>CALZFC010000031.1:2607500-3150000 GCA_945643635.1 Allodiplogaster sudhausi | reverse complement strand
CTGTTGGAAACATCGTAATGTATGGAAAAGAGAAAACACTCAGACTGAGAGAGAGAGAGAGAAAAGAGAGTGAAAAAAAGAGAAAAGAGAGAGAGAGAGAGAGGGCGAGAGATGGAAGAAAAATTGACATCATTGTAGACAAGGAACTGGAAACAAATCGAAAAAAAGAAGAAAAATTGCAAGGGAAAGCGAAAACTAAAGAAAAAAAGATACCGGAAAATGCTGGCGTCGCTCGTGTTGCACATGAGTTTGGAGCAGAAGGAGGCGGGAGGTGCAGTCAGGGCAATCGAGGACAGCGATGAAGATCGGGTGTCCTGCACGGGCTTCCTGCAAAGGAAGAGAGATGGAGAGGGAGACTGAGCGAGAGAGAAAAAGATACAATGAGAGAGTGAGAGATAGAGAGAAAGAGAGGGCGAAAGGGAAAGGAGAGCGAAGAATGAGAGAGCGAGAGATGGGGAGAGAGAGAAATAGAAAGAGAGAAAGAGATAGAATGAGAGAGCGAGAGATGGAGAGAGAGCGATAGAGAGAGAGAGAGAGAAAGAGAGTGAAGAATGAGACAGTGAGAGATGGAGAGAGAGCAAGCGAGAAAGAGAGAGACAGAGAGAGACAGAGAGAGTGAGCGAGAGATAGAGGGAGAAAGAGAGAGAGAGCGGGAGATAGTGCGACAGAGAACGAAAGATAGAGAGAGGGAGAGGAAAAGGGGATGGAAAGAAATAGTCACTTAAAATAGTGCGAACCTTGAATGGCTCCGACCATGGGAGTCTCTGAGAATGCCGACTCCTCGCTTCGCGTGTGGGACGACACGGAAGTCTTCGAGGACGGCGAGGCGACTCTGGCGGGACTGCGTCAGGTCCTGAGAAGAAGTTGTTAGGTACTGTATGGAAGAATTCTTGGTAATGAATTGATGTATAGAATATATTCATTTTAATGTGAAATCCTCTGTAAAAATATATAAATAAATAAACAAACTAAACTAAACACAAACCAACAAACACATGAAAAATAAATAAAATAATTAAACATAATGAAAAGAGAACACACCTTGACGTGTTTGAGTCCCTTGTATCGACCGGGGATTCCCCAGCGGAGTAGACGAGATGCAGTCGAAAGAAGACGACTCGTCAGGCAACTGCAATGAGATGAGGAGAATATGAAACATCAGATATTTATATTTAGAGAGAAAGTGAGGGGGAGAGAGAAAGATAGAGGAAAGAAGGATAGAGAGAAAAAAAGAGAAATTAAACAATTGCCATTCATGTTCTTGTTCCAGAGCCGTGAGGCAGGTAAGTTTTTTTTTCTTCGAAAACTCGATGGCAAACCTTGAAAATGCTCTGTTGCCGATGAGTGCTGTACATCTGCAGCAAATCCTCTGAGAAGAATTCAGTAGGTTCTCTCTGGAGGATGAGGGTGCGCCGACGGGAAGAAGTGAGACGCAGGAAGACCATCCTTTCCAAGCTAGGGTGGCCTTTCGAGCACCTGGAAAAAAGTACACTACGATAATTAAAACTGAGGATAAGGATGTAATTTTAAAAAAAGAAAAAAAAATGTTTAAATCAATTTCTCTTCTCTAAATGAAAATAGCTAAACAAAGTGCTTTGAAAATGTACTAACCCAATTATTGCATCCTGTAGAATACAGTCCGGAGACTGTCGCAAGAGCGATGACGCAGAATTAATCTGAAAAAGAATAATTTAGTTTAATGTATATTTAAAAAATATTATATAATATTAAACTTAAGAGATACCCCCAGAGAATAAACAAAAGTAGTCTAACAAAATATGCATCCAATGTTGGGTGAATAAAAATAAATAAACAAACAGAAAATATATAAAATAAATAAATAAAATAAAAAGAGAACACACCTTGACGTCATGCGTCCCTTTTATTGATCGGACAGGCAAGAGCTGGAGACAGTCCGGTAGAGCAGAACAGACGAGCCGGAGTAAGAAGACTCGTCGAGCAACTGTAATAACATGAGGGCATTGGAAACATCATTGAGAGAGAGAGAAAGAGAGAGAGAGACAGAGAGAGACACAGAGAGAGAGAGAAAGTGAGAGAGTGAAAGAGAGAGAGAGAGAGAGAGACAGAGAGAGACACAGAGAGAGAGAGAAAGTGAGAGAGTGAAAGAGAGAGAGAGAGAGAGAGAGAGAGAGATGAGAGGGAGAGAGAGGAAAGAGAGAAATTAAATAGTTCCTATGTACATTATAGCCTTGTTCCGTGGAAGTGAGCAATTAATTAATATATTTATTATCAATTGCAAACCTTGAACTGCTCTGTTGTCGATTAATGCTGTGCATCCGCAGCATATCCTCCGAGAAGAATCCAGTAGGTTCTCTCTGAAGGATGAGGGTGCGTCGACGGGAAGAAGTGAGACGCAGGAAGACCATCCTTTCCAAGCTAAGGTGGCCTTTCGAGCACCTGGAAAAGTACACTACACTAATAATACTGAGGACAAGGGTGTAAATTAAAAGAAGTAAAAATTATTTAAAACAATTTCTCTGCAAAGGAAAATAGCCAAACAAAGTGTTTTGAAAATGTTCTAACCCAATGATTGCATCCTGTAGAAGACAGTCCGGAGACTTTCGCAGGAGCGAGGATGCAGAATTAATCTGAAAAGGAAGAATTTACATTACATATGTATTTAAAAAATTATTAAATAATATTAAACTTAAGACCAGGTACAAATAGAAAACAAGGAAAAGTAGTCAAACAAAATATGCAAGTAGTCAAACAAAATATTGGATGAACAAAAATAAACAAATAATCAATAAATAAAATAAATAGAATGAAAATATAGCACACCTTGACGTCATGCGTCCATTTTATTAATCGGACAGGCGAAGCAGGAGTAGTCCAGTAGAGCAGAACCGAGTTGTAGTAGAACGACTCGTCGAGCAACTGTAATAACATTAGGCTATTGGAAACATCATTGAGAGAATCAGGTAGAATGAGAGAGAGAGAGAGAGAGAGAGAGAGAGAGAGAGAGAGAGCGATGAGAGGGAGAGATAGTTGAGAGCGAGAGATAGTTGAGAGGGAGAGAGATATGAAAAGAAAGATAGATGAGAGGAAGAGAGAGATGAGAAGGAGAGAGAGAGGAGGAGAGAAAGAGAGAATTTAAATAGTTGCAATTTACATCATAGTCTTGTTCCGACGATGTGAGCAATGAATTAATATATGTATTATCAATTGCAAACCTTGAACTGCTCTGTTGCCGATGAGTGCTGTGCATCTTCAGCATTCCCCCGAGAAGAATACGGTAGGTTCTCTCTGGAGGATGAGGGTGCGCCGACGAGAAGAAGTCAGACGTAGGAAGGCCATCCTTTCCAAGCTAAGGAGACCATGGCGAACACCTGGAAAAAACATTACAGTAATAGAAACGATAGAAAAGTCTTTAATTTAAAAGAAAGAAAAATTTGCTAAGAAAGAGATCAATTTGAAAAAAGATAAAAAGATGAAAAGTGTTCAAACCCAGTTGTTGCATCCTGTTGCAGGCAGCGCGGAGACAGACGCTGTCGCTCAGGTGCGATCGTGATGCGAACTTCATCTCAAAGGGAAAATGTATTATTTTATAATAAGAGTATTAAATAGAAAATTTTATAAGATAAAAATAACGCATCTGATGAGGATGAGATATCCAATAGATAATATGAAAAAAGAGAAGAACATAAACTTTTCTAACCTTTGACAGAAGTACTTGGAGAGAAGCGATGACTGGAATCGTCATCTCGTTTCTTGAGATTCGATTGGCTGTCGTGATCTCGATTCTTCATCATGGAAGAGAATGGGCCGGACGGACTGCATCTGGTTGGATGAGTGGCCGGCTAGCCGCAAAAGGAGTGGCATGTGCTTTTCACACGGCGGAGGCACATAAGTCAGGAGTGTGGGATTGTTGGGGGTTTTTTTTTGTTTTTTTTTTTTGTTTTTTTTTTTTTGTTTTTTTTTTTTGTTTTTTTTTTTTGTTTTTTTTCTTTATTTCTTTCTTTCTTTCTTTCTTAAATTTTTCTTTTAGAGACTGAGTGTGCATCACGAGTACAACTCATGAGTACAACGAACAAATGAAACACAATGGAAGAGCAAAACAAAATATGCTTCGAGAAGCTTTAAAAAAGACAAAAAAAAGATAAGAGACAATGAAAAAAAAGAGAAAAGAAGTATGAGTGAATCAAAGATAAAAGATAGAACATAGAGAACACAGGGAATAAATGGAAATCGTACACTATTACACAAGAATGCAAGTTAGCAGAACTAAACGAGATCGAAGTTTACTTGATACTAGTAGTCATTTACGTGGCCATTAAAGGCTTATTATTAGTTACTCGACTAGTGGAAACGACAAGTTATCTCCTACCATTTAAAAATAGTCTCAAATAAATTCTACATTCAATTGATCGGCAAAAAATTGTACGTTTCTATTTAAATGGAGAACAAAAAATATATACGTAACTCAACTCTAGCACCACTTGTAAAATATTTTTTTCAAAAAAATTTTCAAAGACACTCTGCCATCAAAAGCCGTGGGAACGCGCGCAACTAGCAAAGCATACATTGCCATTTTAACAATTGATTTCTTCAGGGAGTCGACATATTCGTGCACCCCAAAAAGCAAAAAAATGAAAGAAAGACAGAGAAAAAAAGAAAAAGAGACAAGAGGAAGAGAGGGATGCGAAAACCACTGCCTTGACTTGAGCAGGGCAGAAAGGAGAGAAGAGAAGAAGAATAAAGTTTTCGTGGGAATTAGTTTTCTTCCCTTTTAGGTAAAGTCGCGTATAAAAAGACAAGACGAAAGAACTGATATGGCGGTCAGAGGCCGTCTCGTGGTCTCCGACCAGAACGGATCCTCTCATGGCTTCGAGAAGACTCCATCCGTTGCTGTGCACCGTCGCGGAAGCAGAGCATCAAATCACCCGCGCAGCCGCGGCCCAGAGTTGGCGACGGCTGACATAAAAGGAAATTAATTGGAAGAATATCAAACGTATCAAATTCAGTAGCCTCAACTTTGCTTACAAATAATTATTAAATGAAAATATTTAATATGTTTAGCATGTGTACATACATACAGGGGTGGCCGAGTGCCGAAAATATACCGCGGCCGCCGGCCCGGGAATAGGCCCCGGCCCCAAAATGTAAAAAAAAACGTCTGCCGAAAAAGGAAATAATTCATCCAAAATTAAGACTCATGTCAGGGATGTAATGCGAACGCAACACATTCGTTCCTGTCTCTAACAAGACTTTCGCCGAACATTTCAAAACCCTTATCAGTAAACCTGTCCTTTTTCTCCCTTTTCTCTCTCTCTCTTTCTTTCTCTCTCTCTCTCACTCTCTCTCTCTCTATCTCTCTCTCGCATTCTTACCTGCAGGATGCCCTGTCCACGCTTCGCCCGTGTAGAAGCTGCAGTGTAGACAGCCTGGGCCAGCGACTTCCGCGCGTCCATTCGAGTCTCCCTTAATTAATAAATCACATATTCAAATACAACTTTTTTATAGGTACATAGAAAGATTATTGTTGATTCATTCACAAAATATACATTTAAAAAAAAATTACGAAATTTCATCCAACGTTTTTTTAAATTGAATACTTTAAAAAATAAAAGCCGGCTAATTACATCCTAATTACAATTGGATCTGAACAATAGTCTACAAAATAAGACCATAAAAATGAAAAGGAGCTGTTGTAGATGGAGAGATGGAGAGGAGTTCGATGACGAACGACTCTCGAAGGAGGGCGCGTCCTCCGGCAGAGAATCCACCAGAGAAGTCGGCGAAGACGTCCTTGCTCTTTACCTGCTCAAACATGCGCCATCCGAAAATTCGTGTTATTCTTATTATGGTATGTTTTTGTTATGTTGTAAATTATCTAAAGGCATTTTATTGAAAAAGGAATTAAAAGAAGTAGAGAGAGACGGTGGGAGAGAGAGAGAAGAGTAAACAAAGAAAAAAGAGGATGAAGGAAACAACAGATATCGAGAGAGAGAGAGAGAGAGAGAGAGAGAGAGAGAGAGAGGAGAGAGAGAGGAGAGAGAGAGAGAGAGAGAGAGAGAGAGAGAGAGAGAGAGAGAGAGAGAGAGAGATAGGAGAGAGAGGAGAGAGAGAAGAGAGAGAGAGAGAGAGAGAGAGAGAGAGAGCGAGCGAGCGAAAAGAGAGCGAGAGAGAGAGAGAGAGTTAGAAACAGAGATTAGAGATAGAAAACGACACCAAAACAGAGGCACTATTTCTCATAACGAACCAGCTAGATGCGAGTGGCAATCCTTGTATTCTGGTGCGCTCTTAAGGTACGGTTTGTAGAAGTAGTCGTATTCAGCCGCCTTCTCAGCCTGGGAGGCGGAAGAGTAGAGATTGCTGAAAAAAATTTACATTACGCGAGAAGAGAGACAGAGAGACAGAGAGAGAGACAGACAGACAGACAGAGTGAGAGAGAGAGCGAGAGAGTGAAAGGGATGGTGAGAGAGAGAGAGAGGGAGAGCGAGGGCTAGAGAGAGAGAGAGAGACAGAAAGAACGATAGTGCGAGAAAGAGAGGGAGAATGAAAGAGACAATGAGAGAGAGAGAATGATAGTACAAGAAAGAGAGGGAAAATGATAAAGCGACAATTTCAGCCATTACAGGCAGAATAAGAAGAAAATATTGTATTCCCATAATTAAATTTAATTTCGCACAAAATACAACAACAATAATAATAATAATTCTCCTTATAAACCCACCAATTGCATTGCAATGATGCCTTCGGTAGATGGCGTCTGAGGGATGTCGTAGTAACAATCACCTCCCGCTGCCTCCTCTTCCACCACCTTGGCCAGCTCCTCCCTCGTCTGAGCCGAGTTCAAGTTACGAGAATGAGCTGCATGTGATCTGAAAAGAAAGAGGAGATTCATTTCAGAGAGAGAGGGAGACAGAGAGAGAGACAGAGAGAGAGAGAGAGAGAGGGAGAGAGGGATAGGGAGAGAGAGAGGGAGAGAGATAGAGAGAGATATAAATTAATGAAACAAACATCGATATTTTTTGACAATGAGGCAATATTTTCTTCTTCAAACAAACTACTACAATTTTTGTGGACAATGAACAAAATTTTAAAAATATTTTTTTTTTACATAAAGAAGATAAAGCTTCGATTCCCTTACCAGTCCACTGCCCTCGGCTGCTTCGTCGATCCCGAGTGCCGGCAAGGCGACGCGAGGGTTCTCTCTAGCTTGAGGAGGTGGCAGGCGATTTCGGACGGCGTAGCCATTGAATCCTTTGATGAATTACCGTAAGATGAATTACAGTAATCCGGCGAAGCATACTCCTGGCTTTCCTGCAAATGCATATTTATCAGACATTTTTTCAAGGTAAATATATTTTTATAGTACAATCGAATACTGCCAAATGTATGTTCATTAGTATATGAGTGCAGCGTAACTGCGTTCATGTGTTTCTATTCCGATCGTTAGAGAGCAGATAAGAAGGCAATGAAATATTTGGCAAAGCATTCAACCTTTTGCAAACTAATTTGCTGTCTTATTTAGTCAAACAAATTTATGATTCAATTTAATTAATTAAGTTCTCACATGTGCAACTGTAGCGAGCAGCTTGGCGAATCGCTCGCATTTTGATTCCATGCTGAATGGCTCGGTGGCCCTACTGGAAGCGTACGCTTCCAAGAATGCGGCTGTATCTGGTGGAATTAGCCAAGTCGTCGGGATTACCGAATTGGCTCCGCCCAACCGTCCATAATTGGCAGGCAGCGAGGAGCTGAACGGAGAAAGTTGTATCAAATATAACTTTTTAATTTTATATTTTTCGTAAATATTAATTTTATCCGATTAACGCATTAAAAAATCCATAGAATTTTTCCTTCATACATTTTCTTGAAGGCTCTTAAAAGGCTTACATCTATGCAATTATTTAATTACTCTGCTAAAATGCAATGTTTTTTTTACAAAAGAAAAAGGACAAATAAAATGGTAAATGAGACGAAAACAATATAGTTTTTTTTTAATTAAGCGAAAAAAAATTCCATGAGCATCTAAAATGGAGATTTAAAAAAATTGAGCCTTACCTAATAGCCTTTAAGATCCTCCTCGCACTCGGTGCCAGTCTCCAGATCGATTCGAGTGTCTTTTGAAGAGAGAGCGTCTGGATGCTCTTCCTTCGTGTAGAGCCTGCAATACGAAAAACCTGTAGAAATGAGCGGCATTTAACGTAAAAGCTAAAAAAAATATATTAAAATTTTAAAAATTGATTCCCAGTACCTCGCTGAGATATCTGAATCCTTCGTCGGCGATTGCCGCATAAATGGCGCGGCCGGCCACTTGACATGGTGCACCATCTCACCCGGCACGGGCATGGCTACCGTACTCTTCGGCACTCCTACAGTACTCTTGGAGACTCTCCTACAGTACTCCTTGCTGTGCCGTTCTCAGCACTTCCTTCGGCTGAAGCATAAACTGTTATTTCGTCGTTATGCTCATGTTTCGAATCAATAAAATAAAAAATAAAACTACTAGTTTAGTAGCGGAAAATACAGCATCACAGCAAGTAAGAGTTTAAAAGCGTAAGAACGAATGCCAAGTAAGCAAGCAACCTCTGAGATGAGACATCGATCCAAATATGCTCGCATTTCCTTAATGCTCGTAATGCGTGTGCCGTCATACATTTCTACCTGGAAGTACAAACCTTTTTAACTTTAATTAACTTAACTTAAACTTTAATTATATATTCCCAGAGAGAGAGAGAGAGAGAGAGAGAGAGAGAGAGAGAATGAGAGAGTGAGAGAGAATGCGTCAAAAAGGCTTATGCATAAAAAATCAATCAATTAAAATCAACTGGACTACATAAAACATTAATACTCATAAAAATAAGCTAATAATAACCTGAGTAGCACCACACTCCATGAACAACTTGAGGGAGCCAAGTCGGGCCCGATCTCTTTCACGCACTTCTCGTCAAACCTAAAAGACGTATGTGGAAGAGAGAGAGAGAGAGAGAGAGAGAGAGAGAGAGTGAAAAGAGAGCGAGAGAGAGAGAGTGAAAAGAGAGCGAGAGAGAGAGAGAAAGTTAGAAACAGAGATTAGAGATGGAAAACGACACCAAAACAGAGGCACTTGTTCTTCTTTATTTCCTAGAAAAAAAGGTATACCATTTTTCATGAAAATTTTACTTGGTATTTTCCAAAATCAATATGATTTAGTTTTGTATTGTTTTTCTCTTTTTTTTCTTTAAAAAGTAAGAAAAAGAAAAGAAAAAACAAGCTTAAAACACCGACATTCTCCGCTGACGCATTCGCGATGTCAAGCCATTTATTATTTAATTACTCTGCTAAAATGCAATGTTTTTTTTTTACAAAAGAAAAAGGACAAATAAAATGGTAAATGACACGAAAACAATATAGTTTTTTTTTAATTAAGCGAAAAAAAATTCCATGAGCCTCTAAAATGGAGATTTAAAAAAAATTGAGCCTTACCTAATAGCCTTTAAGATCCTCCTCGCACTCGGTGCCAGTCTCCAGATCGATTCGAGTGTCTTTTGAAGAGAGAGCGTCTGGATGCTCTTCCTTCGTGTAGAGCCTGCAATACGAAATTTTTTTATTTTAAGTCCTTAGGGTTTCCTCAAATATATGTATTTTTAAATATGTGTATTAATTATAAACGAATATAAATCATTGTAATAAAAATGATTAGAGCCATAGTTCGGCGACAACGAACTTGTTCGCCTTCCGCCGTTAGCTCTTCATTTCTCTCAAGCAGCGGCTTCTCTTCTACCTTCTGCGCAAGTTCAAAGCCGTTGAAGAAGAGAGCGTAGCCACGGAGATCATCTGCAATAATTATAATCATTATGGCAATTTTTTTAAATAAAAACAAATGTTTTAACAAGAGAGAGAGAGAGAGAAAGAGAGAGAGAGAGAGAGAGAGAGAGAGAGAGAGAGAGAGAGAAAGAGAAAGAGAGAGAGGGAGGGAGAGAGGGAGGGAGGGAGAGAGGGAGGGAGAGAGAGAGAGAGAGAGAGAGTGAAAAGAGAGCGAGAGAGAGAGAGTGAAAAGAGAGCGAGAGAGAGAGAGAAAGTTAGAAACAGAGATTAGAGATGGAAAACGACACCAAAACAGAGGCACTTGTTCTTCTTTATTTCCTAGAAAAAAAGGTATACCATTTTTCATGAAAATTTTACTTGGTATTTTCCAAAATCAATATGATTTAGTTTTGTATTGTTTTTCTCTTTTTTTTCTTTAAAAAGTAAGAAAAAGAAAAGAAAAAACAAGCTTAAAACACCGACATTCTCCGCTGACGCATTCGCGATGTCAAGCCATTTATTATTTAATTACTCTGCTAAAATGCAATGTTTTTTTTTTACAAAAGAAAAAGGACAAATAAAATGGTAAATGACACGAAAACAATATAGTTTTTTTTTAATTAAGCGAAAAAAAATTCCATGAGCCTCTAAAATGGAGATTTAAAAAAAATTGAGCCTTACCTAATAGCCTTTAAGATCCTCCTCGCACTCGGTGCCAGTCTCCAGATCGATTCGAGTGTCTTTTGAAGAGAGAGCGTCTGGATGCTCTTCCTTCGTGTAGAGCCTGCAATACGAAATTTTTTTATTTTAAGTCCTTAGGGTTTCCTCAAATATATGTATTTTTAAATATGTGTATTAATTATAAACGAATATAAATCATTGTAATAAAAATGATTAGAGCCATAGTTCGGCGACAACGAACTTGTTCGCCTTCCGCCGTTAGCTCTTCATTTCTCTCAAGCAGCGGCTTCTCTTCTACCTTCTGCGCAAGTTCAAAGCCGTTGAAGAAGAGAGCGTAGCCACGGAGATCATCTGCAATAATTATAATCATTATGGCAATTTTTTTTAAATAAAAACAAATGTTTTAACAAGAGAGAGAGAGAGAGAGAGAGAGAGAGAGAGAGAGAGAGAGAGAGAGAGAGAGAGAAAGAGAAAGAGAGAGAGGGAGGGAGAGAGGGAGGGAGGGAGAGAGGGAGGGAGAGAGAGAGAGAGAGGAAGAACGATAGTGCGAGAAAGAGAGGGAGAATGAAAGAGACAATGAGAGAGAGAATGATAGTGCAAGAAATAGAGAGAAAATGATAGAGAGAATGAGAGAAAGAGAGAACCGCACAATGTCAATGAGCGTCTTGGCCAGTCTTCCTTGCGCGAGTACTCTCAGCCCGTCATCACCAAAGTATTCGCAGAAGTTGAGCTTGAGTCGTTGAAGGTCACGGTGCTGCAAGTGGACATTTTTTTATTAAGGCATACAGAAATCACCATAGGCGAATCTCCAACAATCAGCAAGGGTAAGACAACATCAATTTCAAGATATCAGAATTTAATTACAGATTAAATTACGTTAGAGTCAGTCTTTTCTCTTGTTATGGGCAAAAAAACCCTGTAGAAATGAGCGGCATTTAACGTAAAAGCTAAAAAAAATATATTAAAAATTTAAAAATTGATTCCCAGTACCTCGCTGAGATATCTGAATCCTTCGTCGGCGATTGCCGCATAAATGGCGCGGCCGGCCACTTGACATGGTGCACCATCTCACCCGGCACGGGCATGGCTACCGTACTCTTCGGCACTCCTACAGTACTCTTGGAGACTCTCCTACAGTACTCCTTGCTGTGCCGTTCTCAGCACTTCCTTCGGCTGAAGCATAAACTGTTATTTCGTCGTTATGCTCATGTTTCGAATCAATAAAATAAAAAATAAAACTACTAGTTTAGTAGCGGAAAATACAGCATCACAGCAAGTAAGAGTTTAAAAGCGTAAGAACGAATGCCAAGTAAGCAAGCAACCTCTGAGATGAGACATCGATCCAAATATGCTCGCATTTCCTTAATGCTCGTAATGCGTGTGCCGTCATACATTTCTACCTGGAAGTACAAACCTTTTTAACTTTAATTAACTTAACTTAAACTTTAATTATATATTCCCAGAGAGAGAGAGAGAGAGAGAGAGAGAGAGAGAGAGAGAATGAGAGAGTGAGAGAGAATGCGTCAAAAAGGCTTATGCATAAAAAATCAATCAATTAAAATCAACTGGACTACATAAAACATTAATACTCATAAAAATAAGCTAATAATAACCTGAGTAGCACCACACTCCATGAACAACTTGAGGGAGCCAAGTCGGGCCCGATCTCTTTCACGCACTTCTCGTCAAACCTAAAAGACGTATGTGGGAAGAGAGAGAGAGAGAGAGAGAGAGAGAGAGAGAGAGAGAGAGTGAAAAGAGAGCGAGAGAGAGAGAGTGAAAAGAGAGCGAGAGAGAGAGAGAAAGTTAGAAACAGAGATTAGAGATGGAAAACGACACCAAAACAGAGGCACTTGTTCTTCTTTATTTCCTAGAAAAAAAGGTATACCATTTTTCATGAAAATTTTACTTGGTATTTTCCAAAATCAATATGATTTAGTTTTGTATTGTTTTTCTCTTTTTTTTCTTAAAAAGTAAGAAAAAGAAAAGAAAAAACAAGCTTAAAACACCGACATTCTCCGCTGACGCATTCGCGATGTCAAGCCATTTATTATTTAATTACTCTGCTAAAATGCAATGTTTTTTTTTTACAAAAGAAAAAGGACAAATAAAATGGTAAATGACACGAAAACAATATAGTTTTTTTTTAATTAAGCGAAAAAAAATTCCATGAGCCTCTAAAATGGAGATTTAAAAAAAATTGAGCCTTACCTAATAGCCTTTAAGATCCTCCTCGCACTCGGTGCCAGTCTCCAGATCGATTCGAGTGTCTTTTGAAGAGAGAGCGTCTGGATGCTCTTCCTTCGTGTAGAGCCTGCAATACGAAATTTTTTTATTTTAAGTCCTTAGGGTTTCCTCAAATATATGTATTTTTAAATATGTGTATTAATTATAAACGAATATAAATCATTGTAATAAAAATGATTAGAGCCATAGTTCGGCGACAACGAACTTGTTCGCCTTCCGCCGTTAGCTCTTCATTTCTCTCAAGCAGCGGCTTCTCTTCTACCTTCTGCGCAAGTTCAAAGCCGTTGAAGAAGAGAGCGTAGCCACGGAGATCATCTGCAATAATTATAATCATTATGGCAATTTTTTTTAAATAAAAACAAATGTTTTAACAAGAGAGAGAGAGAGAGAAGAGAGAGAGAGAGAGAGAGAGAGAGAGAGAGAGAAAGAGAAAGAGAGAGAGGGAGGGAGAGAGGGAGGGAGGGAGAGAGGGAGGGAGAGAGAGAGAGAGAGGAAGAACGATAGTGCGAGAAAGAGAGGGAGAATGAAAGAGACAATGAGAGAGAGAATGATAGTGCAAGAAATAGAGAGAAAATGATAGAGAGAATGAGAGAAAGAGAGAACCGCACAATGTCAATGAGCGTCTTGGCCAGTCTTCCTTGCGCGAGTACTCTCAGCCCGTCATCACCAAAGTATTCGCAGAAGTTGAGCTTGAGTCGTTGAAGGTCACGGTGCTGCAAGTGGACATTTTTTTATTAAGGCATACAGAAATCACCATAGGCGAATCTCCAACAATCAGCAAGGGTAAGACAACATCAATTTCAAGATATCAGAATTTAATTACAGATTAAATTACGTTAGAGTCAGTCTTTTCTCTTGTTATGGGCAAAAAAACCCTGTAGAAATGAGCGGCATTTAACGTAAAAGCTAAAAAAATATATTAAAAATTTAAAAATTGATTCCCAGTACCTCGCTGAGATATCTGAATCCTTCGTCGGCGATTGCCGCATAAATGGCGCGGCCGGCCACTTGACATGGTGCACCATCTCACCCGGCACGGGCATGGCTACCGTACTCTTCGGCACTCCTACAGTACTCTTGGAGACTCTCCTACAGTACTCCTTGCTGTGCCGTTCTCAGCACTTCCTTCGGCTGAAGCATAAACTGTTATTTCGTCGTTATGCTCATGTTTCGAATCAATAAAATAAAAAATAAAACTACTAGTTTAGTAGCGGAAAATACAGCATCACAGCAAGTAAGAGTTTAAAAGCGTAAGAAAGAATGCCAAGTAAGCAAGCAACCTCTGAGATGAGACATCGATCCAAATATGCTCGCATTTCCTTAATGCTCGTAATGCGTGTGCCGTCATACATTTCTACCTGGAAGTACAAACCTTTTTAACTTTAATTAACTTAACTTAAACTTTAATTATATATTCCGAGAGAGAGAGAGAGAGAGAGAGAGAGAGAGAGAATGAGAGAGTGAGAGAGAATGCGTCAAAAAGGCTTATGCATTAAAAATCAATCAATTAAAATCAAGTGGACTACATAAAATATTAATACTCATAAAAATAAGCTAATAATAACCTGAGTAGCACCACACTCCATGAACAACTTGAGGGAGCCAAGTCGGGCCCGATCTCTTTCACGCGCTTCTCGTCAAACCTAAAAGACGTATGTGGAAGAGAGAGAGAGAGAGAGAGAGAGAGAGAGAGAGAGAGAGTGAAAAGAGAGCGAGAGAGAGAGAGTGAAAAGAGAGCGAGAGAGGGAGAGAAAGTTAGAAACAGAGATTAGAGATAGAAAACGACACCAAAACAGAGGCACTTTTTCTTCTTTATTTCCTAGAAAAAAAGGTATACCATTTTTCATGAAAATTTTACTTCGTATTTTCCAAAATCAATATGATTTAGTTTTGTATTATTTTTCTCTTTTTTTTCTTTAAAAAGTAAGAAAAAGAAAAGAAAAAAACAAGCTTAAAACACCGACATTCTCCGCTGACGCATTCGCGATGTCAAGCTATTTATTATTTATTTACTCTGCTAAAATGCAATGTTTTTTTTACAAAAGAAAAAGGACAAATAAAATGGTAAATGAGACGAAAATAATATAGTTTTTTTTTTAATTTAGCGAAAAAAAATTCCATGAGCCTCTAAAATGGAGATTTAAAAAAAAAATTGAGCCTTACCTAATAGCCTTTAAGATCCTCCTCGCACTCGGTGCCAGTCTCCAGATCAATTCGAGTGTCTTTTGAAGAGAGAGCGTCTGGATGCTCTTCCTTCGTGTAGAGCCTGCAATACGAATTTTTTTTATTTTAAGTGTTTAGGGTTTCAAAGGTACCGTCTAATCTTATAGATCCACCCTCATTTGTTGGCCTTCGCGGACCCAGCCTAATTATAATGTTCAAATTCTGTTCATACACTACAAGCCTTGAGTTCCGGGCTCCGAGCGACATACTACATTCCATTTTCCAAGCAGGCGACAGTTGAATTTATTCCCACAAACAAAAGGTGTCTCCCTTCATTCGTTGTAAGAGTCGCTAAACAGAACTGACATTGATACAAGGCGAAGCGAGGTTCTCTCTCTCTAGCTTGAGGAGGTGGCAGGCGACTTCGGATGGCGTAGCCATTGAATCCGTTGATGAATTACCGTATGATGAATTACAGTAATCCAGCGAAGCATACTCCTTGCTTTCCTGCAAATGCATTTATAAGACATTTCTCAAGGTAAATATATTTTATTTGCGCCCAAAGGTACAATCGAATACTGCTAAACGTATGTTCATTAGTATATGAGTGCAACGTAACTGCGTTCATGTGTTTCTATTCCGATCGTTAGAGAGCAGATAAGAAGGCAGTGAAATATTTGGCAAAGCATTCAATCTTTTCGATAACTAATTTGCTGTCTTATTTAGTCAAACAAATAATGATTCAATAATTAATTAAGTAATTAGTTAAGTGCTTACAATGATGAGCCAGTCCCCTTGAGTGAATGCCTCGACAAAGACCGAATCGACCCATTCGAAGCTGAGGTCGCAGAGGGCAGAGGCTGAGAGGACGGTGCGTATAATTAAAATCTGAATATTAAACCTTTTTTAGCTATAAAATATCTACTTCAGCGAGAACTATTGTACGTGGAATATTTTACATCTTCCTCAATAAAACCTAATTTTGAAAAAAATAAATAAATAATAATAAACTGCACCATTTCACGACAGAAAATTTCTGATCTACATAAGCTAACTAATCTTGATCTGAATAAATTATAAATTCAGTTTTCCTACTGTTTACTGTAAATCTCTTACTCCCCCCCCTTTCCCTCTTCCATATTTTAAGATCCTGCAACGACACATCATAATTTTCTTTTCAACTGTTTCTCTCCTTTCACCTGCCTTAACTTATTTTGCCATATTCACTCCACATGTTGTCACATCATTAGTTGATGTATGAATAAATAAATAAATAAAAGACAGCTTAATCGGTCCGATCATGAGAGGTCCCTAATCCTCAACAATCGAGAGATGAGCTGGCGGTGCTTGGGGCTGCACTCCGAGATGCTTCTCGATCAGCTTTCTCGCTCTCTTCCTCAAGGCGGAAACGGGCGACATCGCAGACTTCCAGTGCAAAGGATATGTCTCCATTCATCTGGAAGGAGAGTGAGAGTGAGAAAGTTAAAGAAAGTATACGAGAGAAAGTAAGAGTAAAGAGAGATACAGAAAGAGGGATATATATATATATATAGAGAGAGAGACAAGGAGAACAATTTAAGGACAAAGTTGTCACAAGTTAGGATAGCATATTTAAAATATCGAAGTCATTCTGTGACAAGCAGAGGTGTTTTTTTTTTGCAAATTTTTTGAAAATCTGGCTCAAACGGGCCCACGGGCCGGGCCCAAAATTCTAGGGCCCGGAAATCGCTCGGGCCGGGCCGGCCCAGACCTTGGGCCCTACGGGCCGGGCCGGCCCAAAAATATAGGGCCCGTTGACACCTCTGGTGACAAGTTAAGATAGCATAGTAAAAATAACAAGTCATTCTAGTCCTGACCTTCTGCGCCAGTTGGATGCATCTGAGGAGGTCTCTTAGATTGAACGAGAACGGCCCTCCACTCCAGTGTCCCTCAGCGAGTGCTCCATTGACTCTGACGAGTCCGCTCAAACTTCTTGGCGTTGCTGTATATAAGAAGCCTAAGTAAAAAAAACACAAACTAGACTCGGTGATAGAAAAAGGAAGAATGATAAGAAAAAAGAAAAAAAATAACGTACGAGAGAAAAAAAAATTTAATACTGCTTGACAGCAAGATAGAATAAGAAAAAAATGACAAGACCATACCAAAAAGAATTATAATAAGCGATAAAAAAAATTTTATACTGCCTGACGGCAAAATGAGCTGCTGAGAGCAGGAATGAAAAAAAATAATGACTTTAAGGCCTAAAGAGGAAAAAAATTAAAGGAAAATTTAAGGCAAGAAAATAGTAAAAATATTACATGAAGGCAAGGTATCACACTAAGATAACTTAAGAGAAAAAAGCATCCAGCTGCAAAATAATAAAATAAGAGAGAAAAGAGCAAGATAATAAAATCTGGAAGAAAAGCTATAAAAATAAGAGATCCAAAAAATAAAAAAAATAAACTAGAAAAAACTGCAACAATGATTTAAAAAAACTGGAAACGAAAGCATGGTTTTTTAAATATATTTTTTTATTTTTTTTATTTTTTTTTTAACCATGAAAACAGCAACAAATGAGTAGAGAAAAAAAATAATATAGCTGTTGAAGCATTAAAAGAAATCTCAGAAAAAAGTCACTAAATTGTTAATTCAAAGATTTCACATTAAAATAATAATAAATATAAGAGTTCATCTGCATCTGAGAAGAAGCTGTGACAAAGAAAACGTTAACCATAAAGAGAATATCGTCACACATGCTGCCAAGGCCTCAGTTGAGTAAAGTAAGCTAGTCAGGGAATATATGCAAAAAAAATGAAGGTATGCAAAAAAAATGCAGGTATGCAAAAAAAAATGAGGAAAGCAGAATTGGAAGAGAGACTGGACAAGCAAAAGTTTAAAGTCTGATAAATTTTTTAAAAAAAGCAAAAGTCTGATAAATTAATAATAAAAAAGTATTGTGGGCAGAGAAGGAGGAGGTGGGGGGGGGGAGCAGCCATAGCGACCTGGAACTGATAAGTGTAATTAACCAACAACAAAAAAATCAGCGCTCAATGACTTTTATGGCATAGTAAGTAAAAAAACTCCACATTGGTAATTGTTTTGATCCAAGAGCTGACTAAGTGAACCGGCTACTGTAAGAAATGCATCACTACCGTCGTTTCTGCCATGCACAGTTAGCAGCAAAAGGCGTATCGATTGGTAAACTAGGACGCGTTATGTTGATACTATCCTAGTTTCGTAGAGTTGCGTGTGATAAAATGCTATGAAAAATTACTCGTGCTTCCTATTTCTATTGAATTCGCGCAATAATTCCGTTGATTGTAGGCGCTCAACATCGCTCCGCTGTGCTACACTCTTTAGATAAGCCACAAATTTATATCTTCTAACTTTTTCGTTAACATTTTGATTAATAAAACATGCTTTTAATTTACCAAAGTAAAATTTTTGCCCTTATTCATGAATTGAAAAATAAGCAAAATGTTATGGTATTAAAGAACAGATGTGGCTTGTGCCTAATTTAGATCGGTCGCCTTTACGAAGTGAGAAGAAGGAAAGCGGTGCCGTTGCGGAGTTCGAGAGTCGAGCGAGGAAGCTGCGATGCATGGTTGGTTGTGAGCACTTTCACTAGCTGGCCAGGCTAATTGCTTATTACTGCCAATGATCATTATTCGTTAAGTCGCTAGCTTTTTAATGATTAAAAAAAATTTCATTTGTTGTGGAAAGATTCTAGGGAGGCCGACAAAAAATGGCTTGGCTAATGCTGAGAAGAGAAGAATTGAATGCAATGCAAATATGCGCATGTTTACTAGCTGATATGGTTACCCTTGTAAACGAGGAGTAATGAACAAGAAATAGAGAGAAAGTGACCATACCAATTCAATCAATGCGTGAGAGCCCGGCGATGGCTGTCGAAGCCAGGTTCAGCGCCCTGCGCACCACTTCCTGGTGCCACGTGTAGTTGTCGATGAGAGCGATGAGAGCGGAGGATCTGCCTTGGCGGGAGTGGCCCGCCCATGTTCGCAAGTTCATATGCTGCAAGAACAGGAATCGGTACATTTCCTCGCTCACCCTGTTTCCGTTCACTTTCTATCTTCTCCTTCTCCCCCCTCTCTCTCTCTTTCTCTCTCTCTCTCTCTCTCTCTCTCTCTCTCTCTCTCTCTCTGTCTCTCTCCGTCTATCCCTTTCTCCCCCGTCACTGACCCTTGCCATGGCCGCGTAGTGCCCATTGTGCTCGATGGTGACACCGCGTGCGTCGCGGATGAGTCTGGCCGCGTGGAGCGCGGCAGCTTCCCTCTCCGGGCTCATCTGGCCTCCATCGACGAGGACCCCGTTGGCGAGACTGCGGGCGAGCGTCCCCCACCTGGACATGACATCGCGATACCGCCTCCGCTCTGCCGTCATGTCCAGAAAGTGGGGCAGCGCCCTCTCCGCCGCGGTTCTCGCCGCCGACTGCGGCGCGAGACGAGGGGCCGTCCTGGCAAGCGGCCTGGCGAAGGAGACGCGGCGGACTCTCAAGAGGAAAGATATCATTATTCTATCCTTTTGCGTAGTCTTTGCTATTCTCTTTCCGTCACTCTCTTTCTCTCTCTCTTTTTTTCTCTCTCTCTCTTTTTATCTCTCTCTCTCTCTCCCTCTCCCTCTCTCTCCCTCTCCCTCTCTCTCTCTCTCCTCTCTATCTCTATCTTTTCATATCCCTCTTTTTTCTCTCTCTCCCTCTCCTCTCCTCCCTATCCTCACTCGCTCTGTCTGCTCTCCAGGGGAATTTTTTTTATATAAAAAAAATGTACATTAAAATTGAATAAAATTAATATTAAACTTCTTAAATTTTTAAAGAGGAAAAAAATTAAAGGAAAATTTAAGGCAAGAAAATAGTAAAAATATTACATGAAGGCAAGGTATCACACTAAGATAACTTAAGAGAAAAAAGCATCCAGCTGCAAAATAATAAAATAAGAGAGAAAAGAGCAAGATAATAAAATCTGGAAGAAAAGCTATAAAAATAAGAGATCCAAAAAATAAAAAAAATAAACTAGAAAAAACTGCAACAATGATTTAAAAAAACTGGAAACGAAAGCATGGTTTTTTTAATATATTTTTTTTATTTTTTTTATTTTTTTTTTAACCATGAAAACAGCAACAAATGAGTAGAGAAAAAAAATAATATAGCTGTTGAAGCATTAAAAGAAATCTCAGAAAAAAGTCACTAAATTGTTAATTCAAAGATTTCACATTAAAATAATAATAAATATAAGAGTTCATCTGCATCTGAGAAGAAGCTGTGACAAAGAAAACGTTAACCATAAAGAGAATATCGTCACACATGCTGCCAAGGCCTCAGTTGAGTAAAGTAAGCTAGTCAGGGAATATATGCAAAAAAAATGAAGGTATGCAAAAAAAATGCAGGTATGCAAAAAAAAATGAGGAAAGCAGAATTGGAAGAGAGACTGGACAAGCAAAAGTTTAAAGTCTGATAAATTTTTTAAAAAAAGCAAAAGTCTGATAAATTAATAATAAAAAAGTATTGTGGGCAGAGAAGGACGAGGTGGGGGGGGGGGGGAGCAGCCATAGCGACCTGGAACTGATAAGTGTAATTAACCAACAACAAAAAAATCAGCGCTCAATGACTTTTATGGCATAGTAAGTAAAAAAACTCCACATTGGTAATTGTTTTGATCCAAGAGCTGACTAAGTGAACCGGCTACTGTAAGAAATGCATCACTACCGTCGTTTCTGCCATGCACAGTTAGCAGCAAAAGGCGTATCGATTGGTAAACTAGGACGCGTTATGTTGATACTATCCTAGTTTCGTAGAGTTGCGTGTGATAAAATGCTATGAAAAATTACTCGTGCTTCCTATTTCTATTGAATTCGCGCAATAATTCCGTTGATTGTAGGCGCTCAACATCGCTCCGCTGTGCTACACTCTTTAGATAAGCCACAAATTTATATCTTCTAACTTTTTCGTTAACATTTTGATTAATAAAACATGCTTTTAATTTACCAAAGTAAAATTTTTGCCCTTATTCATGAATTGAAAAATAAGCAAAATGTTATGGTATTAAAGAACAGATGTGGCTTGTGCCTAATTTAGATCGGTCGCCTTTACGAAGTGAGAAGAAGGAAAGCGGTGCCGTTGCGGAGTTCGAGAGTCGAGCGAGGAAGCTGCGATGCATGGTTGGTTGTGAGCACTTTCACTAGCTGGCCAGGCTAATTGCTTATTACTGCCAATGATCATTATTCGTTAAGTCGCTAGCTTTTTAATGATTAAAAAAAATTTCATTTGTTGTGGAAAGATTCTAGGGAGGCCGACAAAAAATGGCTTGGCTAATGCTGAGAAGAGAAGAATTGAATGCAATGCAAATATGCGCATGTTTACTAGCTGATATGGTTACCCTTGTAAACGAGGAGTAATGAACAAGAAATAGAGAGAAAGTGACCATACCAATTCAATCAATGCGTGAGAGCCCGGCGATGGCTGTCGAAGCCAGGTTCAGCGCCCTGCGCACCACTTCCTGGTGCCACGTGTAGTTGTCGATGAGAGCGATGAGAGCGGAGGATCTGCCTTGGCGGGAGTGGCCCGCCCATGTTCGCAAGTTCATATGCTGCAAGAACAGGAATCGGTACATTTCCTCGCTCACCCTGTTTCCGTTCACTTTCTATCTTCTCCTTCTCCCCCCTCTCTCTCTCTTTCTCTCTCTCTCTCTCTCTCTCTCTCTCTCTCTCTCTCTCTCTCTGTCTCTCTCCGTCTATCCCTTTCTCCCCCGTCACTGACCCTTGCCATGGCCGCGTAGTGCCCATTGTGCTCGATGGTGACGCCGCGTGCGTCGCGGATGAGTCTGGCCGCGTGGAGCGCGGCAGCTTCCCTCTCCGGGCTCATCTGGCCTCCATCGACGAGGACCCCGTTGGCGAGACTGCGGGCGAGCGTCCCCCACCTGGACATGACATCGCGATACCGCCTCCGCTCTGCCGTCATGTCCAGAAAGTGGGGCAGCGCCCTCTCCGCCGCGGTTCTCGCCGCCGACTGCGGCGCGAGACGAGGGGCCGTCCTGGCAAGCGGCCTGGCGAAGGAGACGCGGCGGACTCTCAAGAGGAAAGATATCATTATTCTATCCTTTTGCGTAGTCTTTGCTATTCTCTTTCCGTCACTCTCTTTCTCTCTCTCTTTTTTTCTCTCTCTCTCTTTTTATCTCTCTCTCTCTCTCCCTCTCCCTCTCTCTCCCTCTCCCTCTCTCTCTCTCTCCTCTCTATCTCTATCTTTTCATATCCCTCTTTTTTCTCTCTCTCCCTCTCCTCTCCTCCCTATCCTCACTCGCTCTGTCTGCTCTCCAGGGGAATTTTTTTTATATAAAAAAAATGTACATTAAAATTGAATAAAATTAATATTAAACTTCTTAAATTGGGAAGCGTTAAAAAAAGGCCTGTACTAGACAAAATTGTAATAAAGGGTTTTATTCAAAATCTAAAAAAATTGTGAATTTTCATTGTAATATAAGTAAGATTGCCTATTGTAACCACTCCTTAAATTCTCTATATTCTAGATTACCATCTATCTGGCCGAGTTCAACACGGACAGCAGACAAGGTTCCATGTTTTTTTCGTCCTCTTTTCTTCTTTCTCATTCCATTATTCTTTGCTTTCTACTTTACCGTTCTCTCTCTCTCTCTCTACCTCTCTCTCTCTCTCTCTTCCTCTCTCTGTCTGCTCCCCTCTCCTCCTCCCTATCCTCACTCGCTCCTATGGGTTCAAAAGGTTTCATTCAAAACATTTAAAAAATGTGAATTTTTATTGTAATAAGAAAATAAGATTTCCTGTTGTACATACTCCTTAAATTACCTACATTCTAGAAGATATTTTTTGTTATATTTTTTTATCCTGCCTTTTTCTGTCACTCTCCATTCCGCTTTGCCTTCCTGTCTCATTTCTCTCTCTCTCTCTCTCTCTCTCTCTTTCTCA
The DNA here is from genome assembly GCA_945643635.1 of Allodiplogaster sudhausi. Classification (NCBI taxonomy): domain Eukaryota; kingdom Metazoa; phylum Nematoda; class Chromadorea; order Rhabditida; family Diplogasteridae; genus Allodiplogaster; species Allodiplogaster sudhausi. The sequence continues at coordinate 3,127,221 of CALZFC010000031.1, read as the reverse complement.
CTCTTTCTCTCTCTCTCTTTCTCTCTCTCTCTCTTTCTCTCTCTTTCTCTCTCTCTCTCTCTCTTTTCTCTTTCTCTCTTCCTCTCCTTCTCTAAAAAAATTAATTTAAATTTCGTAGCTCCCTGTGTTCTAGGTGAATCGCGACCCGGCCGCGTTCACTCCATCAACAGGGCAACGCAACAGGTTTGATGCTTCTTTGTATTTCTCTCCTTCCTTTCCCTCCGTTCCGCACTCGTTTCATTCCTTCTCTCTCTCTCTCTCTCTCTCTCACTCTCTCTCTCTCACTCTCTCTCTCTACTTTCTACTCTCTTCGCACACTCCCTCTGGTCTCTTCCATCTCCTCGCTCGCTCTCTCTGGACTCGAGAACAAATTTTCTGCAAAAACTAGTTTAAATTAAAATTGAAAATAAAATAGTTTAATGAATTTTGAAGTGCTTTAAAAAATAGTTGTGCTAAACAAAATTTTAATTAAAGCTATTATTCAAAAGATATTTTCAAAAACTTCCTGTTAGCTCTGTAAATTCACTACGTTCTTGATGTCCATGGATCATAGCTTAAAAGCGGGGTGCCTTGGCAATTTTTCAGTCATCCTTCCTGGTAAAGAAATCGAAATGCCGAGCCCAATCAATACGTCTTTTTTTCCTTTTTTTTCTTTCTCTCTCCATTATTCTCTTCTTACACCTTTACCGTCTTCTCTCCCTCTCTCCCTCCCACTCTCTCTCTCTCTTCCTCCCACTGTCCCTCTCTCTCTCTCTCTTTCTCTCACTCTCTCTCTCTCTTTCTCTCTCTCTCTCTTCAACCCCTCATATTCAACATTGCACTGACTCCCTGATGAGGTCCTGCAGGGCCTGGGATTGCGGGAGCGTGGATGGAGTGGACGAGCTCGGGCTGCTGCTCGTGGCAGGCGATGCTCTGCGAGATGGGGATGGCGAGAGAGTGGCGGAAGAGACTGACGATGGCGCACGGGTGGGCGACGGCTTCGGTGTCTATAAAAGAGTTCATTCACATCTTCATTCTCTAGCAGCATATGGGGTGTGAGAACAGCGTCTCTTTCTCCTCTCTCTCTCTCTCTCCCTCCCTCCCTCCCTCTCTCTCTCTCTCTCTCTCTCTCTCTCTCTCTCTTTCTCGCCTCTGCATACTCCCTTGTCTGATCGTTCTCTAAGTAAAAGATTTCTCTTCTTCATTCTTTCCTCTAGCCACTCCAATCTGTCCTAGGATGATGATGTCATTTACACTAGTTGTATTCCCTGAGAGAGAGAGAGAGAGAGAGAGAGAGAGAGAGAGAGCTACGCACCTCCTCTTCTTCCTCTTGCGTGCTCGCTCTCTTGGCTGGCGGCTCGTCGTCGTCGAGGCGGTCGAGTGGCTTCTCGAGTGGTCTCTTGGTGGAGCGAGGAGATGGGGTCGCCGACGTCTCCCGAGGGAGCTGCATGTCGCTTGTCGGTCGACCCCTCTCCTCCTCCACCGCCTCGCCCTCGTTCTAAATCAGCGATTTTAGCTCGTTCAGATCACTCAGTCATTTATCCCTCCTTCATTGGACTGCAGTTCTCTCTGTTCTCTCTTGCTCTTCTCTTTCTCTCTCTCCTTCTCTCTCTCTCTCTCTCTCTCTCTCTCTCTCTCTCTCTCCTCTGCATACTCCATTTTCTGATCGTTCTCTAAGTAAAAGATTTCTCTTCTTCATTCTTTCCTCTAGCCACTCCAATCTGTCCTAGGATGATGATGTCATGGACACTTGTTGTATTCCCTGAGAGAGAGAGAGAGAGAGAGAGAGAGAGCTACGCACCTCCTCTTCTTCCTCTTGCGTGCTCGCTCTCTTGGCTGGCGGCTCGTCGTCGTCGAGGCGGTCGAGTGGCTTCTCGAGTGGTCTCTTGGTGGAGCGAGGAGATGGGGTCGCCGACGTCTCCCGAGGGAGCTGCATGTCGCTTGTCGGTCGACCCCTCTCCTCCTCCACCGCCTCGCCCTCGTTCTAAATCAGCGATTTTAGCTCGTTCAGATCACTCAGTCATTTATCCCTCCTTCATTGGACTGCAGTTCTCTCTGTTCTCTCTTGCTCTTCTCTTTCTCTCTCTCTCTCTTTCTCTCTCTGGTTTTCTCTCTCATTCCTTCTGTCTCACTCTCATTCCTTCTCTCTCTCTTTCTCTCTCTCTCTCTCTTCTCTCTCTCTCTCTCTCTCTCTCTCTCTCTCTCTCTCTCGCTCTCTCTCTCTCTCTCTCGCTCTCTCTCTCTCTCTCTCTCCTTCCTTCCCTCTGCCCTCTCTTATAAATCACAAATGGTTTTTTTTTTCAGAGAATTCGGGGAACTTCAACAGAAGAATGCGCTGAGTAACTCCATCAACTCCAGTCAACCACTCATGCAGCCAACACTAGATTAGTCAATTTTCAAACTATTTATTCTTTATTAAGATTTTCAAACTATTTATTTTTATTAAGATTGTCAAACTATTTATTTTTTATTAATTAATAATGAAAATTATATGTTACAACAAAACGGTAACTTTCTTATAATTACCATTAAAGCATCTAATAAATAGCATTGTTCTTTGTTTGAATGCGTTCTTTGTGGTTCCCTTCTTTAGGGCCCCGTCCGTCTGTTCGAAACTACTGTATCCCGGCTAGCAACTACCGTATCCAGTCTCTGCTCCGCTTCAAATCTACTGCACTAGGACAACTAGAGGTATGGGGCTACGTCTTTATCTCTTTCATTCTCTCTTAATCTCTCTCTTTCTCTCTCTCTCACTCTCTCTCTCACTCTCTCTCTTTCTCTCTCTCTCTCTCTCTCTCTCTCTCTTTCTCTCACTTTCAGGTTGCCTAATTAACTGCTTAATTCGATGCCTAAACAACTCGATCCCTACCTTTCTCCAGTGTCTTTAGTTCAGGGCCATGGTGATGGTGACATGGACATTAGTTCTATTCCCTGATAAAGCGAAAATGCGTGTGCGTGAGAGAGAGAGAGAGAGAGAGAGAGAGCCACGCACCATGTCTGCTGCTTCTTCTTCTTCCTCTGGAATGGCGAAGGCTGAGTGTGCGGAGGAGGGACTGCCTGCTGATGAAGAGAGCGGCGTGGCCTCTCTGGGGAAGGGCGACAGTGGCGAGGAAGGTCGTGACTGTAAAGGGATTCACTCTTTCATGTCTATCTAGAATGCATCAAGTGGATGTCTATTTCAGTAACACCACCAGAGATCAAGAAGCATAAAACTACGCATTTCTAATTGTAAGATATACTTGCGCTTCACTTCACATACAAATGTTTATGTCATTAGGAGTACCCGAGCCAGTTCGAAGAACAGGATGCATGGAATGAATGCCAGCCTCGAGAACTAGGGAAACCAGGGTGCTGTATGGATGGCCCTAACCCGGGGTGGGGCATGCCATATCTAAAATGTCAGTAAATTCGGGGTGAGTTAGGGCACCATGGCGTCCCAAAACCAGGGGTTGGACTGCATTATCGACAGCACTATTTCTTCCCTATCTCTCCCCCCCCCCTCTCTGTCTTTCTCTCGCTCTCTATCCCTCTCTCTCTCTCTCTCTTTCTCTCTCTCTCTCGTTTTCTCTCCCTCCCTGTATCTCTTTTTTTTCTCTCTCTCTTATTCAAGTAGGCTATATTTGATGCCTTGACTGCTTCTGCTCTCCTTCCTCTCTTCATTTTCGTACTTTGAAAAGAAGCAAGATAAGTCTCTGCCCTCATCAGATCACTCAGACCTCTTGCCGTTTTTCATTCGGGTGCAATTCTCTCGGCTCTCTCTCTCTAACTCTCTCTCTCTCTCGCTCTGCGCTCTCTCTCTCTCACTTTCTTTCACTCGCTTTCTAAATGAATCAATTCCTTTCCTGTAATAAGTAATCGATCTGGGGTGTTCTACAGCAAGATGTATTCTTCCTCTGTCTCCTTGCCTCTCCCTCTATCTCTATTTCCCCCCTTGCCTCTCTCTCTATCTCTATTTCTCTCCTTGCTTCTCCCTGTGTCTCTAATACTTTCCCTGCCTCTCTCTGTCTCTGTCTCTGTCTGTCTCTCTCTGTGTCTCTATTTCTCTCCTTGCCTCTCCCTCCGTCTCTATCTCTCTCCTTGCCAACTTTTTCATTTTTTTATTTTATTACGGCATTGCATACGAATGAACACATGTAGCAAAACTATTAAGAAAAAAAATGAATCAAGAAATGGATACAACTAATCGAATCTCTAATAAAGAAGGCATTTAGACCATTTTGTATTTAGATCTTTGAACATCTAGTTAAAAGGAGAGACCGCGGGTCTTTTTTTTCTTTTTTGCCTAAAATTAAGATGGTGAGGGCATTTCTTAGATACGACCAAAAATAAACTTTCGAATAATGTCTTGATCCCTATTTCGTCTTCTATCTCTCTCTCTCTCTCTCTCTCTCTCTCTCTCTCTCTCGTCCTCGGGTAGAATGTAAACCAGAAAGGCAAAATTAACTGCTCATTTATACAAGCTTCATTCCGTGCCAAGGCATGCTTCTCCTCGCCTACATTTCTTCAATATCTTTTTTAAATAGAGACTAGATCAACCCTTCCCATATTCAAGAATAGAGAGCAGCAGCCATTGTGATGATGACATTGACACTAGTACTATTCTCCTGAAGAGAGAGAGAGAGAGAGAGAGAGAGAGAGAGAGAGAGGATTGATAGAGAAAGAGGAATGGTAGAGAGAGAGAGAGAAAGAGAGAGAGAGATTCACTCACCTCTTCCTCCTCTTCTCCTTGTGGCTGCTTCTCTGCCTCCTCCTCTTCTCTCCTTCGCTTACGGGCTGGCTGGCCATCCTCATCGTCGTCGCTGGGGAGAGCGCGCTTCTGTGGAGAGCGAGCGAACGGGAGGGCCACCGACACACCCGGAGCAGAATGCTCCGGGGCAACCTCGGTGGGAACCTCCTTCTCCTCCTCGGCGTCCTCTCGGACAGTCTAAATGAGCAAGCATTCATCTTCATTCGGGTGCAATTCTCTCTGCGCTCTCTCGACTTTCTCGCTCTATCTCCACTTCTCTCTCTCTCTCTCTCCACCAACCTCTGCGATGTCTTGAAGTTTACAATTGAATTAAATAATTAATTATCATATAATTAAATTGAAAAGGATGGCAAAACATTTTTGTGAATATGGACTGGACAGAATGAGCTAGTTTTAAATTATTCGTATTTGCAACAATGGCAACAATTGATATGAAGGAGGTAAACTATTTTTTTAAATAATATTAATATAGTGTAAAATATATAATTTCATATTTTGAAGAAAAGACTACGCGATGAGTACTACTTTCTGCTTCGTGCGCATTTCCAGCATACTAACGTGGTCTACTTGCTGCTTCACTACGTATCCAGTCTACCGTATCTTGCCTACCGTACTCCTGGCGAGACCACCTCGCCCTGAGACAGACAGCGCTAGCGATGGATAGCACAGGTATGGATGGAGCACGTAGAAGGGGAAATGCCTAACAAAAAGCATTGCATGTGTCCTGATGCTATTTCTTGACCACTTTCTCATCTCATTCCACGGAGCTCTCTTGCCAATTCAAGTCTTTCAGAACAATTTATCCTGCTTGCTTCTCTCTTCCTCACTCTGTCTCTATTTTGCTCCTTGCATCTCTCTCTCTCTCTTCCTCTCCCTCTCTCTCTCTCTCTCGCTCTCTCCCTGTGGCTCTATTTTTTCGGTTGCCTCTCTCTGCCTCTATTTCTCTCTGTGCCGCTTCCTCTGTCTCTATTTCCCTCCTTGCCTCTCCCTCTGTCTCTATATCTCATTGCTTCTCCCTCTGCCTCTATTTCTCTTCTTGCCTCTCCCTCTTTCTTTATTTCTCTATGACAATTTTTAAATTTTCAAATTATTGCGGCTTTGCATACGCATGAACACATGAAAATATTAAGAGAACAAAAATGATAAAGCTATATAGAATTAAGAAGTGGACTTTCCAGGGTAATAGCGTTAAAATTAATTAAGGATCTAATAAAGAAGGCATTTAAGCGACATTTATATTTAGGCGTTTGAACATGTAGAAATTATGATGGTCACGGCATTTTTTAGATAACATAATACGGCCAAAAATAAACTTCGAATGAGTTCTTGTTCCTTATTTCGTCTTCTTTGTCTCTCTCTCTCTCTCTCTCTCTCTCTCTCTCTATTTCTCTCCTTGCCTCGCTCTCTCTCTCCGTTTCTCTCATTGCTGCTGCTCTCTCTCTCTCTCTGTCTTTCTATTTCTCTCCTTGCCCCTCCCTCTCTCTCTGTCACATTATTTCTCTCCTTTCCTCTCTCTCTCTCTCTCTCTCTCTCTCTCTCTCTCTTTCTCCCTCTCTCTCTCTCTCTCTGTCTTTCTATTTCTCTTCTGCCTCTCTCTCTCTCTCTATTTCTCTCCAATCCTGTCTCATCTATGTATATCACTATACAAGAATGCATTCATGACTCTTCTTTGCAGATCATTCGCCGTCACCTCGATCCCTTCTCTCCAGTCAATCCCTTTCCCACACAGCATCCGTTAGATACGTCCATTTTATATTTCTATTAGATAATAAATATTTAAAATTAATTCTGTACTTTAATTCATGTTTACTTTCAAATGACTTTTTTTTTAAATTCTGTCATATCGCCCTATTTTTTCCGAACGCGTGCTTTTTGGTTTCATTCTTCTAGGCCCCGTCGGACTCTTCGGAACTACCGTATACAGCACAGTGGCTACTGACGAGAGATACTGTAGTCACGGCAGCATCCAAGGCAAAGGGGAACGCGCTGCTATTCTTAATGGTGAGCAAATACTTTCAAGAAGGCGGCTATTTAATCCATTAATTTCCTCTTCATACTTTACACATACTTCCGTGCTAGCTGTTGACGTTGCTATAAAGTAGAATAATGGAGAGTTAAGATATGGCTTCTCCTTTCTATCCAAGATGGCACTGACCGCGTGTGGCTGCTGCTGTCTCTGCTGCTGTCGACGCCGAAGCTGCTGGAGCTGCTGGTGCAGCATCTGCTGGCGTGTCTGAGGTAGGGGAGCCTGAAAGAAGAGATCCATAGGTACGGTATTTCTCTCGCTACAAATGCCACTTGTTGTCCATCTCCTTTTCCGTTCCATAGGTTCTTCTTGTTAGATACCCTGTTTCTGCTTCTCTAAACAGTGACAACAGCTCTATTTTCGGGTTCATAACTGCGTAAGAACCTCTCTCTCTCCCCTTCTATCTCACCCTCTCCATATCTCTCTCTCCTTCACTCTCTCGCGCTCTCTCTCTCTTTCTCTCTCTGGCTCTCTCTCTCTCTTCATCTCTCTCTCTCTGCTTCTCTCTCTATCTTTCTTTCTTTCTGTCCGGCCTCTCCCCTTTTCTACTATTAGATTTTTTCTCCACTTTCCTGTACTCAATCTCATATATTCTAGGGTAGCACGCAAATCGATAGGGTCGAAAGTGAATGCTCGTTTACACAAACATAATTCAATGGCTAGACTATTCGTTCTTTGAAGAGAGACAAGATGTCTCACCCCATAGTTAAGCACAGAAAATGGCGGCCCATTTTATGACTTGGACATTAGTTCTATTCCCTGATAGAGAGAGAGAGCTCACTCTCGCCGTGCTCTCTCTCTCTCTCTCTCTCTCCCCCTTCCTTCTCTATCCCTGCTCTCTCTCCCATTTCTCTGTATCTCTCTAAAGGAAATGATTACTCTCCTCTTATACATAGTCGATCTCTCCGCTTTTCTTCTTAGTTTTTCGTTGCTTTGCTCTCTCTTTCTCTCTCTCTCTCTCTCTCTCTCTCTCTCTCTCTCTTTCTCTCTCTCTCTCTCTCTTTCTCTCTCTCTCTCTCTCGTTTTCCTTATTCTCAACTCTTTTCTGCACCTTTCTCTTTTCAACTCTCTCACTTCTCTTTCCCATCTCTCTCTCCCATTTCTCTCTCTCTCTCTCTCTCTCTCTCTCTCTCTCTCGCTATCCTTGTTCTCAACTTTTTTTCTGCACCTGTCTCCTATCAACTGCAAAGGCAAAAAAATTATATGGAATGATAAGTAAGAATGAAATAGCTGCTAATCGATTTAGAGTGCTGATTGGTGAAGGAGAGAGAGCAATGGAACCTGCTGGATGACTCTGTTGAAGTGGAGGCGGGCCGGGTGGGCGGCGAGTCTTCTCAAGGCCTGGACGGAGAGATCGGCGGAGGGCGGCGGTGAGGATTCGCCGGCTGCAATGGACTGCTTAGAATTCTTACGCCAATTCCCTATGAGCACAATTCTTGTGATTGTCGCTTTTCATTATTACTTCTTTTTTTTACTGTCGCTGTTTTGTAATGGCGTAACAATCTCTATCTATGTCAATACCTCTCTCTCTTTCTCTCTCTCTCTCTCTCGCTCTCTCTCTCTCTTTCTCTGTATCTCTTACTCTTTTACTCTACTACTTTTTTTAGAACTGCGCCTCAAGGACGTTGCCGGGAAGCTGACAACGGCCCATATCACCAAGGAGGTCACAATCAGCATTAGATACGTACATTTCATCTTTATATAATTTGGCATATCTAATATTTTAATACAAAATAACTTAATTCTTTACATCTAATATCTACAATAATACATTTCTAATTTGTTTCTATCAAATCTCTATGACAATAAATGTCTAATTCCTCGATAGCGAGTATATTTATTTTCTTGACATCTAATATCTTTACTATTAATATCTAATTTTTATTCATCTAATATCTCTAATATAAAAAGACTAAAGCATAAAAAAATCCAGGTATACAATTACGTAGTGTAAAATATATTATCAGATTTTGTGAAGAAAATGTTACTGAATGACTACTAGTTCAGTGGCGTTTCCTTTTTTTCTTCTATTTTAAATTCAACGTCTAATCTGAAAATGCCACTAAATATTATGCTTCCAGCAGGCCGCGCGGTCTACTTGCTCTATCACTACAGTATCCTGCCTACCGTATTCCCCGCCGGACAACTTCCCGCCTCATGCACAGGCAAACAACGCTGTCGATGGAAAGCCAAGGTTTTTCTCACCTCATTCCTCTCTTGCCAACTCAATTCAAAGTCAGGCACCTCCCAAACGATATCATTCTTCTCTCTTTCGTTTATGAGAGAAGTATTTTTTTGTTTTTTTACCCTCTCTCTGTATCTCATCTTTTTCTCTGCTCTTTTCTGCACCTTTCTGTGTTCAAAAAAAAAGAAAATTTTTTTGGGAAGATAGGTAAAAGTCTAGTTGGAGTGCGGGTTTCGTGAACGGGAGGGAGAGAAAGAGAGAGAGAGAGCAATCGAACCTGCTGTCTCTGACTTCTCTGCGCTGGAGGGTGCGGCGGCAGGTAGTCGAAGAAGCGATGGCGAGGGGGCGGTGGCTTAAATGGACTAGTTTGAATTTCTCTTCTTGAGATTGTCGCTTTTACTATTATTTCATTAGTAATGTCGCTGTTCTGTGACACAACACTCTCTCTCTCTCTCTCTCTTGCTCTCGCTCTCTCTCCCTCCCTCTCTCTCCCCCCCTCTCTCTCTCTCTCTCTCTCTCTATCTAATCGATTACATAATCCATCTTTATTCTAACCATGTCTTCGTCATCGTCGATTTCGATGACCTCGATCGCCTGCAACGACAAGGGGCTGTTAGAGAGGTTCACTTTTTTTAAAATATATTTATTTAGTCCTTTTTTCCGTTCCTCCTCCTTTCAACCCTGCTTCATCTCTCGCTTTCCCACTTGTCCCATGCATTGAAGAGCTTAAAGGGAGAATAATCTAATTAAATAAGCAATTACCATTCAATATTTATAAATTGAAAAAGATGACAAAACCTTTTTGTGAGTTTCGTTATAGAACTAAATAGTTGACTGTTAGTCGGAGCTGTGGTGGACAAACCAAAGAGTATGTCATTTGAAATGAACTGAAATGTATTCGTACTTGAGGAGGGAGGTTCTGAGCGGGGTCCGCGCGTTGTACTTGAAGGGGAGGCGCCCGTGGTGGGATGCGGCGACCGGATCGCGCACGGATGCGCGCGAGTTCCACTTCAATAATCGGCGGGCGGTTCATTCCCGGCTCGTCCAGCTCAAGAAGGCCACATAGTGTACGAGCTTCTTCTCAGGTCAGCACAAATCTCGATTTTCGTTCTTTACATAATAATTTGTTTCTCTTTTTATACACCTTTCGCTGTTTTGTAGCGGCATGGTTTCGCTTTCTCTCCCTATCTCTCTCCATCTATCCCTATCTCGCTCTCTCTCTCTCTCCCAATCTCTTTCGCTCTAACTCACCCTATTTCTCTCGCTCTCTCGCAATCTCTCTCTCTCTCTCTTCGTTTCTTAACTCTTCTCCACTTTGTCTCTCCTCGCTATCTCTTCCCATAACCAACCGGCATGATCTGCCATAGCCGCCTCTTAAATTAGCTCTGGTTGTCGCTCATGATGTCGTCCTCGATCTGAAAACAGTTGAACACTTACAAGACTTATTCACATCTCGAAGCTATACATTCTTTCCTATTCTTTATCATTTTGTTTTCAACCAAACTTTAAAAAAGTAGGGTTTTGGCTAGTGATCAAAGGGTTAAGTTGTTCGACAACTGCTCCCATTTCCCGTAACTTTCACTAATCTCTTACTCCTTGGATTTCTCGCTCCACGCTCTATGCTCCCTTACTCTTTTCTCTCAATTCTTTCTCTCTCTCTCTCTCTCACTCTCTCCCTCTCTCTTCCCCCCCCCTCTCCCGCAATTCAACATGTTCACTCGTTCATTCCATCCTCCATGTTCTGTTACCTTTAACTCTGTCAGCATGTGTTCATATTCTTCTTTATTTCCATTCATAGATTCATTAATTTTTTCATTCATTATGATCGAGGCAAAAGATTTTTTTCAATTTCTCTCTTTCTTTCTTCTCTTTTTCTCTTCTCCTATTCTTCTTTTCTTCTCTTGTTTTCTTCTTCTCTTCTTCTTTTCTTCTCTTCTTCTTTTCTTCTCTTCTTCTTTTCTTCTTTTTCTTCTCTTCTATTCTTCTATTCTTCTTTTTCTTCTCTTCTGTTCTTCTATTCTTCTTTTTCTTCTCTTCTATTCTTCTTTTCCTCTCTTCTTATTTTTCTTCTCTTTTTTCCTTCTTTTATTCTCTTCTTCTATTCTTCTTTTTCTTCTCTTCTTCTATTCTTCTTTTCTTCTTCTCTTCTCCTTTTCTTCTTCTCTTCTCCTTTTCTTCTTCTTTTCTCTTCTTCTTTTCTCCTCTTCTTTTCTCCTCTTCTTTTCTCTTCTTTTCTTTTTCTCTTCTTTTATCTTCTTTTCTTCTTTTCTCTTCTTTTCTTCCTTCTCTTCTTCTTTTCTCTTCTTCTTTTCTCCTCTTCTTTTCTCCTCTTTTCTTTTTTCTTTTTTTTTCTCTTCTTTTCTCTTCTCTTCTCTTCTCTTCTCTTCTCTTCTCTTCTCTTCTCTTCTCTTCTCTTCTCTTCTCTTCTCTTCTCTTCTCTTCTCTTCTCTTCTCTTCTCTTCACTTCTCTTCTCTTCTCTTCTCTTCTCTTCTCTTCTCTTCTCTTCTCTTCTCTTCTCATGCTCAGTGTACCCCATCCCTTACTCCCTTCTCCCTATCTCTCTCTCTCTCTCTCTCTCTCTCTCTCTCTCTCTATCTCTCTCTATCTCTCTCATTCCTTCTATCTCCCTTTCCCTATAAATCACAAGAAGCATCCCCTTGTTTGCAGAGAATTCGGGGACATCACCAGATGAATGCGCAGTGGAACCTCTACCCCAGCCAGCCAAATGCTTGCGACTCATGCAGTCAATTAGATTAGTCCATTTTCAAACTATTTACCTTTTTATTAATCAGTTATTAAAATAAATAAATATTTAGGGTTGCTTTTTATAATTACCATTAAAGCTCTAATAAATAGCAATGTTCTCTGTTTGAACGCTTGCTTTGTGGTTCCCTTATTCTAGGCCCCGTCGGTCCCTTCGAAACTACCGTATCCAGATTAGCAACTACCATAGCCAGTCATCAATGCTTCCCTTCCATTCTACAGCACTAAAGGTTATGGCGGGGTATGGGAGCCGCGACTCCATCTCTATCTCTCTCGCTCTCTCTCTCTCTCTCTCTCTCTCTCCTTCTCTCTCTCTCTCTCTCTCTCTCTCTCTCTCTGTTTCTCTCTCTCTTTCGTTTTCTAATGCGCAGTGGGACACCATCCCTTTCTCTCTTCTCTTCATCTCTGTCACCCGTTATTTTCTCTCATTACTTCTCTCTCCCCAATCTTATAAAACACAAGAAATAAACTTTTTTGTCGAAGCTACGGTATATCGACAAGGAACTACCGTAGCCACTCTCTGCTTCACTTTTTTTTCTTCCCTGTTTTTTCTCTCTTTTTTTCTTTCTCTCTCTCTTTCTCTCTCTCTCTCTCTCTCTCTAACACTCCCTTCCTCGCCCACATATTTTCTAATGCAGCCTTCTAGCATCATGTCTTCCTAGGAATGGATCGTTGAGATGAAATGAACTGACCGCGTGGTTGTCTGCGGGAGGGTGAGGCCGGCGACGCGGGGAGCGGGGCGGAGGCGGGGGAGCTGCCGCTCCAAATGCCCTCTGAAAGAAGCATTGGGTAAGGTATCTCTTTCTATACAAGAACATTGCTATTTTGATAGAACTGCCTAAACTACTCGCTTACAATGATCCCAATCAGTTTCCCTGCCTATGGCCCCTTGAACACTGACTGAAATGAGATTGCCCATCTTTCAGGAAGAAGGATGGCGAGAGACTTGGGGTGTGTGTGTGTGCTGAGATGCGCGGAAGCTTGAAGTTTGATAGTGAATAATCTGAAAAGTATGATTGAGCATTATTGTCGACCTGTAAAAAAAAAGATCGGTGCTTAACTTCGAATGAGAGAATCAGGAATGCTAAAAAAGAGATTGAAAAGAGAGCGCAACAAGGAGAGAGAGGAGAGAGAGATAACGAGAGGAGACAGGGAACACTCACAAAGAGAGAGAGAGAGAGAGAGAGAGAACGTGAGAGAGAAAGAAAGAGAAAGACAGAGAGAGCGAAAGCGAGAGAGAGAGAGAGAGAGAGCGAGAGAGTCGAGATGTAAGGCACACAAAAGAGGAACAAGACCATATTAAACAAAGAATATTCTACGTAAAAAAGCGAAAACGACTTTAACACGAACACGGCGCGAACATCACGAGAACACGCCAGAAATATGAACTTTTTATTGCAAAATTACATACACGAATACTAAGTAAGTAATACTTGTTGAAGAAAACGCCTTTCAATGTGTCAACAATTGATTCTTCTTTTTCTCAGTCTCTCAATGCCCACACTCTCTCATCTCTTTGCCTCTCTCATTGCACACACTCTCTCGCCTCTCTCTCTCTCTCTCTCTTTGTACTTCGATCACCCATGACATCCCTCATGCCGATGGTGGAGCTGAGAGAGACAGAGACAGAGTGTGAGAACGAGAGAATGAGTGGATATCACTAGGAATTGAACGAGAATGTGATCTCATGGGAAAGAGAGTTGTTTAAAGCCACCAGCCTAGCAACTAATCAGCATTTCATTGCAAGTTCAGGGAGCTTATAGACGGATAGAGGAAAACTGAAGCAACCGTATGCCGAGACTGCGCGCGCATGAAAAGAGTGGATGCTCTGGCAAAGGGGAGAACAGAGAGAGAGAGAGAGAGAGAAAGAGAGACAGAGAGAATGAAGAAAGGAGACATTGTGAGATACAGAGAGAGAGAGATGGCAAGAAAAGCGGCAAATGGAAGAGCATTTTGACAGAGAAAGAGAAGGAGAGGGAGGGAGAGAGAAAGATTAGGAGAAGGAAGGAGAGAGAGAAAGAGAAGGAGAGAGAGAGAAAGATTAGGAGAGGGAAGGAGAGACAGAAAGAGAGAAATGAGAAGGAGAGAGAGAGAAGGAGAGAGAGAGAGAAAGAGAAGGAGAAAGAGAAAGAGAAGGCGAGAGAAAGAGAAGGAGAGAGAGTAAGACAAGGAGAGGGAGGGTGAGAGAGAAGGGGAGAGAGAAAGAGAATGAGAGAGAGAAAGACAAGGAGAGAGAGAGAAAGACAAGGAGATGGAGGGAGAGAGGAGATGGAGATTTCAACAGCGTATGGAAATAGATATCGAAACGTTGGATGTGGATTTAAATAAAATTTCATAAGGGCATCAGAGGAACAAAAAAAATGAATTTTGTAGAAATTTGCAGGAAATAATGAGACTTTGCGAAGCTAACAAAAAATGCAGAAACGACGCGGAAATCAATGAACACGCCAATTAAAATGAATAAAAGACTAAAATAATTGTTGTCCGGACACGGAGAGAGAGGAGAGCGCGTGGGTACCCATTGGGAGAGAGAGAGAGAGAGAGTGTCGAGATATAAGGCGCACAAAAGAGGAACAAGAACATATTAAACAGATTATTATACGGAAAAATGCGAAAACGACGATAGAAAAGCACACGAACACGGCTCGAACATCACGGGAACTCGCCAGAAAAAGCGAAAACGACTGTAACACGAACACGGCGCGGATATTACGAGAACACGTCAGAAACATGAACTTTCTATTGCAATATACAAATACATGCACAAATACTAAGCATATACTTGTTGAAGAAAAGGCCTTTCATACGCGTCAACCATTGATTCCCCCCTTCTTCTCTGTCTCTCAATTCCCACTCTCTCACTTCTCTGTCTCTCAATGCCCACTCTCTCACTTCTCTGTCTCTCAATGCCCACTCTCTCACTTCTCTGTCTCTCAATGCCCACTCTCTCACTTCTCTGTCTCTCTCTTTGTTCTTCGATCACCCATGACATCCCTCAAAGAGGACTCTAATCTTCTGATCTTCGGCTGCCATGCCACGTGGTATTCTTGATCTATTATCCATTTCTAGTAATGCAGCCTGCGCAAATTTACTATTCTCCCATCGATCCTCTACTTTTTGTAATTTAAGTCTCTCTCTCTAGGTTCTGAATCTACATAGATACATAATTTTTAATAGAGCCTATCCGCTGGTACCGCATTTACTACCTTTTAAAACTGTTAAAATAACTTTAGTATTCTTCTCTTCCTACTTGCAAATCTCTCACGATCTCTTGCTTCAGAAGTTTGGAACGCTGATTCTATTCTTATGCAGAGAGCATGCGCAAAATTTTACGGTGCAGAGACGAGAGTTTAGCGTATTTTTAGGAGATCTGTCTGACATCGAGAGAAAGAGAGAGAAAGAGAGAGAGAGAGAGAGAGAACGAGAGAATGAATGGATATCGCAAGGAATTGAACGAGAATGTGATCTCATGGGAAAGAAATTATTTTAAAGCTGCCAGCCTAACAACCAATCAGCATTTCATTGAAAGCCTCAGGGAGCTTAGGAGGCGGAGCATAGGAAAACTGAATGCCTCAGCCACCGTATGCCGAGTGTGAATATAACGAGTGGATGTTCTAGCGCAGGAGAGAACAGTAAGAAAGAGGGAGAGAGAGAGAGAGAGAGGCCGAGAGATACAAGCAGACAGAGAGAGAGAGAGCAGTGAATGAGAGATAGATTGAAGAAAAGAGGACAGAGAGAGAGAGAGAGAGAGAGAGAGATGGCAGTGAATGAGAGAGAGATATCGAAGGAGAGAGAGAAAAGAGTGTGAGAACGAGATAACGAATGCATATCGCTAGGAATTGATCAAGCATGGTCTCGTGGAAAAGAAAGTGGTTTAAACTTGTCAGCATGAAGGCGGAAACTGAGCCCGATTAAGGCGGTGAAAGACATCAAATCAAATGCCTGCGCATCCTTGTCTAGGAACGATCGACCTTGGTTTGCAATGAAGTTGTTCTTCTCTCCGGCAATTGCCATTGCGTCAGAGGCTTAAAAGGCTGATTCTATTCTTAGGAAGAGAGGATGCGCAAAGTTTGACGATGCAGAGACGAGAGATCAGTATATTCTTTGGAGAGCAGATAAAGGAGGGAGAGAGAGAGACGGAGAGAGAGAGATTGAAGGCGAGAGGACAGAGACAGAGAGAGAGATAATTCGATAGAGAGCGAGATACACAGAGAGACAGAGAGCGTGAGAGACATAGAGAGAGAGGAGGAGAGAGAAAGAATGTGATAAAGAGCGAGAGAGAGACAGAGAGAGAGGGAGAGAGAAGATAGGCATGGGAATAGTAAAGCCGGAATCACAAAATAAGCTATGTATTTTAGCTTAATCATCACTTTCCTCACTTATCTCCCTCAAGGACGGTCGCTTCTCGCCCGCCATGGCTGCCGCACGCTCTCGCTCCTCAGCCCCTCGCGCCAAGGCCGGCGCTGCTTCCAGTACCGCCGTCCCTCTAACCAAGGATGGCGCCACTTCCCGTTCCGCCTCGCGCTCTAACCTAAGAGTGCTTCTCGCTCGCGGTCTGCCACCCTTCGCGCTAAGGCTGTGGCCGTCTCCCGTTCGGCCGCCACTCGCACAAAGGCAGGCGCACATGCACGCTCCGCCGCCCCTATCCCCCTCTATCCCCCACTCTCTGTCTGACTCTCTCTCTCTTTCTCTCTCTCTCTCTCTCTCTCTCTTTATATAGGTGCGCGTAGCCAACTTCTATGTGAGACACAGAAAATTCTTGACGTTTGTTCTTGATTCCTGAAAATGAGAGAGATTGAGAGAGAGAGAGAAAGAGAGAGGAAGATAGAGGCGAGTTGGTTTGCTTCCCTTCGATTCAAGACAAGAAGACAGGAAGGATGGCTCATGGCAATGGGCTAAAGCAGAAGTGAGATCAAAAGCAGAATGATCAAGAGGGGAGGCAGAGATAGTTTTAGAATGACAGGCGTCAGAGAAGAGAGAGAGAGAGAGAGAGAGATACAGAGGGAGAAAGAGATACAGAGGAAGAGAGAGACGGCGAGAAAGAAGAGAGAGAAAGAGACAGTGAAGTGGAGGGATTTAAAAAATGCGAAGAATTTGTCTTCGTAGTTGTAAAGCATCCAACCCCCTTTCTAATGTAAGAAAAGTGCTATTATTTTATGCATCTTAAATCGACTATGATGTACAGTACGGCTCAGCGGCCAGGGGTCTCGGCTATAGCGGCTATAGCGGCCGCGTGCCAAAGAGGCCAAGCGAAATTAAGCCATTTAAGATTTTTATTTTCAGAATTCGTTGTTATTTTTGTGTTCAGGGTAACTTGCTGCTTCGATTAAGCTCAAAAACTTTATAAAGTGATGCATATTAGCGAAAAAAGAAAATCTTGTAAAATTACTGGTGCAGTAACACCTCAATTCGTAGTGTGTGCGTGTGCCATCGTTTCAGTGAAATTTATTAAGGCAGTTGCATGAACAGCATTACTTTAACTTACATTTACAGACTTCCTTTTAGTATCCTTTTGTCTTATCAATTGACTTTTTAACGCATCAAGTGATAAAGGTTGCCAAAAAAACCTAGCAAAAAAACTGCAAAAATGTAGCTCAAAAGAGGGACCGAACACAAGCACTTCTCCCAATGTGCAGAGAAGCATGCCAATGCTCTATCCAGACTCGTTCTTACCCTAAACAATTTTAGTAATCATCTTGACGCTATTTTTAGGTACTGTCTACTTGACAGTCCAGCCACAAAAATTCCATGGCATCCGCAGTGTTCTTTTCTCACGATCGCTTTTCACAGAGCATTTGGATCACATCTTGGGACCGCGGATGAGCACTACCAAAAATATTTAGATTGGCTCGAAAATATAAGATGTTTGAATTCGATTGGGTGACCTGCTGAAATATTTCCATCATGAGGCTTTCCAAGAAAAAGCTAAAGGAAATCAAAAGAAGTTTCCCCAAACTAAAATGGGCAAAACATTTTGCTACGTGACGGAACCGAACCACTGCCAGTTATGTCGATTGTGTGTAACACAACCACCCAGCTGGGTGGACTTCGTACTTTTGCCATTGTATTCATCACAACGGAAATTTTGTCTGCCACACCCAGTACATTTCATTCGAAAGCATAAGCAGAATTCAGATCCAAACAGGCTGGTCAGAATTATTTCAGGTGAATACCCAACCAAATTCAAAAATATTAAATTTTCGCGCCATTTATAAATATTTTTTGACAGAGTTCTGCCGCGGTCGCCCTGACCGTGATGGAATCGAAAAGAAGAAACTGTTCAGCAAGGCGCGCACCCTATTGTGGCCGGCGTTTTGAGAGTGTATGCTAGTCTATGTCAGCTAAGCGGCTCACCAAATGCTCTGTGCAGAGCGATCGTGAGAAAAGAACACTGCGGATGCCATGGAATTTTTTTGGTTGTACTGTCAAGTAGACAGTACCTAAAAATAGCGTCAAGATGCTTACTAAAATTGTTTAGAGTAAGAACGAGTATGGATAGAGCATTGGCATGCTTCTCTGCACATTGGGAGAAGTGCATGTGTTCGGTTCCTCTTTTGAGCTACATTTTTGCAGTTTTTTTGCTAGGTTTTTTTGGCAACCTTTATCACTTGATGCGTTAAAAAGTCAATTGATAAGACAAAAGGATACTAAAGGAAGTCTGTAAATGTAAGTTAAAGTAATGTTGTTCATGCAACTGCCTTAATAAATTTCACTGAAACGATGGCACACGCACACACTACGAATTGAGGTGTTACTGCACCATAAATTTTACAAGATTTTCTATTTTCGCTAATATGCATCACTTTATAAAGTTTTTGAGCTTAATCGAAGCAGCAAGTTACCCTGAACACAAAAATAACAACGAATTCTGAAAATAAAAATCTTAAATGGCTTAATTTCGCTTGGCCTCTTTGGCACGCGGCCGCTATAGCCGCTATAGCCGAGACCCCTGGCCGCTGAGCCGTACTGTAGGTCCCGTTTGATATAAATATGACCCTGGGCTAACATGGAAGGCAAACTCAATTCGCTTCTTCAAATAGCTTAGATTTCGATGCCTGAAGAGTCATTTGGATTAGACGCGGTCATAATTTAAGAGAGCAAAGCAAGCAGAAAGAGTTATTGCATAGATAATTGAGAGAGAGAGAGTTAGAGAGAGAGAGTGTGTGTAGGGAGGAGGGAGAGACAGGACAAGTTAGAGAGAGAGACAGGGTGAATGGAGGAGGGAGAGATAGAACAGAGAGAACATAGAAATTAGAGATTAATCCATTTCCTGCAAGTCTGCTTGTTCATCAAGTACGGAGGGGTGGAGCTTATTGGAGGAATGAGCAACCGTACACCGGGAAATTCATTGAATCGCCCTTGGGGAATGGACTCCCTTCCAAGAAATAGTGAGAGAGAAGTAGACAAACAGAGAAAAGAGAGAATAAATATAGAGGAAGGGAGGTTCGCTACCCGATCACCGCATCTCATTCTCTCTCTCTTTCCCTCTCTCTCTCCCTATTTCTCTCTTCTTATATCTTCCTCACACACACTCTCACTCTCTAACTCTCTTCATCGGGACGTAAAGGAGGTAATTTGGGAGATAAAGACTGAGAACGACCCAGAGGGAGTCTGACAATATCTGCAAAGCAAACGCCTCGGCATCTCTTTCTAGGAACGATCGAGTTTGGATTGAAGTGAAGTTGTTCTTTCGTCTGGCAATAAGAACTTGCTTCAGAAGCTTGGAAGTTGATTCTATGCTTATGGGAGAGGATGCGCCCAGTTTTACGATGCACAGACGAAAGATTAGTGGATTGCTCGAAGAGCTGACAGTAAGGGATGGAGAGAGAGCGAGAGAGAGACGGAGAGAGAGCGATAGAGAGGCAGAGTTGCAGAGAGAGAAAGAGATAGCGAGAGCGAGCGAGAGAGAGAGAGAGAGAGAACGAGAGAATGAATGCATACCGCTAGGAATTGATCATGAATTGCCTCCTGGAAGAGGAAGTGGCTTAAACTTGCAAGTCTGACCACCAATTAGCATCTGCTGCTGGAATTCAGAGAGCTTAGAAGGCGGAGCACAGAAAAGATAAAGCCGAGACAGGGCGCGCGTTGAGTTTTTCGGACGACACAAGAGAGAATGGACAGTGAAGGATCAGAGAGAGGAGAGCGAGAGATAATATCAACGTTATGAATAAAGTGATTCGCTGGGTTGGGACATGAGGACGAAGCTGCAAAGACTACAAGATCTTGGAGGTAGGATTGGTTAGAGCAGTCGCTGATCCTTACAGAGAAACGCAGACATGGCCAGCCAGGCTCACAAAGTAAAAGGTTTGCAGGAGAAATATCTGTTGCGGGAATGAGCACGGGGAGAATTAGGAAAAGAATAGAAATAGAGAGCGGCAACTTTTTGACAGAGAGAGAGAGAGAGAGAGAGAGAGAAAGAGAGAAGAGAGAGAGAGAGAGAAAAAAAGAGACAGAGATATGGGTGAGCGTATGATGGCCTCTTATTCGTCATTTCTACCTCTCTCTCTCTCTCTCTCTCTCTCTCTCTCTCTCTTTCTCTCTCTCTCTTCAGAGGGATATGAAGGCGGAAACTGTGCCCGATTAAGGCAATGAAGGACAAAACAACCTTGTATGCTAAACAAATGCTTCAATTATCTATGAACGATCGAACTTGGTTTGCTATGAAGTTGTACCGCTTTAGCGCTTGTTTCAGAAGCTTGGAATGCTGATTATATTCAATGGAGAGAGGATACGCAAAGTTTGAAGGTGCAGGCAAGTTATGAGAGATCAGTGGACTGTTCGAAGAGCTGACACAGAGAGAGAGGGAGATAAAGAGAGAGAGAGAGAGTGAGAGAGAGAGAAAGAGGTGAAAGAGAGAGAGAGAGAGAGAGAGAAGAGAGAGAGAGAGAAGTGAGAGAGACAAACGTCGTGAGTTAGCCGCTGTCGTAAGTGCCTTTTACGCATCTAATATCGATAATGCATATTCCTGTTAATTCTCTAACTTTCCTCCCTAGCGAGTATTCAATTACCAGTTTCGAAAAAATTTTCTACAATCGCATCACTACTCACTATTCGTTCAGTCTTGGAGAAGTGAAAGATAAATTCAGGATAATGAGAGAAAGTGAGAGAGAGAGAAGAGATGAAGCTAAGCATTAGCTGTAGAAAGGTCTACCCATCAAGGAATGGAAAAAAGTGAACGCTCTCCATTTCTATACTTTTCCCCACATCTTCTCGTGCTCATACACGATACAGATATTTCTCCTCTAGACCCGTGCTTTAGCCTAATCTTCTCTTTTTTTCTTCTTCTTCTTATTTCTTCTATCCCCCTTCTTTCTTTTCTCTCTTTTCCCACGAGCAGAAAATTTCTCTTTTTTTTCTCACTCTTTTTTGTTGCTGAAAGCGATAGTATTCCTTTTGATTGCGGCTAGGGAAGACAGATGTATGGGCATGCAGAAGGATGGAGCGAGGCGGAGCTTATGGATAGCAAAGTACACAGGAAAATGGTGAGGAAAGGGGGGAGTGGAGTTCTGGTCAAACGTGTTGAGAGAGAAAGCGTTTGGCTCATCAGCAGCATTATGCTTATCGTTCGTGGAGAGAAATAGATTTCACTTGCCTCTGCTATCTCTCTCTCTCTCTCCCTCTCTTTCTTTATCTCTCTTTCTTTACCTCTCTTTCTCGATCTCTCTTTCTACAGCTCGCTCTCCTCACCTGCAGAAGGAAAATCATGCTTTTGATAGCTCAAGAATATGATGAAGATAGAGAGTGAGAAGAAGAGAGAGAGAGCGAGAGAGAATGCAGGAGTTATGTATGCCGACTGGAGGAAAATACATGAGATATGTAGATTTAAGCCCGAAAGAGGGAGAGAGGAAACAGAGAGAAAGAGAAAGAGCGAGAGAGAGAGAGAGAGAAAGAGAGAGAGAAAGTGAGACAGGAAGTAAAGTTGGGATATCAATGGTGTGAGAAAAGAGATTTGCTAGTTTTGCTCCTTAAGACGAGTCGATAACTGTTATGACCTGCAGATGAAAAATGTAGCTAGCTAGAGATGAAAAGTAACTACAGGGGATATTTCGTGTATGATGCCCTCAGGGTGTGAGGAGAAGGAGCTAGAAAGTACCTGGAGAGAGGCAGAGAAAGAGTGGGAGAGAATTAAAGAGAGAGAGAGAGAGAGAGCGAAAGAGAGGGAGTCAGGGAAGAGTATCAGAAAAAAAAGTTTAACACAAGAGAAACATGTTTCAACGGCCCGGAGAGCGCGACAATGAAACACTAAAATAGTACCTAAAAGCATGTAAATTCAGAAAAAGGCAGTTGATTCCGATATCCGCGGGATATCCACGTGACATTTCCAAAGTTTGCTCCTTTCATCCTTAATTCGCTGGCATTCTTCGCGCTACTTCAATCTTCTTCAAGCAATTCCAACTGATGAATTCATTCTCTCGCGACAGCAACGATTAGTCTGCTTATCTCCATTCAGAATAGAATGGAAGACTAGGATACAAACTTATGGTCGCAACTCCATCCCCACTGTTACTTCCTCACACCCTGGTTTCCCCCGAATTGGACGTGGTGGTTCCGACATGGTAGTGGGTACGTGGGGGCCCCCAAGGATGCATTGGGGCATAGCGCGTGAAACATCGCTGCGCAAAACGGGGATTCAGGGGAAAACTGTGACGTGAGCGAATACATTCTTGTAATCATGCCAAATGATTACAAGAATGTATTTTATTGACTGACAGCAAGCTTTATTATTGACAAAAAAATAAGCGGACGGACAAACATTGACAAATATTAAAACGTGCAAAATGTTACATAATAATAAATATTCTTAAATTTTTTTTCACTCTGATAAAAGAATTTCGATCTCATTCACATGTCTCTTTCAAGCCATGCAACGCAAGCCATGGAGGGGCAAGGGAACGGGAGCTTGCAAGGAATGGGAAAGGAGGCAGACGAGGGACGACTGGGATAAGGGGGGTTGGACTACATGGGGAAGGAGGCAGCCGAGGGCAGTTAGGAAAGTTCCTTTGTACATCCGTTCATCTCGTTCACCTATAGATGAACTTTCCTATAGATGAACGAAATGAACGGATGAACAGATGAACTCTCCTAACTGCAGCAGCTGAGGGATAGGCTGGGAAAAGAGAGATTGGAAGGTTGGGAAGGAGGCAGACGAGGGACGGCAAGGACAAGGGAAGGAGAAGCAGCAATGCGAGGGACGGCAAGCAATTCGGGAGATTGGGAGGGACCTGGCAGCGGCGGCGAGGGAAAGGGACCTGTTGCGGGACAAGACGACGACGAGGGACATCTGAAAGGACGAGAAGGGGGACAGGGTTCGGTGCTATGTTACTTGGGGGGGGGGCCAGTATACTTTTTTTTCCTTTTCGCTCAAATCGTGCACAGGGGGGTTCTCGAGCATGGGGAACACGAATATCACGTTTGTTTTGCGCTTGCATGCAGTTTAACAAAGTTACCGTACTTAACTAGTAAAAGCCTCTCACGTGTTTGCACTGTGTTTTGCGCGTTAAGACCATGACCATGCCGGACAAGAGTCTGGCATGTCCGGGCCATTTCCGCGACCCCTCCCATATCGTTAATGTACAAATAGGAGAGCAGGAAGACCTTCTGGCGGTCGGCGTGGCATCTCTGAAAGAACGTGTCGACGTAGATGCCAACCTTGCGGTTAGCCAGACGACGACACGTGCGCACGTTACACTCGAACTTTCTCCTGATAGTAGAAACGTTCGATTACTTCTTCAACCCTTTCACCACACCGAAGAGCATTGGGATCCCTCGGGGTGATACTCCTCGGCCCGCCACAAATTGGGCAGGGCCTGTTCGTCCAAAGAAAGCCCTTTCCGCTATGAAGGTGTCGAAGTCAGCGCTCGACATGAACGCAAGTTCAGGCCATGACGAGAAGAGATTAAAGTCGCGGAGGGAGAGCATATGCGCTTGGGCATTCATATTTGCCGTAAAAACGGAATAACTGAACGGGTCCCACTTCCGGGGCGCTTATATACCTCTTACTAGCGAGGGATGGGTGGTAGAGCAATGAGTAACTTAGAGAGTGAGTGGCCTCTGCCGGGATGATCTACGCCATCGGTTATGAGGGAGAGGCAACACGAATTGCTATCTACCAACACACTGACTCACAGAGTCAAAAGATCAGACAACATGTATAACATACATGATCTACCTAACACCTCTAATGTACGGTAACTTTTTTTATACGCATAGGAGTACAAAACAAACGTGATATTCGTGTTCCCCATGCTCGAGAACCCCCCTGTGCACGATTTGAGCGAAAAGGAAAAAAAAAGTATACTGGCCCCCCCAAGTAACATAGCACCTAGGGTTCCTCCCCGCGGGCATCCAACGAAATGACGAGAAAGGGAACAGAGCCAGGGTCCCTCCCCGCGGGCTTCCAACAACCATTAGCTTCGCTCTCTCGAGAATCCCCCGCAGATCATCAACAACGTCAAAACAAAATAACGAGAAATCAACTCGGATATCAAGAACAAGCAAGCCCGACTTACAACCATGATGACTGAGAGCTGGATGCGGGCGGGGAGTCACTCGTGGGCGAGGGAAAGAGAAGATCGAGGATGGCGACGACGTAGACGAGAAGCATGGAACCCGCGGCGAGGAAAAGAAGCAAGTTGTGACTCGATGATGACTTTTGGAAATTTCAGAGACGTGGAATTCATATTGCAAATAATAGGAAAATACATCTAAAGAACGTGCCGATTCTGTAAAACAAATAACGGTCACGGTTGATTATACTGAATTTCGCGTTTTCTCTCGCCGCGTCGTCCTTCTCCCTTCATTTCGCCTCTTTATGATGTTCTGATGTCGTTCATGCCATTATTTGTTATTTTGCTTATCCGAATTCCCGTAGATGAATGACCACTGCTTGGTAATCAGTGGTTCTATCACACATTTACCGAGCTGTATTAAATCAAAATTACTAGTTAATAGCATGTTCCGGGAAGAGCATTTAACAGTATGTTCTCGTTTGATGCTGATGATAGTCGAAGGGCCGCGCGTGGCTAGTCGCGTATGCTTGTTCATTTATGCAGGTATGCATGGCGACTTTTGTTATCGTCCATGTTCTATCAGAACATTTACACGCACATAGACTAGCCAGGCTGTGGATTTTTTATCTGGCTCCTTTCTTATTGCCCACATTTGTTTTTGTGGAGCAAATCCCAAGGAGTGTAAATAGTCCTCTGACTACTCTTGTTGATATTCTTGATGTTCCAGATTTGATCGGAAGGAAGTCAGCATGTAGAAGCGCTTTTGTTCGCCTCCTGTTTGCATTCTTCTTGTTCCTGCCCTCCTTGTTGGCTCCCGGCTAGGATGTGATCCTCATTTACGGCCTCCTTTTAAATGGCCGGTGGTTTTTGGTTGATCCACACACGCAATGTATTTCTTCTGCCACCCATTTCACGCGGGATTATGCCGAAAATGACTGATCATCGATTCTCCGTTACTCGCCTTATCCTTCTCAGTCTCTCTCTCTCTCTCTCTCTCTCTCTCTCTCTCTCTCTCTCTCTCTCTCTCTCTCTCTCTCGCTCTCGCTCGCTCGCTCCGCTTCAACACTTGGCTATAACCCAAGCTAGATATTTAACATATTCCGTTTCTCATTCTCTTCCATTTTCCAGAGTTGGCGACAGCGCGCAATGCTAATGCGATTTGGGGTTTTCATCGCTTGTATTTCGCCGTGTGCCGCGAGCATACAATTGGATGTAAAAGGGCTGACAATGGGATGACTAAAAGAAATCACTCCAGTGATTCTAGAATTTTTTTTTGTTATTGTGTTTGACAGGCCGTCCATTAATTTTTTTTCCAAATTATTGCTAATTTGAAAAAATTATTGCTAATTCACAGTGAATTTGTCGGCTCCTTCGAAGTCGTTCGATGCAAACCATTTTTACACTTTTTAGACGTTTGCATCCTGGCGAAAATCTTATTTTATCGCATTCTCTCTCTTCATGTCTTTCTATTCATTCTTTCCCCCCCCCTCTCTATTTCTATATACTTCCAGCTAATGCCTTCGCTTTTGCCACTTCTGTGCTTACATCAGTATCCGCTGCCGCCAATTCAGAATGCGCAAGCCTTAGCCCACGGTGTCAATCTGTTCTGATCCCGGAGCGAACTCAGAATGTCGCGCATATTTACTCTTTTCTCATTGAACTGCTAATTTGGTCGTCAATTAGCGCGAACTTAAGCCAGTTTGTGCGTTTCGATTTAGTTTCTTTTATGTTCCCAGGAACTCTTCGTAGCCCGAGCAGCAGCCTCTCCTCGTAATTTGGCTCGGAGAAGGCAAAGAAGGGTGAGGAGAAGACAGCGGAAGGAGCGGAGGCGACAGGTAGAAAAAGGTTCTGTCGATTTGACAGATCCACCCTGGTTTTGGGCCTCTTTGAGAAAGTTTTAAACAGAAACCACCCTCGTTTCCGGGCCCATATACCTACTTCTCCACCCTTGTCTTCTGTGTTTTCCACAGTGACTTTTATTCCGTGCGCCCGAACCACGGGGATGCAGACGAGAGTCTGTTAGAGCAATTGATTCATTTACTGTGTTAAATAAGAATTATTGGTGTTTAATACATTTATTCCGAAACAGGGATAAGGTTTTAATGGTGTTCTTGCTGCATTAATTCAGGCTTCTTGTTATTTTAGCGATTCCGAGCACCGGTGCTAAAATACCTGCCAAAACACGGCTTTTCAAGGCTTTTTTTTCCTTATGTAGATTGTAGTCATCTTTGCATTATATCACATTAATATGCCATCTCCTTTACGTCATTTTGTTTATAAGCAGGTCCTTATATATCCTTCAATATTTTCCTTGGGCCATATGCTTTATAAAATTTATCGCACATTTGAGCTGCTTTCCCTTCTTCTTCTAACAACAAGCAGTACAATTGCTAGAATATCTTTACAGTTTTTTTTTAAAATAGTGTTTCTTAATTAGAATTAAACCAGGGAACAAAAGGGTTGCTCACCATGTGTTTTGACCCCATTTTTAACCTACCCTATCCTATTCTAGAAGACAATCCGGCAACCCTTTTATTCCCTCATTTAAACCTATTTTATTATTTCCACTTCTTAAAACAGGGTCTCTTTTGCAGTCGTTCCCCTCAACACTCCCGTTCTCCGGAAGCCATGCGAGACCGCGGCCGCGACCGCAACGCGTCCCAAGAGAAGAAGCTCAAGCAGTAGCAGAGGAGGCTGGAGGATGAGAGAGAGGAGAGAGGACAGCCGGACCACGAGAGTAGTAAGTTAGGTCAACAGTAAATAAATAGCTTTTCAAAGTTATTACTGGTGTAATGGGCATTGCTGCTTGCAAAGTGGCCGAAGTTGGATTCAGTGCGAGCAACCGGTTCATGTTTAGGTTATGGTTTGAGCTAGATTAAGTCTTTGCGATCCGGTTGGCCCGAGATACATGCCTACCAAAGCAGTGTTTAAGTACCTTCTAGCTATAGAGATTTTCGGAAGGGGCCACCAACAATAATCGGAATGGTACATCCTAAACTTGCTTCGGACCCCTTGGTCATTTCAACTACCTAGGTAGCGAATTTTCGGACCCTTACGAGCATTTTGGGACCAAATTAGTACCTTTTGAGAACACTTTAAGAGCCCTTTAATGGATTTCTTGTGTAGCCATAGCTGCTTTTATTTTATTTGTGCAGCAAAAATTAATCCTTTTTATAGTGTAAATAATTCTTCGGTTGATATTACATTATGGGCATGCGCATTTGCCCAATTTCTGTGAAAAATAAATCTTACGCTGCTCACTTTATACTCAACAAAAAGTAGAAAAAAACTTACTAAGATGATTCATTATCTATTAAAAATAATGTTATAGACGCACTGCTTCGATGGAGCGGCGTTGTCGACAGCCATGAAGAGAGGGAGCGAAAGAGGTTACTGTAGGGAAATGAGAGAGAGAGAGTGAGAGATAGCATACTGAGAAGAGGAGAGAAGAAGAACGCAAGAGGTGGTTACCGTAATCATTCGTTTTGGGGGTTTACAAAGATATACTGTAGCCTTTAATTTTCCTCAAAAGTTCTTTTATTTCCTATAAAAAATTCAGATCTTTTTGCCAATACGAAAAAATTTAAATTATTTTCAAATTTTGCTAGGAATTTTAATTGAGAACAGTCTAACCATAATGGTATGAATGGTAAGAATAAGTATTTTAAACCTGACCGAGCCACTGGAACAGTGCAGGAGTTGATGAGGGTTCTATCAATTTAAAGTATTGAATAGATTGAAGGCACCCGATTCAGTGGACGATGATGTTCTGCAGAGCTACTCGGGGTTTTCTCTCGCTCAGCTCATCTACTATGCCATTAAGGTATCCATTCTCAATCTCTCTTTTCTCTCTCGATGGAAAGGCAACCGCAGAATCGCTGGCTATTAATTTTTTTTCCATTCTATCAAACAGGACTGTTTTAGAACCGATATTTTAGTCCTATCGTAAGAAACACCTTTCCGAAATACCGATGCTTCTAATTAAAAATAATTGCTCACATCCGAGTTTCTGTTGGCCAATAAATATATGATATTGATTGGAGGAGTGCGCCACCTCCGAGCCAAATTCTCGCGTGACTTCCGTGCACAGAGCGTACTTCCAAGAATGTCGGTATGTTTTTTTATTCTTATAAGTCTCTTTGCTGCGACCATAATCAAAGAAGAACCTGATCCAGTTCTCCTCTTTAGAACGAATATTTCCTTATAATAGAAGCCTGTGGATAAGCATGTTTTCTACAGACGAGATGGTCGACAAGCTGACGATGGCATTCAACTGCACTCACCAGGATGTCATCATAGTGAGGTCTTGAAATCATCTCCTCTGCCGACGCTGTCTAATTACCGGCCCTCGTTGATTGTGCGGGTTTGTCAAATCTACTGGTTGCATGTCATGGTGGGTCAAATGCAATCCCGGGCAATAGTGGAGTGTGGAAGTTGCCTGTGGAAGCTGATGTACCCACAAATTCCTACCAAGAATAATTCATTTAAAATTTATTTCTGATCTTACTACGGTAGGAGTAAAGGCACGCCTTTTGTTTAGTCGGACCGTAGTCATAGGTTCTGAATATGATGAGTTTACTTACAGCCCAACTAAAAATAATTCCCAATTGTGATTGAAGGGGCATATATACATATATGCCCCTTCAATCACAATTGCTAGACTCCAAGCTCAGTCTCATGCAGACCTGACTCGCCTTAACATCTCGCCATCACTTCCATAGTAGTTTCATATCGATTACTCCCTAATTGTTAGTGAAATTGCCGAGCTGAGTTGTTTTTGTCTGATTTTATGTCAAAATAGAAAAGATTGTTGGTTACTTGGATGCGGGGAGGTGATAAAGAATTAATGGTTTTGGATTCCTTATCCATTGTGTATTCTAGTGGCTTGTTTCCACAATGAACTAACTATCTCTGCATGCACAAGCTTGCATATGGAAACAAGGAGACCAAACGATCGTGTGATGCTGCCGGGAGATTTATTGAACGGGGCATTTGAAAATATGTTGCGCAGAATGCTTTAGAGGTTGATTATGTCACCCTGCGGTCTGAATGCCACCGAATACTGTTCCGTATTTGTGTTATTTATTTGTGAGCAGAAGTTAATATGTTATAACATGGACTCCTGCTCGCAGAGTTTTTTTTTAAATTAATTTTCATATCAAATCGCTGTATGCCCGCTCACTCCTCTTCATCCCTCCATCATTGGAATCTTCTGTATTTTTATTTTTCTTCCTTGCTCGTTGCAATGTTCTTGCCCTTCGGCCTCTCCTCCGTTATCTTCTTGCTGACTTACAGCTTACATCCGCTTGTTTTTTCTAACTCTTTTTGGAATTCATCGTTTTTGCCACTTTTGAGCTAAATGTGACCCCGACGTAGTTCTTTAATGGGAAGAAAACGGACATCACGTATGTTTTTCATGTTCACGTCAGTTCAAAAATTTGTTCTAGGTATTATGAAATTTTTCTTTCTCGTATGATCTATAAATCTTCGCGATGCTATTCTTTTGTAGGTGGTTATGAAGGAAGCAATTGTCGACTTGACTCCTCATTCCCAGCAGCTCGAAAGAAAGCAAGAGTGTAGTAAAGTGGAGCGGAGAGATGTAGAACGGGAAGATAATGAAAAACCCTCTCGGTCTCACTCTCCCGCCAATAGTCGGCACCGCTGTAACTCTCCCTACATCGTCGGATTCTACGGGGCCTTCACGCACAACAACAAGGACATATCCATCTGCATGGAGTACATGGACGGGCTCAGTCTCGACATTCTTCTCAAGAAGGTCCAACGTTTGCAAGAAGAGTTCATTGGTCCAATCGCTGTCGCTGTTGTGAGAGGATTGACTTATCTCAAGGAAGATATCAAGATCCTTCACCGAGGTTTCTTTTTCTTCTTCATTTTTAAATTTTTTTTACTTTTGATCTATGGTAAGATTTACAACAATTTTGTGCGCTTGTTCTGTTCCTTGCTTGAGCCAGTTTATTAGCTTTTTATATGAATGAAAAATGTAAAACAAAAAATTATATGTGACAAAAAATGATAGCTCGAAATAAATTCGATTTTTTTTTTGTTCTTTCCTCCTTAAAATATTGAACTGGTCTTTATTGTGGGCTATGATAAGATTCTCTGTCGTTGTATTCGTTAGCATTCAAAATCAAACAAGATTAGAATTAAACGGCGAAATATCATACTTTCAAAGCGAAATTAATGTGATTTATGTTGATTTTTCGGACTAGGGTAAACATAAACATCGACCTGCAAAATTTTAGATTTAAAAATATTATTCAAAGCACATCACAGACAACATCTGTTGTGGTAAATATTTCTCCGTGCTCTTTGATTGACCACAGACAAACCATTAAACACCAGCCTTGTTGATATTTTGTTTTAAAATACATTTTGTTGTGTGTGTTACGTAACCTTCTCACGTAACACTTCTAACAAAAAAACAGACTGGTGTATTCCCTACATTCGTGATTAATTAAATGTGATAGTCTGATATTAAGACGTGAAGCCGTCGAATATGCTCGTGAACTCTCGGGGCGAGATTAACCATAAGCTGTGCGACTTCGGAGTGTCGGGAATACTGATAGACAGCATGGCCAACTCCTTTGTCGGCACTCGCTCTTACATGGCGGTTTGTTCAACATCTTACTTATGTTTCTTTTTATTCTGCCTTCCATAATTTTTTGCTACTTGTATCTAAAATTCCCCTGTATTTTGCAGCCGGAGAGATTGATGGGAGCAAAGTACAGTGTAAAATCTGACATCTGGTCCTTTGGCCTCACACTCATCGAACTCGCTATTGACAGGTTGGTGCCCTTCAGTTAAGACCGTTTTCGGTTATTCGATTAAAGAAGCAGCTCCTTAAATATTTCAGGTACCCAGTGCCCAATCCAACCAAAAACGACCTCGCTGAGATGTTCGGTGTCTTAGTAGAGGAGATTGAGTTCTTTGATTCAAGCGCTGTGGTTAGAAACTGATGTCACTTTTTTAACGCAAGGATTCATGCGTTTATTTTCGTCATTTTGTATTCATCGATTCCTGCGGATCTAAGGTAAAGTGCACGTTGAGATATCTGCGAATGCAGAGTGTGGCCCCTCGAATAACCCGTTCGCCGGCATGGCCATCTTCGAGATGCTTACATCGTCAATGAGCCTCCCCCTTCGCTTCTCCGCAAGATCTTCTCTGACGAGCTCTGCTCTTTTGTCTCCAAGTCAGTCTCATTTGTTTTATGCGAACATTTTACGAGGGATTCCGTAGGCTCTTGCTCTGTATTGATCGATCTCGCAAAAACGGGGCCCAACTTTTTGCAGTACTCGGATGTTTTGATGACGAAAAAAGGTCGTAGATCTTTCAAGGTAACCACCCAAGCACAGGGAATAAAAGCCACTGTCGAGGACCCAGAAGATTAGGGTGGGGAAGGAGGAATCAGGCACGGATATCAGGGTGGGTTCACTGTTTCTACCTAACTGTCACTTGAAAATTGGGTGGGTAGTGCTTTGGGGATGCTCAAAATCAGGGTTGGTCTGCCAAATCTACAGCACCTTTTGTCCCTGCCAGTGCTGAAATGACCCTGCCTCAGGACTTGCGGGGGGGGGGGGGTTACAATAAAAAAATTGCCAACCCGGGGGGTTATAAAGTGAAAAAGGCGATCCCGGGGGGTTACAAAGTATTCCCGGCCTACGTCCCGGGGGGGGGGGGGGTTACAACCCTGTCATGGGTCAGACCTATTTCAGCTCTGGTCCCTGCCCAAGTATAAGTTTGATGATTTTGATCGGACCTGTACAGATCGATCGGTATGGTCGAAAATATGATGCCAGCAATTTTTTCCCCGAATAGCCTCTGACGGTTTTATATTGATTTAAAAAAAATCAACGGTAGCATTAAGCGAAAACTCGAAGCGTCAAGATCCTCCGGCCGCCTCTTAGTTTGGTGTTGGTTTTACTGTTTGTTGGACTGAAACTGTTCTCATTTCTTGCCCGCCATCTGCCTTGCGGTTGAAAGTCCCCTTTTCTCACACTGGTAGAGGTTGCTGTGGCGGGTGATTTTTTTTTCCCGGAACAATGCGAAGGCATATGCTTTAATTAAATTGGACTGTTGATATATTAACTACTTAAAATAACGTAAATTTCCGAATTTTCGCAATAACACTATTTCTTTAATCAATCTTTAATTCTCATTCTTTTGCAGCTTCTCATTTGCTGATGCCGCCCCTCTGCACGTTCTCGTCTCCACCGAGTGGGAAGAGAGGAAGCTGGCCGCCGCGGACAAAACTCCAGGTAGTACTCTTTTCCTCGTCTCTCTCTCTCTCTCTCTCTCTCTCTCTCTCTCTTTATCCTTCGCTCTCTCTCCGTATCTCCCTCTCTCGCTCGCTTCCTTGATCGCCACGCCACAGCTATCCTTCATCCTATTTCAGTTTGTCTGTCTGTCTCTCTCTCTCTCTCTCTCTCTCTCGATTACCCTCTATCTCTATCCTTCACTCTATGTCTCTCTCACTCACTCCCTCTCACTCTTTATTGCTCTATCCCTTGCTCGTTATCTCTCTCTCTCTTGATCACCGCCTCTATCCTTCACCACCTCTATCCTTCACCCTATCTCTCCTCTCTGCCGCTCTCTCCCTCTCTCTCTCATTCTCTTTCTTATTCTTTGTCCAATTCTATACTTTCCTTCTTCCCCGTTCCACGGCCAATTCTACCTGTCTATCTCGCACCAAAATTCAAGCGTCAACATTCACATTTTTCAAATATCACTTTATTCGTCATAAATCATAATTTACAATCAACACGTTGATTATTCGTACTTAAAATAGTTATTATAACCTATTACACGCTCAATTGGGTTGAATTTTTGAAATTTTTTACCGCCAGGATGGATGAGTGCAAATTTGTCCGGGCA
Source organism: Allodiplogaster sudhausi (assembly GCA_945643635.1). Classification (NCBI taxonomy): domain Eukaryota; kingdom Metazoa; phylum Nematoda; class Chromadorea; order Rhabditida; family Diplogasteridae; genus Allodiplogaster; species Allodiplogaster sudhausi. The sequence goes on along the minus strand of CALZFC010000031.1, from coordinate 3,094,119 downwards.
GTCGGCTTTTAAGCTGTCGTATATTGGCCATACAGGAGCCGGGTCTAGTCCTCTCGCCCTCACAGGGCGACCTTCTTCAGGAAATGCCCCCTCCCATCCTCTCTCTCTCTCTCTCTCTCTCTCTCTCTCTCTCTCTCTCAATTTCCCGCCCTCTGCTTCCCACCCCTCTCATGCTCTCTCCTTCTCTGCATTTCTTTGACATTTTTCTCTGTCTTCACTACTCTCTTCCATCTCTCTCTCTCTCCTCTCTCTCTCCCTGTCCTCTTATCTCTCTCACTACTCTTATCTCTCTCTCATCCTATCTCTCTTCTCTCTCTTTCTCTCTCTCTCTCTCTCATCATCTCCTTCGTTCAGATCTTTCAACCTCGTGCTGCCCGTTCTTCTACGACTGGGCGTGACTTCTTTCCGCTCTCGCGCTTCCGGCATCTCCGAATCGCGTCAGAGTCAGCATGTAGAAGATAGGATATGGACTTTCTCTCTCTCTCTCTCTCTCTCTCTCTCTCTCTTTCTTTCTCTCTCCCCCTCTCCCTCTCCCTCTCTCTCCCTCTCCCTCTCTCTCCCTCTCATTTTCTCCCCAACTCGTTGTCCCTAACTCTCACCCTCCTGCTCCTCCCCCTCTTTCCTTATCACTACAATCTCTCATCTCCTTCATGTCTGTCATCCTGTTTCCGATCTTCTTCACCCTCCTCATTCCCCGTTCACTCTTCTTCTCTGCAGTCTGCTCGATGGGATCTACAAATGGCACGAACACGACGACGACGACGATGTCGTCGTCTTTCTCTGCGTCTCTGCCCCCGTCTGCTCCTCCCTCTCCTCCGGTCGACTGCACCATCGAGTACCTCGCTGATCTGGTCAAGGAGAAGAAGCAGCTGGTGCTCTATCCACTCAACTTTACGCATCTCGAGCGACTCGTCGATGACGGTTGGTCTCTAGGATAAATAGGAGTTTGAATTTCCCGCCAAATGGAAATTTAAAGTTCCCGCCATCTCAGAAATCAACCGTGTCGATCTTCAAATGCGACTTCTCTACCGACGAGCTGCGCCTGCCCGAGCCGGAAGGCGACATTGTCTGCATCACGGAGAAGCTGTACGTGCCGCGCAAGGAGCATCCCGATGTCAGTTGTGCTATCTTCCCCTTTCTTATTTTGCTGTTATCACCCTCTCTGCTCTCTCCCCCTCTCTCTCTCTCTCCCTTTCTCTCTATCTCTCTCTCCTCTCTCTCTCTCATGTCAGATCGTTTTCCCTTGGCACAATGTGACATTTCTGTTTAGTTGACCGAAGTATATTCACAGACTAGGGTAAACACCGACGAGCTAAATTTTAGATATAAAATATTTCTCATAGTACATCACAGACAACAAATCCAATGGGTGTTGTATAGTGCCGGTCGATCGATTCCAATCAGTATCATCAGTGAAGAGAGTCAATGACAAGAGAGGAATATTTTATTCATTGTTATTTGGCAAAGGAATTCCTAGCCTATTGTAGATGGCTAAATTGGATGTAGTAGCACGGATATGTCTGTTCATTTGGAGGCAAGCTTCTCTACAGAGGAAACCAGATGAGAGCAGTAAGGTTTTAGGCGTGGCTATAATTTATATGAATTATAAATAAAAAAATATATAAAAATAATTTATATATTTTTTGTAATTTATTTTATAAATAATTATTTGGCCTTCCATTCAGAGGATTCCTGACTCGCCCGATCATTGAAGCTCTCGCTTCTCTCTCGTCTCCGCCGATCTCGTGGCTGTCATCAACTCCAAGTGAGCATCACACTTTAGTCTTCAGATTGAATTGGACATACAAAAATAGAAAAGTTCAAGAAATGAGCGCAGATGCGAAAAGTAGAAAACAACGTTCGAATGGAGGAAGACAAGAAAATCGCAAGGAAATAATTGGTTATCCTCATCCATTCCCCGCCATTCACCTGAAATTTTGTTCACCTTCCTCATTACCCCTTTCTCTTTCTCTCCATCCATAGTCTTTTTCATTTCTCTTTCTATACATTTTCTATCTCTCTTTTCTCTCCTCATTCTTTTCGAGGATTTCTGCGACAATATCTGCTCAGACTTTGGCCCGCGCTGTTTACTAAGGAACAGCCGACTAGTTCTGTCATAGATGCGCTAAGAGTTCTCGTCTATCTCTACAAGAATCCAACAGCTGTTCTCCATAGGATACATCACCATCTGCTAACCTTCTCTTGTCTATTTCTGGAGTCAATCATTGAATAGGGTAACTGCTGCGTTCTCACCATGTTCTGGTCACTCCTCACAGGCGTAGGTGCCGGGCAGAGAGATAGACGGCGGAGATGAAGACGACTTTGAACTGGGAGTTAGAGAGGCAGAGCGTGAAAGAGGGAGAGAGAGATAGAGAGGGAGAGGGTATTGGAAGCGAGAGGGAATGGAGTGGAGGGAAACGGGAATGGAGAGAAGGTGAAGAAATGGATAAATTTGGATAGAGAATGATGATCTGAAGCGGAGAAAGGGCTGAGTACCAAGAAGAAGTAGTAATAAACACGAGATGCATTGCACTAATCAGTTTAAATGTATTGTTGTATTATTACGACTCTTGTCATATACGACCCAGATAGTGTAGAGGAAAGAGAGAAAGTGATGATTCACAGGAGTCGATTGGCAAAGGAGTAGGAAGTCGAGCGGTCTTCCCAACGGGGCCCCCGCCGAGAAGCTCGCTTCTGATGCCCTTCCACGAGATCGTTCGACTTCTCTTCACGCGGTTACCATCAGTCTTGTTTCGAATAAGAGAGAGTGAGAGAGAGAAAGACAGAGTGAAAGAGAGAGAGAGAGACAGAGTGAGAGAGTGAAGGAGGGAGAGAGTGAGAGAGAGAAAGACAGAGTGAAAGAGAGAGAGAGAGTGAGCGAGTGAAGGAGGGAGAGAGTGAGAGAGAGAAAGACAGAGTGAAAGAGAGAGAGAGAGACAGAGTGAAAGAGAGAAAGACAGAGAGAGAGAGACAGAGTGAGAGAGTGAAGGAGGAAGAGAGTGAGAGAGAGAGAGTGAGAGAGTGAAGTAGGTAGAGAGAGAGAGTGAAGGAGGGAGAGAGTGAGAGAGAGAGACAGAGTGAGAGAGTGAAGGAGGGAGAGAGTGAGAGAGAGAGACAGAGTGAGAGAGTGAAGGAGGGAGAGAGTGAAGGAGGGAGAGAGTGAGAGAGAGAGACAGAGTGAGAGAGAGAGAGAGACAGAGTGAGAGAGTGAAGGAGGGAGAAAGTGAGACAGAGTGAGAGAGTGAAGGAGGGAGAGAGTGAGAGAGAGAAAGACAGTGAAAGAGAGAGAGAGACAGAGTGAGAGAGTGAAAGAGAGAGAGAGAGAGAGATAGAGTGAGAGAGTGAAAGAGAGAGAGAGACAGAGTGAGAGCGTGAAAGAGAGAGAGAGAAAGAGACAGAGCGAGAGCGTGAAAGAGAGAGAGAGAGACAGAGTGAGAACGAGAGAATGCCCCGTCGTCTTTTGCCATGGCCGTTCAGGAGCCTGCCGATTCGTGCTTCTTCGGTCTTTTCGATGACTCCAATCTCCACGTCTCCTTGATGCCGAAGGACCTCCAGCTGGCGAGTCGCGTCCGTGGAGACGGAGCTTAAGCTCTCTCTCCAAATCTTCTTCCCAGAACCCAACGGCTCTCTTTAGAGCCACACACCCAATCCGATCAGGCTTAGAAGCCGTTATTGAATAAAGGATATCCATTGATTGTACATTTTATGGTTCTTTAAAGTGTAAATGAATCGAGTGAAATAGTTGCACCCTTTGGATGTGACTCCTGAAGTTGGTTTCTGTTTTAATTCAGCAGTTCAGCTTCTTCACCTTCTTGCGCCTTCCTTGTTTTTAGTGCTTTAATGTAGTTATCATCATTATGTTAAACCATTTTCATGCCTTTCTCCTCTCTCTCTCTCCCTTTCTCTCTTTCACTCTCTCTCTCTCTTTCTGTCCTCTGTCTCTGTCTTTCTCTCTCTCTCTCTCTCTCTCTCTCTCTCTCTCTCTCTCTCTTGGCCAAGAAAAGACATACAAGGGATGTAATTGTCTGAACTGCTCTGTGTGGAAATGCACGCGAATTCACAGTACATCCATTCAATGCAACACTATTAGTTCAGCAAGTACTGAGGGGTGGAGCTTGTTGGAGGAACGGGTAACCGTATAGAAAGGGATTGAATCACCCGAGGGGTAGGGCCTCCCTTCCAAGAAATAGTGAGAGAGATTGTGATAGAGAAGTAGAAAACAGAGAAAAGAGAGATTATATATAGAGCATGGGATGTTCGCTCCCAATTACCGCATCGCATTCTCTCTGTCTGTCTCTCTCTCTCTGTCTCTCTCTGTCTCTCTCTTTCTCTCTCTCTCTCTCTCTTTCTTTTTCTCTTTTTCCTAGGGTCGTGATGGCGGAAATATAAGGAGATAAAGGCAGAGAACAACAAAGAGCGGTGGGCAAAAGAAAGCAATTTGTCTGCAATGCAAATGTCTCGGCATCTTTTTCTAGAAACGATTGAGCTTGCAGAGAGGGGGGGAAGAGTCATAATATCGATGTTATGAGGAATACAGTTGCTGATTCAAATCATTAGGTCGAAGCTGCCTCGATTCTTGCAGAAGCAGATGGAGTACACAACAGAGCAACGCAGATATGGCCAGGCTCTACGGGAGAGAAGATCTACGGGAGAGAATATCTTTATCATGTAGAGAGAGAGAGACAGAGAAAGGGAGAAAGAGAGAGAGAGAGAGAGAGAGAGAGAGAGAGAGAGGTCTAGCTTCCACTGTGTTTTCCCTATTTACTATCATACCATTTATTTATTAACAATGTTTAATATTTGTATTCCTTTAAAGCAGCCTCAGCATCCAAGAACTCGACGAAGCCTTGACGGACGATTCTATTCAGTTTGTCACTGTTGAAGTGGATGGGGATGCGCCAGAGAATCTACAGCCTAAGATGAATTTAAATGAGGTCACGAATTGCATATGATTAATGCAGCCACGCAGGCGGAAAGTCAATTCGTAATGAGTTCCTCCTCTCTCATTCACTCTCTTCATCCCCGGCTTGGTCGGTTGCCTTTGCTGAGCCGCTCTAGTTGCAACTCCTTTTCTACTAATACAGGCGAGCTCAATTCTTCTTAGTATTATTTTTTGTTTCTTTTCTCAATTCTTTGCTGCGAGATAAAAAAAGAATTGAATTGTTTTGCCCGTTCTTCTACGACTGGGCGTGACTTCTTTCCGCTCTCGCGCTTCCGGCATCTCCGAATCGCGTCAGAGTCAGCATGTAGAAGATAGGATATGAGAGTGAGAGAGTGAAGTAGGTAGAGAGAGAGAGTGAAGGAGGGAGAGAGTGAGAGAGAGAGACAGAGTGAGAGAGTGAAGGAGGGAGAGAGTGAGAGAGAGAGACAGAGTGAGAGAGTGAAGGAGGGAGAGAGTGAAGGAGGGAGAGAGTGAGAGAGAGAGACAGAGTGAGAGAGAGAGAGAGACAGAGTGAGAGAGTGAAGGAGGGAGAAAGTGAGACAGAGAGACAGAGTGAGAGAGTGAAGGAGGGAGAGAGTGAGAGAGAGAAAGACAGTGAAAGAGAGAGAGAGACAGAGTGAGAGAGTGAAAGAGAGAGAGAGAGAGAGATAGAGTGAGAGAGTGAAAGAGAGAGAGAGACAGAGTGAGAGCGTGAAAGAGAGAGAGAGAAAGAGACAGAGCGAGAGCGTGAAAGAGAGAGAGAGAGAGACAGAGTGAGAACGAGAGAATGCCCCGTCGTCTTTTGCCATGGCCGTTCAGGAGCCTGCCGATTCGTGCTTCTTCGGTCTTTTCGATGACTCCAATCTCCACGTCTCCTTGATGCCGAAGGACCTCCAGCTGGCGAGTCGCGTCCGTGGAGACGGAGCTTAAGCTCTCTCTCCAAATCTTCTTCCCAGAACCCAACGGCTCTCTTTAGAGCCACACACCCAATCCGATCAGGCTTAGAAGCCGTTATTGAATAAAGGATATCCATTGATTGTACATTTTATGGTTCTTTAAAGTGTAAATGAATCGAGTGAAATAGTTGCACCCTTTGGATGTGACTCCTGAAGTTGGTTTCTGTTTTAATTCAGCAGTTCAGCTTCTTCACCTTCTTGCGCCTTCCTTGTTTTTAGTGCTTTAATGTAGTTATCATCATTATGTTAAACCATTTTCATGCCTTTCTCCTCTCTCTCTCTCCTTTCTCTCTTTCACTCTCTCTCTCTCTTTCTGTCCTCTGTCTCTGTCTTTCTCTCTCTCTCTCTCTCTCTCTCTCTCTCTCTCTTGGCCAAGAAAAGACATACAAGGGATGTAATTGTCTGAACTGCTCTGTGTGGAAATGCACGCGAATTCACAGTACATCCATTCAATGCAACACTATTAGTTCAGCAAGTACTGAGGGGTGGAGCTTGTTGGAGGAACGGGTAACCGTATAGAAAGGGATTGAATCACCCGAGGGGTAGGGCCTCCCTTCCAAGAAATAGTGAGAGAGATTGTGATAGAGAAGTAGAAAACAGAGAAAAGAGAGATTATATATAGAGCATGGGATGTTCGCTCCCAATTACCGCATCGCATTCTCTCTGTCTGTCTCTCTCTCTCTGTCTCTCTCTGTCTCTCTCTTTCTCTCTCTCTCTCTCTCTTTCTTTTTCTCTTTTTCCTAGGGTCGTGATGGCGGAAATATAAGGAGATAAAGGCAGAGAACAACAAAGAGCGGTGGGCAAAAGAAAGCAATTTGTCTGCAATGCAAATGTCTCGGCATCTTTTTCTAGAAACGATTGAGCTTGCAGAGAGGGGGGGAAGAGTCATAATATCGATGTTATGAGGAATACAGTTGCTGATTCAAATCATTAGGTCGAAGCTGCCTCGATTCTTGCAGAAGCAGATGGAGTACACAACAGAGCAACGCAGATATGGCCAGGCTCTACGGGAGAGAAGATCTACGGGAGAGAATATCTTTATCATGTAGAGAGAGAGAGACAGAGAAAGGGAGAAAGAGAGAGAGAGAGAGAGAGAGAGAGAGAGAGAGAGAGAGAGGTCTAGCTTCCACTGTGTTTTCCCTATTTACTATCATACCATTTATTTATTAACAATGTTTAATATTTGTATTCCTTTAAAGCAGCCTCAGCATCCAAGAACTCGACGAAGCCTTGACGGACGATTCTATTCAGTTTGTCACTGTTGAAGTGGATGGGGATGCGCCAGAGAATCTACAGCCTAAGATGAATTTAAATGAGGTCACGAATTGCATATGATTAATGCAGCCACGCAGGCGGAAAGTCAATTCGTAATGAGTTCCTCCTCTCTCATTCACTCTCTTCATCCCCGGCTTGGTCGGTTGCCTTTGCTGAGCCGCTCTAGTTGCAACTCCTTTTCTACTAATACAGGCGAGCTCAATTCTTCTTAGTATTATTTTTTGTTTCTTTTCTCAATTCTTTGCTGCGAGATAAAAAAAAGAATTGAATTGTTGAGGCATTCTGGAGAATGTCGTGTGAGAAGGGAGGAAACGAAGCTGCGTTGCCTTCTTCCACTGATTCCGAGCTCTCCGAGCTGACTGCTCGCTCTGAAGTCAACATTTCTTTACATTCTCTATTTTGATTTTTTTCAACTTTCGAAGCGAGGAGGGATAGGAAAGGAAGTTTTCCTCCCTTTAGGAGAGTATCGAATGTGCGAGAGAGAAGAAGAAATTCAACGAAGACGAGGTCACGGAGCTCACCGAAAGCTGCGCAGTTCATCTCAGCGACAACATCTTTCACAATGTTGGCCTTTCTCGCGCCTTTCGCTGCTATCTCTCCACTCCCTTTTCACTCACTATTCCTTTGCCATTCCCTACCGTCCCTTCTCCTTCAACCCATTCTTGTCTGTCATGTCTCTCACACTCTTTCTTTGTTTTAGTATTCCAATGGGGATGCTGATTCGAATCCTTCACTCGACGCGGCCCAAGAAGGCAAGCTTGCCGTGAGCGAGCCGAGCAAGAAGACGAGTATGCATTTGACGTCCTATCTCTTATCTCCTCGTTGTCTTTCTTTCTTTCTCCTCTCCCTCTCTCTCTCCCTCCCTCCCTCTCTCCCTCTCTCTCTTTTGCTCTCTCTCTTAATTACAGGCAACGTCTCTGCTCGCCGAGGAGTGCCAATGCATCGTCGCTATCCTCCTCTTCCTCCACGACTTCCTCTGCATCCTAGCATGGTGAGTGTGCTCTTTCTTGCCTGCCCTTCCTCACTCCCTCCCTTGCAGCTTCCCTTCATTTCTCGCGTTGTTCCCTTCTCTCTGGGTGGTCCTCGTCGTCTCCCTCTTAATCCTCCGCCTTTCCCTTTCCTGTCTCTGCCGTTTTTCTCTCCTCCCTTCCACTACCCTCCCCTCTCCTCCTTCTACAATTCCCCTCCCCTCTTCGCTGGCCCCCGAAACGGCCGTCGTTTCCAGCGTCCGCCACTGCCGATGATGTCATCCACTCCAGCCAATTCCATCGTTCCCCCCTCCTTCGTTCAGAGGTTCTCTTCCTTCCGTTCTGGTCACTTAGTCTCTCATCCACTCTCTCATTCCTCCCCCTTAGACCCCCTCAGCATCTCCGTCGAGTCCGTTCTTCTGAGCGTCTACATCTTTCTCGCGTGGTCAACTCTTCAATGCAAACTGCTCCTCTCGCTCCTCCTCATGCTCCCAAGATGCTTCTCACTCAGGCAGTGGTCAGCTTATCTTCTACGCAATGACCGGCATGCTGCTATGTCAACTACTCGTTTCAGACATCTTCTCCTCGTGATGATTCGGTGCTACCATATCCCCTGGTATACGTCTCTCAGGCTGGAACCATCTCGGTGATGCTCCAGAACGAAGTTGTCGTCGAGATGGCAGTAGAACGCAGCATTCGAGTTGTGCTCCACGACTGTTTCGCTGTTCGTTTGAGAGACTGAGAGAGTTGGATAGGGAGGAGAGAGAGGAGGAAGAGAGAGAGGAGAGAGAAGAGAGAGAGAGAGAGAGAGAGAGAGAGAGAGAGAGGAGAAAGAGAAAGAGAGAAGAGAGAAGAGAGAGAGAGAAGAGAAAGAGAGAAGAAAGAGAGAAGAGAGAGAGAGAAGAGAGAGAGAGAGAGAAGAGAGAGAGAGAGAGAGGAGAAAGAGAAAGAGAGAAGAGAGAGAGAAAAGAGAAAGAGAGAAGAGAGAGAGAGAGAAAGAGAGAAGAGAGAGAGAGAGAAAGAGAGAAGAGAGAGAGAGAGAGAGAAAGAAAGAAAGAATTCGTGCCTAGCAGGCGATGGTGAACGCGCGTGGCACGGCAGCTGGTATCCTCCATCCCTGCGGCCGCGTCGTGCAGAGCAAAGAGAATGTCTTCGCCCGATTCAGTCCGTTTCCTTCCATGAGAATCTAAGCTGATATTCTCCCTTGATAATATTGAATCCTTTGAGTGTCGACAAACGAGAAGATGGCCCTGTTCGGAAGCGAGGGAATTCTCTTCACGATGAGTCATCTCTCAGAGGCCTACCTTGTCAATTCCGCCTCCTTCCATGGTTCATCTGCCTTCTGCAACTTTTTCGTTATTCATTCATTCTTTTCTTTTCCTTGAGGTGCGTCTTCCGTTGGACTGGACCAGCAGGACTTCCCTTCCCTCCTCCACGACTTCACTCTTCGTCTCTTCTACACTGAAGCCTGGCAAGCAGGCAAGTCTCCCCTTCATCACCGCCAATCCTGTCACTTCATTTCAATTATGAAACGAATCATCTCTCTTCGTCTTACACCCTCTCTCCCTGCTTTCTCGCTCTCCTCTCTTGCTGTTCCTCTTCCTCTCTCGCTCATAATTCTCTCTCCTCGCAGTTCGTCGACCTGTGCAAGGAGATCGTAGCAGAGGCGACGTACACTCGTAACCCGGATGAGTCCTTCGTGGTCCACTTGAACGGAGTGAGCATCCGCCAGACCGCCTTAGGGGACGTCTCCGTCGACGCGCGGCCCAGACACATCTCGTGAAAGCCGGCAGAGAAGGCAGTCACCGTCCGCAGCAGCTCCATCGACATGGCAATCCAGGTTAGTCTTCTTCCTCCTCTGTCTCTCTCACCTCTTACGTTCTCTCTTACGTTCTCTCTTCTCTCCCTTGTTTCTCTCCCGCTTTCTCTCTCTCTCTTCGCTTCTACCTCTTACCGTCTATCTTCTCTACGTCCTCTCTCTCTCTCTCTCCTGATCTCTCTCCTTTGCAGGCTTCGGAGAAGGGCTACGTGAAGCAAGGCGGCAAGCGAGTTCACGTGTCTCACAGTGGAATGGTGGTCTCGAACGGGAATTGCATTACTTCCATGGACCACTTCGGCCGCATCGTCAGCTGCAGCTGAAGCCCTTCCTTCTCTGCCCTCCCTCCTCGTCTCTGCTGTCTTTTCGTTTCCTCTCCTGCTCTCCTTCTCTGCCGACTCTCCTCTTTCCGCACCATTCGTTTTAACATTAATATTGCCTTCAGTTGTAATTACCATTTTTTTAAACAAATTACTCCACTTACAAATGTAAACAACCAAATGTAAGTCTTTCATTTCTCTCTTAATGTTATCCGACTTGTTGTTGGGGTCTTTCTCCTTTTTTTTACAATATTAGACTTGTTATGTATTATTGGTTTTTGGAAATTCAGAGGAACTCTTTCAAGATGGTCCTCTCTACATTCTCTATAGTTCATCCTTACTCCTTTTTTTTCGGACCCACTATGATAACTGACGTTTCTTATTACCATTGGTAGGTGTCACAGCAACTATGTATTATTATGACCCTATAGTTTAGTAGAAGTGTTTGTATAGCTAGAGATACTTTCTGTTGGAATAGGTCAGTTAGATCACCTATATATTGTTCGGTTTCATAGTTAATTCCTACTTTTGTTTGAGTGTATTTACTAAGTTATTCACTTGTAATTAATAAATCTTTTCTTAATCCCGAATCAGCTACGACGATGGGAGTTCTGCGGTGCATCCCTAATTTGCATGTGACTCTTAGTAATACAAAGCTGTATACGTTGGCGAGAAAAGTGAAATGCGAAAGGAAAGATGTATGCAGGCAAAATGTCATGGGAAACATCGGCGTGATAACTGGTCAACATTGCATTCTCCCACCTTTCGCACTCTGTCTTTGTCTCTCTCTCTCTCTATCCTTTTCTCTCTCTCTCTCCCTCTCTCTCTCTCTCTGTCCTTTTCTCTCTCTCTCTCCCTCTCTCTCTGTCCTTTTCTCTCTCTCTCTCTCTCTCTCTCTCTCTCTCTCTCTCTCTGTCCTTTTCTCTCTCTCTCCCTCTCTCTGTCCTTTTTTCTCTCTCTCTCCCTCTCTCTCTCTCCCTCTCTCTCTCTCTCTGTCTCCCTCTTCTACGGCAAGTCTTGGAGAAATCCATGAGGCCGAGGGAAGAACGTGCAAGATGTCCGTGCCTCCCTCGTTTTCAGTCTTCTTATTTTAGCTGCGTTGATTCGTGATTGATCGTTCAATCCATCGTGCTTGTTCTGGCAAGAACGACAAATGGATCTCACTGTCTCCTCTTCTCCTCTCAACCCTCTCACTGTCTCCTCTTCTCCTCTCAACCCTCTCACTGTCTCCTCTTCTCCTCTCAACCCTCTCACTGTCTCCTCTTCTCCTCTCAACCCTCTCACTGTCTCCTCTTCTCCTCTCAACCCTCTCACTGTCTCCTCTTCTCCTCTCAACCCTCTCACTGTCTCCTCTTCTTCTCTCAACCCTCTCACTGTCTCCTCTTCTCCTCTCAACCCTTTCACTGTCTCTCCCCTTTTATCGTTTGCTCTTCTTCTCTCCTCAATTCTTTATTTCTCTCTTAATTGTCTTCTCCGCCTCTCTTCAGTCCAGACTTCTTCTCCATCCGTTGATCGGAAGACAATCCCTGTGATGGCATCTGCAATCGATGTCAAATAGTAAACAACGTCAGTGCTCATGCAAGCAATATTGTTTCAGTTTTATGCCGAAACAATTTTTTTGTGATTAATTATTCCTGTCAAATTCTCTCAAAATAGCGATAAGTCATGAGAGGAAGTCGTAGAAAGACATGGCTTTGAATGTAAGCTCACTGATTATGCCACAACCAGATAAAAAGAGGCCAGTTAGATTAATTACAACGCAAGTATATTGTATTTCGCAGGAACAGTAAAATTCTACATGAACAGATCAGATTGAATGGGTATTTTTCTCAGCAGGTTGTACAATCGTTTGTTGCTGTTTCTATGAGTTGAGGGCAGAGGTGGCGCTGAATGGACTTGGAAGGAGCAACGGGACGGGCCCAACGATTTGTGCACAGATAAGTAGCTGGCCAAACAACCGTTTTATCTGTAATAGGTGGAGTTGTCTGATAATTATTGATTGCTGAAGGAAGCTATAAATTTCCATTTGTGATTTTATTGCTATTCCATCTAAAAGAGTGCCCCACCCACATACTTGTCGACGATATCATCCGACGAAAAGAATGATGAAAAGCGGGTCGATGATTGGAAAGAGAGAAGGAATCATTAGAAGAAGAGTTCCTTCGCTGCCGAGATCAACTCCAATCTGGCCTTGAATACAATTCATTATTATTTATGCACTCAGACTAAAGTAATTGCCAGAGCTAAAAATTAATTAAGTTAGCCATAGAATAAAGGACGAACCAACGGCAAGCAAAATGACGATAAACGCGATTGGCACGTACGAGAAAACACACGGAACAAGTGTCTGAAATGCAGTTATTTTTAGGCCGCATTATTTCAGCAAGTAAACTATATATGTAAATGCAACGATTTGCCTGGACAAGAAGCGCTTTGAAGAGTTGCGGCTGCAGCTCGAGAGTTTTTGCAGAAAGCTGATTGGCCTGTTGACGAAGAGCACGAACGATGCGATGGGCGCAGAAGAAAATGGTCGCGACGGTGCCGAATGAGGGAGATGCAAGTGACGAATAATACGAGAGAGGACGGAAGGAAAGAGCTGTCGGGGTCCTGAGAAGTGAAAGAGTCCACTTTCCCAAACAAAGATCGAAACATACTACAAGAACCAGAGTAAGATTCCCCGTCTCTCTCAGCGTTACATTGTTCACTGCGGCTGAGACTGGAGAAAGCAACTAAAATGTTAAGTTATCATAGAATGAATTACATATTTTATATTTTAGCTTAAAAAATGATCTCAGTAGCTCGCGGGATGGAGATCAATAGAATAACGACAAAAGCTTAAGAGTAGCCGATTGCCACGACAACGAAAAGGAGAGCGGCAGTTCGTGTGGAGAGCCGGTCGAGCCAAGCAAGCCAAGGCGGACTGAAATAGTTACATGTCAGGTAACTTTCGTTGAGTTCATTCGTTATTTAACTGAATCGCAGACAATCTTATATCGATAGATAAAGTGCATGGCGAGCAGAATGAAAGTCTGATAGGAGAGAAACATCCAGGCGTAGTTCATGAGCTTGTTGTGGAAGAAGGAATGTTCTCGCCAATGTCCATTGAAAAAGAAAATGCCATGCTTCGAACAATTGGTATGCTGAAAATGAATTCTCAAGAAAAAGAATGGTCGGACCGGAACAGCGTATGCGTGAATGAACGCAACGGCGATATCCGACAGGGAGAAGGCGAGCAACAGAAAGCGGTAGGAGCCGATACTCGAGGAGCCATTGATGACCGAGAAATTTTTTTTTTTCAAAAACATAATTTCTTGAAGAATTGAACACTATAATTGAATAATTTAATATGTTTCGTAAATTGTGGTGATATCATGATTAAGTTACAGACTTGAAAGAGTTACAGACTTGAAAGTAAAATACATACATATTAGTGCAATTAGAAGTCCATTAGAGGCAACGGCCGCCGACGCTGCGGCCAAGGAGAACACGTCGTGGGCGAACTGGCTCATCGTGAAGTGCATTGACTGTGAAGTCACGGTTGCCTGACTATGAGTTCGTCTTCAGACATTTGATTAGTCACGAAAAAAATATATTCAGTAATTTCCTAGACTGTAATACAACTCCAATCAAAAGTCCGTCTCGCCATAGAGTTAGTAAAGTCAAACAGGAACTCAGAATTCCCGCTTTGTTTCATTCCGCTTCTCGCAACATCACAATGTTCATACAAAAACCATATTGTGTCTGGTGTGAAAGTTGTACTTTCGTCTGTCTGGGCTCAGAACAATCTGACAATTGCTCCAATAATTGTTCTCGGGCAAGTGCAGTAAATATGTATATTGAAAAATATATTGCGTCAGGCGCTTGAAAATTCGTAGACATCCATGCATTTATGTACATATGTAAATATGTGTCTGAAAACGTATGCTTTTCTCTCTATCTTTCACGATCTTCATCTTCATGTATTGTCTTCTCCTTCCATTCAGATGACCACACAGAACGGCATTCATACTTGTTTTGTTATCCTTTCTTTATTCCAAGGAAATACGCTTCAATTAATCCGTGCCAATATATTACTACTTTTTAGCTCTCTTAATCATCGCCAATTCTTTTTTTAATTTTCAAGACAAGGCGCACCTTGGTTAATTTAATCTATTTTTAATCTTTAACGGAATTCCTAAATGTTCTTGAGATTTTTCGTTTTTCTAAAGAACATTTTCAAAGAGCAAATCTGCATGCATTTGTAATACGAAAGCTGACTGGACGAATTTCGCGCTAATTCTATCATGTCGCCATCCATAGCAACCACTAGAAGTGAATGATCTATTGGGGAGCTCCCCGTAGTTGCAGAGCACTTGCATACTTTTCATGAAACCTCGTTATTTGATGCCTGGACAAGTGAGGTTTAAGACATTGATCTTAAGTTAAAACTTGCATTATCATCGGCATATACATAAGCATAACAATTAACAATTTATCGTTGTATCAGGCCGATTGTGGGATGAGCACAGGGATGTTATAGGCCGAACGTCAACTTCGTTGCGGGATATGAGTGAGAGGGAGAGAAAGTGGTCAGGAAAGATGGTCTCGCCAGCGAATGGATGGACGACCGGGCCTACGTCGATGAACTGCTTCGTAGGGGATCCAGTAGGTGGAGATGTAGGCCCACCGATTCTGTTCCATTTGGTCGATCTTGATTGCCCAATCCATCATCCTCTTGAATGCCATCTTGAGCCAATCCTTGATTCCTGTCCAGCGTCTCAGGTCCACATTCCTTATCCGATCTTGAAGGGTCACACCAAGCATCGCACGCTCCATTCTTCTTTGCGCTCTTTCTAACCTCTCGCGCCCACTTCTATCGAGGGTCCAACACTCTGATCCATACAAAACCACGGGGGTAACGTAGGCTTCAAAGACTTTTCGACGTATCTTCAGCCGAAGCATAAGCATAAATCTAGAAAATATGTGTATTTCTTTCATTTGTAATGGAGACCTCACAACACGACCTCATTGCCGGGCTGACTTTGCTGCTGGCGAAAATTTTCATTTAATGTTTTAATATATCATGTAACAGTATACATAAGTATTGAAATATGCTTTTGTCAATATGCTGTTCCAGTTTTCCATCGTCGGTCTTACACTGAATGTCGCGGCGATTCGGTTCAGCCTGAAAATTTACAGCTTCATCGGCCGTCTCTGCACTTGCGTTTCAGTGAACAATGTGATGACCGCAACGCTTAGTGCCTTCTTCTTTGCTCCACTAACATATCTGTCAGCTCCTCTTCAGTGGTGTTTTTTATCTTTATCCTTTTGGTACAGATGAAAGAAATTTCATCTCTCAAATTAAATTAGAAACACATAATGTGTACCTTTTACACAACTTTTTAACGAGCAAAAAAATATTTTCCTGTATTTCTACGATTTCTTTATAGGCAAGACGCATCATTCATCAACATGTCCGTTCGAAAGCAAGTCTCGCATGAGGGAAGCTCTTTAAATTTTTTATCTGTTCCTATGAATCAATTTATTTACTGCGAAAGAGGCAAATCTTATCTTTAAAAAGAAGGGAATAAATCATTGCGTACAGCTTGTGACCTTCGTGTGGACGGCGGGCGTCTTCAGCCATCTCGCGATGGCTGTCAATCGATTCGTCATCATTGCTCGTGTTTTTCCAAGGACCTTCGAGAATTTGCCACATCCGCGCGCTCTCGGAGTCGCAATCGTCTACTTGCTGCCCTTTCTCATAGAATCGCTATATTTTAGCGGTAAGAGCATTGAAGAGCACTAAATAACGCTATGGTGCCAAAAGATGAGATCGATCAGTAGATTATGCCTTAAAATTAAAAATAACAATTAACAACAATTACAAGTCGAACAAATTTAAAGAAGACCTCTGCTACATGTACTATGAGCCTCGCCAGCTGTCTCATGTCTATGGCACGAAAGAGTACGTGATATCAGTGAAGAGCCGTGGCGGCCTCGCATCTAGCGTCGTCATTTTTAGTGGCATTCTTTTCTTTGACTTTGCTTCTGTCGTCGCGCTAATTAGATATAACAGAACGGTTATCTTCATAAATCTGCTATGCGACCCTCTGATAAAAGAAGAAAAAGAGATTAAGGCGGCCGTCCACATTGCGGACTCGGCTTTAACGGCGCGACGCTCCAAAGAGACGCTGCTCGCTATTCAGGTGAAGTTTGTCTTCAAAGTTCACAACACAACATCTATTGCTTCGATTTGGCTAATTGTTAGTTTAGAGTGTCCTGCAGAATGTATACTTCGTCGCTTCTCTAGGCTCTTCATTCATTGACTTTCCCGATTCGACTCATCGATGGGCCTCCTTCGCTAGGGACATCTTACTCTGGATGGCTTGCAATATTCTCGATGGGCAAGCGCTTTCTAGACATATACAATGATGCATTTATTTGTTTATATACATTATACCTAATAGGGTATAATGTATATTCGTAGTATTAATAGTTTCATCCATGAGACCTGTCTTATTTTCTCCAGTTTAACGCCGTCTTTTGTTATTTGATGAATCGTTAATTAGATTTATTGAAAAAATAAATGAAAGAGTTAACTAAATTCTTTAGATTCGTTTTTCTCATATTCCAACTGCCACGTCTGCAGCGGGCTATTCAATCACTAAGCGAGCGAATCTTCAGCTCGATTTCGAATTAACCCATATTTATCTGCTTACAACAGAGTCATCATCTTCATGCTCCAATCTCTCCATTTACTTTAATAAAGTAATGCGAAGCGTGAACAAATACATGTTCTTATCCATTTGACACATTCCATAGAATATAATTTTCTTCCGCTAATTCTATAATGCAGAAGTAAACGTGAATCATTCACTCTAAGGTAAGAAGGAGTTGTGCTCTCTTCTCACAACTTAGCGGTTAGTCACTCATCTTGGAGTGACTTAACGACGAATATTAAAGGGGCACCAAGTGGAATTTATGTAGCAGCAGACATCAGCATTGGAGCCATGGATTCTCAGCAATACGATCTCCCGGCTGGGCTAACGTTATTTGTGGTAGGCATCTTTGAAATAAGTAGATAAAGAAGAAGTAAGTATAAAAAATGCATCAATAAATTTCGATGAAATTTCGGAAATATGTCTTGTGTTGAAGGTTTCTGCTGTCGGACTCGTCTTGAATGTGGCGGCAATTGTGTACAGCCTGAGAATGAGCAGCTTCTTCGGCCGTCTTTGCACTTGCGTCTCGATTGACAATATTCTCATTGCTGCGGTTGCTGTCTTCTTCTTGGCTCCAGTAACTTATATGTCAGTTTATTTCTCCTTTTGCGCTAAAGTAATTGTTCCTAAAGTATATGTTTATGTATGTTCAGGCAAGACGCGACGTGGGCTAGCATTTATTTGCGAAAGAAATTATCTCATGTCAGCACTATTTCATCGCTCATATTTATACGCCAAAAATGATTTCTTCATGTTAGAATTTTTTTATAGCTGTTCATGGCTCCCAGAAACCGGGACCTCAACATTTCGGGCAAAAAATAAAGTAGAGCTGGGGAAGACGATGTTAGCTTCGGTACATAGTTTCGCTAAAAAGTCGGGCGGTTACCGAAAACAAATCCGAGTTGAGACGGCAATTTGAAATGTGGCACATTTCTTTCGGTCGCTATTCTAATCTCTCATGCTTGCACAGCTAATTACCTTCATGTGGGCAGCAAGCCTTCTTTGCCATCTCGGTATGGCAGCCAACCGATTTCTCGTTATTTCTCGTCTTTTTTCGTCGGCATTCGATCGAATTCCCCATCCGAACGCAATCGGTATCCTACATCATCCCTTTCCTGTTGGAATCATCATTCTTCTGGGGTAAGCTACAAATAAAAAGATTGTAAAGTTAAAAAAAAAATCAAAACAAGAAGTAATAATTGTTGCTTCGATCTGTTCCTTTGATTGCTATACAATTAAAAAAATTTCTTTATAGAGGAAATTTGCTTCTCGTACTACGAGCCATATCTTCTGTCGCATGTCTTCGGAACGAACGATTGTTTCGTTTCTTCGCGAAATGCCCTTGACCTTGCAAGCAGCGGAGCGCTTTACTGCGTCACTGTTGCCTTTGATTTCGCCGCTGTCGTTGCTCTAAAGCGATACAATCGAACGGTTACTTATTCAAAATCAGCCTTGTCGATTGAGCCATTCGAGGACGGTCCAGATTGGCAGAGCAGACATGTACTTTGTAAATAAAAGTAAAGCTCATTGTAAGATGCAGTTCATGCATGTGAGCAATTGGGTTCCCTGAATTGTTCTTTTTTTATATTTGTTATGAAGCAATCAAGTATAGGCAAATGTTTACATAGCGGAAGACACATTGAGATCGCGCCGAACCAACGAGACGCTGCTCGTTCTTCAGGTTTTCACTCAATGCATACATTTTAAAAACTTGCTATACATTTGAGATACAGAAAAAAGAGAGAAAAAGATGTTGAATATATTTATCTTTATAGAGCTTTGTACAAAATCTGTGTTTTGCTGCTTCGATAATCACGTCTGCACTTTACTTCCAAAGACCAAGCAGTCGCTGGGCCGCCTTCGCCAGCGACATTCTTCTCTGGATGGTCTGCAATGTGCTCGACGGGCAAGTTGATATGAGAGATAAGGGGATATGTCTGTTATTAACATTTTATCATGCCATTCAAAATTCGGTAACGTAATCATTATTTTGTTATTCAGGTTTGTTATCCTCATCTTTCAAGTTCCCCGCCTTCAGCGAGCCGTCAAATGCCACATTGAATACCTCTTTATCCCAAAGTGAAGAGATAAGATTCGCGATTATATTTTGTCGGCAGTTACTTCGCATACACATCTGAACATAGAGTATGCATTTAATTTTTATCGATCATTGGATAAAGAAAAAGCTATAAACGACGTGAAACGAACGATGAACGCTTTTTTCTATCGACAACAACATTTTAAATTCCCTGAGCCACACAAGGCTCAGGGAATTTAAAATGTGAAAACTATTGCAGAAATCGTTGAGAACTTTGCTGTTTAGAAGCTCAGCTGATTAAAAAAAAAAGAAATATAACCGAAATTCGAGAATGTCATAAAAACAACTCTTACTCGCCACACAACAAGTAATTAAGTATGCCCTGCATATATTTATATTCGTTCTCACTATTCAGCTTTTATTCTACCCAAATTTCTGCCTTGAGTTATCCGGGAATAATTAACCTGACAATAAGTTTTTTTCGGTGGATAAGTTAATCTGGCTTAAAACATAAGTATGTATATCCAAACTGAGGGATTTTTTGCATTTCATAGCTGAGCAGTAATAATGTTAAAACTCACGGGTAGAGAATTGGCCATGATAGGTATGAGAGCTCCTGTTTCACATCTCTCAACCGAGCAACAGATAACTTTACTAACGCGCGCATTCAAAGTGGTTCTCTAGCGTCACTATAGAATTATAAAGTAGCTTTCAGACGATTGCTGCATGCGACTCGAACGTTATCGGTATAGGAAATACAAATGTAACTTTTGAATATTTACGTACATATCTCATTTGTTCTACATGAATTTCTGATAATGTTTAGCGCAAGAAATATGAAGTCGTCGAAGTATGATCTCCCTGCTGGGATGACATTATTCCTGGTACATGATCCTTGCCTTTATGTGTAACGTTAACGTGTATAGTTTGTGGCATTATTTGCATATGAAGATGTAAATTGTCCTCATGGTCAGATGTCCTTCGTTGCTCTTCTGCTTAACGTCGTAGCCATTCGCTTCGGCCTGAGAATGCAAAGTTTCTTTGGCCGACTCTGCTCGTGTGTTTCGGTCAACAATGTAATCATGGCAATGGTTTCTGTCTTCTTCTTTGCACCGATGACATTCTTGTTAGTTTGTTTCTTTTTTTTATGAACTTACATCTATAATAATTATATTTTTGGAGAGGATGACTTATTTAAAAAATTATCATCTGAAATTTCTATCCTTTTTGTATACTTTTTGCAACTATATGTCATATCTCCATGCTTATAACTAATAATTAAGGCAAGACGCCTCGTGGGTCCATATGTCCGTTCGCAAGCAACTCTCACATGTTAGCAATTTTTTTTAAAAATGCGAATGGAAAGAGTTGAACTCTAGCAAGAAGAGACGAGAGCAGGAGTATGAAAGAGAATCGACTTTCTGTACGTACAATATGTACATATCATTGAAGGATGTCTTCGATTAATTTTCAAAAAAGATGAGAGAAAAGAAAAACTTATTTCATGCTGTCTTTTTCGTCGCTTAATTTGTTGGCAAAATGGATAAGGACTGGAGTTTTTTTATACTTCTAAATGCACACTTTTTTCACCCAACAGATTGCTTATTTTAAGGAGCTCTGAGATCACAAATGTATATGCCTTTCAGCTGGTGACCTTTGTCTGGGCGGTGACGATTTTGTGTCATCTCGCAAAGGCTGCGAATCGCTTTGTCGTAGTGGCGCGAGTGTTTCCTGTTACAATCAGTCGCATTCCCCATCCTCGTTCAATTGGAGTGCTTGTCCTATACGTCATCCCATTCTTCATGGAATTCACTTTCTTTTGGGGTTCGAACTGAAAGCGTCCAAGCCATCAATGAAAGAACTTGCACGCGAATTGAAGAGAGACAAGAGGAATCTTTGACAGAAGACTTCTGCTTCGTTTACTACAATCCTTCCATTCTCTCGCATGTCTACGGCACGAAGGAGTGCATGGTACCGTGGAACGGCGCCGGGGGCATTGCAGGAGGCGTCTTCTTCTTGGCTCTCATCTTTCTCTTTGATGTCGCCGCCCTCGTGGCGCTGAAGCGACACAATAGAAAGGCACATTGATTTTCAAGCCATATCGATTGAATTCATGCTTCCCAGTCATTTGTTTTTGCACATTTAAATTAAATACAAATGTCTCACCATTGGGGACAGAGAGAAAGGGAGCTTTATCTGCCCAACGCTGCAGAAGAGCACACTTTTTTATGTTTAAAGTAATTAATGACAATTAAGGCAAACGTACACATTACGGAAGAAGCTTCAAAGGGTCGCCGGTCAAAGGAGGCATTTCTTCTTTTTCAGGTCAGGAGAAAAATTTTTTTCGTTGATCATATACAGTTATTTGCAATCTGCACCTATTTTACAGTTGAGAAATTTCATGAAAGTATTGCATTCTTGTTATAATGTAAAATGAGCGTAATTTTCAGAGCATTCTTCAAAGTCTTTATTTTGTCGCCGGCATCCTCTCGTCGTCAATTGTCTTCTCCGATAGCGGCCGCTGGTCCACCTTCGCCAAGGACATCCCATTATGGACGGCTTGCAATATCCTTGACGGGCACGTTCACAGATTAGACAATATGTGCAATATTTCGAAATTTAAACATGAAAGTGGCTTCTTTTAAGATATTTGATTTCATATTTAGATCGATTATTATAATCTTTCAACATCCTCGCCTGCAGCGATCAGTCCAATCACTGATTGGACGTCTTTGTATCACGAAGTGAAATCGAGGGCCATCTTAAAATTTTTTGTTGGAATATTCTATAGAGCATTTATTTATTTATTTATAGTCTGGAAAGGTGTTTGTTTAAAAGCCATTTAGATGCTTTTAGACTATTTTTCGAAGTTAATGAATCATAGAACTATGAGCAGAAAACATTCATGGAAGAGAAATCTGATTTCTGATTTAATCAATGCCATCCGTTTATCTGATGAAAAAAGGCTGTGGAATTATGGATGTGGAGGAGGGATTACTCAATTTGGCAATACCATCAGGGTGAATATTTAAGAAGACTACGATGATAAGTCAGATGGAGTCTATTGATCATCAAACCACGATTACAAAAAGAATCTTTTGCCTTTTCTGTCATTTAAAGGTCCTTTATGTGCATGCGTATACATTAACAATTTTTAGCGATGTAGATAATTTGTCTGACTTACAGACAATGTTGTATCTATAGACAAAGTGCAATTATAGCACAAGAAAGTTAGAGAGAAGTGGATAATTCATGCGCAGTACCTGAACTTGTTGTTGAAGGAAGAATGCTTCCGCCAGTGTCAAAGAAGAACATCAAATCCGGAACATTGATTTTGTAGAAGAGAAGAACAGGAAAAGATAACTGAAAATGTATATTAATTATCCAACAAGAGCTGCGTATAGATGAGTGAAGGCATCTGCAATGTCCGAGACGGCAAAGGAGACAAGATCACTTAAAATGATAAATAAAAACATCAAGCGAAGTACCATTTTTTATCTGGCTTGAAGAAGAATAATATAAATATAACCGACTGACAATTTTGAGTAAAATTGTGCATGAGTCAGTGTCTTCAATCATTTAAATCCATTATTCTTGGGGTAATATTTGGTGGAAACGCAGTGTGGTTCAGTAAATGCACTGAAAATGCCATCAGAGCAAAGTTTGCATTTTTATTCTTAAATTATTGGTTGATGCAATAATTAATAGCGGCGATCTCAAATAGAAACAGATATAAGGAGAACGCTTCTTTCTAGGCTTGTGGCAGTCGAGAAGCGGCCACGCTTGTGGCAGGCGTATCACGTCGCTTGCGCTTCTTGCAGCAGCTGTAAGGTATTTGCTTCTTTAAATATTTGCAGTGTTCACCAGTGGCTGGTTTACTAACCCGCATCCCCCGCATCCGCACCCGCAGCATCCACAGCCTCTACACCCTCCACAGCAGCAGTTGTTGCAGCAGTTGTTGTTGCAGCAGGAGTTTCGGTTGCCGCAGCAGTGGTTCTGGCAGCAGCAGCACTTTTTGCAGCAGCAAGAACTGCACTTCTTGCAGCAACAGCAGTTGTTGCAGCACTGAAGAATGACAAAGATATAGAGGAATAGACAATGAGATATGTGTTCCTTGATACAAGACAAATCTGATAGAACTGACATTGTTGCAGCAATTGTTGCAGCAGTTGTTATTGCAACAGCCACCGCAGCAGCCACAGCATCTCTTGTCTCTGCCGGTCAGAGAAGTGGAGTTGGATTGAAGAGTGGCGGACTTTTTGGCAGTTAATGCCTTGAAACGGGCGACTGCATTCGTTGAAGGGTGAGCGGAGGAGCTCTGAATCTGGCTGGCCTGGGCCGGAGAATAAGTTGCGAGACTGAGTCCCGAGATGACCACGAGAATGAAGACGCAAGAACGCATTGCAGGAAGAGGAAGAGCGGATTGTTCGTTGCATGAAACTCAAAGGGAGCCTCATTTATACCAACCTGGCAGACGAAGATTCCGTTGACATTAAGATCATGAGAACTTGAGAAAAGAAGAGATGATAGGCGAGCAGTAAAGTGTAACGCGCGGTCGCTATAATGTCCACTCGAGCATTTGTTTGTCTTCCTGAACAGCGCTCTGTTGAAGAAGTTCTCACCTGGCCAGAGGTCTCAATGTCAAGTGATTATCTGGATCTGCCGACATAGTATAAAAGAGGTTCCCTTCGATTATCTGACACAGACCCACTTGCTTTTCCTCTGCTTGCAATGCATTCTTGCGTCTTCATCCTCGTGGTCATCTCGGGACTCAGTCTCGCAACTTGCCAGATTCAGAGCTCCTCCGCTCACCCTTCAACGAATGCAGTCGCCCGTTTCAAGGCATTAACTGCCAAACAGTCCGCCACTCTTCAATCCAACTCCACTTCTCTGACCGGCAGAGACAAGAGATGCTGTGGCTGCTGCGGTGGCTGTTGCAATAACAACTGCTGCAACAATTGCTGCAACAATGTCAGTTCTATCAGATTTGTCTTGTATCAAGGAACACATATCTCATTGTCTATTCCTCTATATCTTTGTCATTCTTCAGTGCTGCAACAACTGCTGTTGCTGCAAGAAGTGCAGTTCTTGCTGCTGCAAAAAGTGCTGCTGCTGCCAGAACCACTGCTGCGGCAACCGAAACTGCTGCTGCAACAACAACTGCTGCTGTGGAGGGTGTGGAGGCTGTGGATGCTGCGGGTGCGGATGCGGGGGATGCGGGTTAGTATTGTCCTAATTTTATTAAATCTGCATATTATTAAATTATATATATTATATTAATACTTATTAAATAATATTTTGATGTCTCTTCAGTTGCTGCAAGAAGCGTAAGCGACGTGATGCGATTCTTCCAACAAACGCTTCGCCGATTTCAATTGCATAGTGAAACATGCTTCACGATTTTGCTCATCGAAAACAGATATTGCCGTACAATGTAAGTTATGTCTCTACAACAATATCACACATGTAAATAAAGTATTCAAGCTATAAACATCTTGCCAAAGCGTGGCTGATGATAAACGCTGCGGCTTTAAAAACTCTGTAATAGTTAGCTTCATTTATATTCATTTCCATACATAATTGATCAAGGTTTATATCGAAGCATCACATTTACAACATACATATGAGCACAATTATAAGACCATTCGTAGCGACAACTACAATTGTAGCTACAGACGAAACGAAGTCTTACTTTCTCAGAAGCATCAGTCTATTTCAACAAATGAAAAATAATAAATTTAACCGAACTCGTATGTTTTAAATTGCAATTTTATCTTTAAATAACGCGCGCGCTTCGGGTTTCTGGTTTGAAGGCTGGAATCATTCCTAACTACAGCGTACAGCTCAAGACGCTCGAGCAGAGAGTGATGCAAAATCTAACAACACAAAGGGCATTTCCGAGCAGCGAGCCGTGCCAGCTGCTTTAGCCAAAGCGAACTTCTAGAAGTTTTTCCGCTGATTTTTATCGCTTTTTCACGTAATACCATCGTAGTATAATTTTTTCTGCTAAAAAAATTGGTTTTTTGACACTCCAAAGTTTTACAGTCCGAGCCGGGGAAACCAAATAGCTATCAAGAAATAGGAGAAAAGTTTATATAAGATTTTTGATGAAGAAAACCTAAGCATCTTTTTCCAATACCTGCCCACTCTAACAAGCTTATTTATTGATACAGTGTCAAATGCTTTCCAAATCATAAGAACATCCACCGAGCTTACTTTATTAAGTTCCTCCATCCAGCACTGCGTACGTGGAACTCGCGGAATGATTGGTGAATTATGGAATGACTAGTCTAGTGTTCGATTTATAACAATAGCGTGAAAATTGTGAAATGGCATGAAAAGTGCATTAATACGTGAGATTAGTTGTGCACTTTCTCTATTAAATACGAAGGACATCATTTCAGAAGAAGCTGAAAATGGCGGGCCGTCTTAAATGTCATTCTCTCTACTCGCATCGGGCGCGGACGGTTGCTTCTTCGCTTCTCCCGTTTTTTGCCTCTCGCACCCTCTCCTCTTGTCATGCTTCGCTCCCTCGCTCGCCTCACCTCGTCTGGCATTGGAGCGACGCGGCCAAAATTTCTGATGTGCAGACCGACCTACTTTGATGTTTGTTAATTTTTTTAACAAAAATATAACAAGGAATAATTTTAAAAAATAAATTAAAACCTATTTAGTAAGAAAAAAAATATATGACGAATTAACCAAATTAAATTATATAGAAATGAAGGCAGCAAAGTAGTAGTAACAATAAGAGGAAGCTTCTGCCTTATATTTGGAAGAGAAAAGTTGAAAGATTTTCACTACGAGCTTTGATTTTGGTGTATAATTTAGCAACTAAAAAATGCTTGAAATTCTTGATATTTCCTCAGATCAACTACTCAATCAACCCGTGGATGAGCCAGAAGGAGCCGGCGAATAGGATGAAGGCGAACGAGCAGTGGGAGTCACTCCGCGAGAACATCATTGCAGCCGGAGGAGTCGTCCAGATCATGGAGCCGGATGTTAGAGGGACCAATTGACAATGCTCATGTCAAAAGATGCAATTATGTTTTCCTCACATTTCAAAAGGAGATACCAGTTCCAAGCACATTTCCTCTCACTATTAAGGGAGGCGAGGACTTCCCCGACCTCGTGTTCACGGCGAATGCTGCGCTCGTCTCGGGCCGGCTTGCGTACCTCGCCACCTTTGCGTATCCGCAGCGGGCGGGGGAGACGGCGCTCAATCGCGAGTTCTTCCGCAAGAACGGCTACACCGTCATCGAGGATGCACACAACTTCTTTGAGGGTTTCAGAGCCCTTCCACTTTTGTCGATTGTTTTTTGACCCATTGAAGACGAATCGAAAAAGGTTTACCAAAATTATAGCGATCGACAAGTTTCCAGTTTATAATTAAGAAAAATCAAACCTAGAAATCCTTCAAAAAATGTACAATAGTAATTTTTTGAAAATGAATGTTTCCCTATTTCCAGGCGCCGGCGACGCGCTCTTCGCCGGCGACTCTTCCGTTCTCTTCTCGGGCTACGGACAGCGCTCGTCGGCCGGCTCCGCCATCAAGGTTCTCCTCTCCTCGAGCAGCTACTATAACTCATGAGAGATGCGGTAGATCAATCCGCCTCTCATACCGTACTCTTCTGGTGACACGGAACTCGTAATATATATATTGTTTATCTGGCTTGCATTTATGTGGAGTTGAGAAAGAAAATCGGAGGAAATTAGGAAAATATGTCGCAATCAGATTTTTAAGAGGCCGCTACGAGGTGACCAATAGGTGCTTAAGGCACCTTAGAAAAGAGAGAAAAAGAACCAACAAAACAAAGCAAGAATTATAAAATAAGAGGAAATAAAGCCAGCATTAGCTACGTCGAGAGAGCACAACGTTTTTAATTAAGTTACGAGCACCCGGCAGGGAAAGTGTAAACAAAACATCGGGGAGAGTATTCCACACATCAACTATCCTATTTGAGGAGAAATTCATATATATGCTGCTTCTAAATTTGAACTTGCACAATTTAAAGCGATGGCCGCGAGTGAAGTTCGAGGATGGAAAATGAAATATATCATTGGCCTTGATGCCATATATCCCTTTTACAATCTTAAGGGCTACAAAGAGATCATTGATCTCCCGGCGGACTGATAGAGACTCTAAGTGAACATGTTCTAAGCGTTCGTGGTACGACAGAGAGAGTCCACATCTGGCAAATGCTAATCTAGTGAAACGTCTTTGAACGTTCTCAATCTGTCTGATAAGACACACTTGATGAGGGGACCAGATCTCCATACAGAACTCTACAAGTGGGCGGACATATACGACAAAAAGACGAATTAGAAAGTTTAGATTGCGTGACCGAAAATTCCTCAAAATATGAAAGGAGGCTCTTGTTGCCTTCCTACAAATTATGTCAATATGACTATGGAATGATAGATCACTAGATATCTGAACACCGAGGTCACGATAAGAATTCGTAAGGGGTACTGGAGAGGAGTGGAGGATTGGTTGGAAGGGGGGATGGGCAGTGCCAACGGGCATGAACATCGTCTTCTTCAGGTTGATGCGGAGTCCCCATGTTGTCGACCACTGATCGAGGCATTCGAGGGCGCGCTGAAGAAGAGCGGTGTCTGCAATTGTATAGAGTTTGGCATCATCAGCATATAAAGAACAGAATGAGCCAATTGGTAGACAATCAGGCAGATCATTTATGTAGATTAAGAACATTAGAGGACCGCATACACTACCTTGTGGTACCCCAGAAAGGACTGGATACTCTTCCGATAATTCGCCATCAACTATAACGCGTTGTAATCTACCATTAAGAAACGAGGAAAGCCAACGAAGAAGAGAACCGGAGATACCATAACTGGAGAGCTTAAGGAGGAGAAGATCAATGGGAATGCTGTCAAAAGCCTTAGAGTAATCAATATATAGGACAGAAACATAAGAGGAAGAATCAACAGCCGCTTGCCAGGCGGAGAGAGAGGAAAGTAGAGCAGAAGCGCAAGACATTTTACTCCGGAAGCCATGCTGAGAAGGAGAAAGGAGGCGGTTCTCGTCTAAATAAGAGAATAACTGTCTGCATACTAGACGCTCGAATGTCTAAGAGATTCCGGATGTAAGAGAGATGGGTCTGTAATTACTGGGGTCGCTAGCGTTACCTTGTCGTTTATAGATTGGCTTAACATATGCAATTTTCCACAGAGATGGGCAAGTTCCATAAAGAAGAAAGCGTTTAAAGAGAATGGTCAGAGGTATAGAAATGGCGATTGAAGTGCCTTTAAGAAATGCATATGGAATACTATCAGGAGTACACGAGTTACGAGAGGGCAGATTTCGAAGCATATTATGGACATCAGCCGAAGAGAAATTAATAAAATCAATTCTAGCAGAAGTTCTAGGAGCGAAGGGAGGCATGGATGTAGGAGTGGCAGAGAAGGAAGACTTAAAAACATTGGTAAAATACGAGGCTTTTTCGGAGTTTTCTATAAGCGAACGGCCTGTGGTGTTATCGTTAATGACCCCGATAGTAGGTTTTGGCTTTAATCGACCATTTACAAAATTGAAGAAGGAGCGTGGGGATACAGAGGTGACAGCGCGCTTCTCTTGACCGCGCTGGAATTCTCGAATGGTTCGTCTAAGTTTAGCAGAGGAACGAAAAAAAGGCTGAAGTCCATGAGTGGGGGACATTCTATATTCTTTTCTACATTTGTGCAACAATTTAAGAATTCGAGAAGGATACTTGACACGCTTTGCTCTTAATTTAAATGTGGGAACTGTAATAGAAATGATATCATGAATAATTGAGAGGAATAAATCGTAGAGTGCATCAGGATCAGTATAATTAGAAAATACAGAATTCCAGTCATATGAAGAAATGAGAGACGAGGCTAGCTCAAAGTTGGCTTTTCTATAGTTGGGAATAACGATTTCAGGCAGAACAGATGAAGGGAGGCTGATATTAAATTTTACAAGGGAATGATCAAAGGAAGGAAGAGGGGGTATCACTTCGCAATCAGACAGAAGGGATGGATCGTTCGAGAAGACCAGGTCAAGGATATGACCTTGACGGGTGGGGGCAGCAACATGCTGTTTAAGGTTGGCACCAATGGAAAATGAGAGGAGCTGGGCAGATGGATGCGTCGGTGAGAGAGGAGACACGAGAGTGGAATTCGACCAGATAATTTCATGGCAATTGAAATCACCACACATAAGAAAGAGATCATTACTATCCGAAAAAAGCGCCGCAATATGCTCTAGACACTCAGAGAAGGATTCCTTTGAACAAGAAGGACTGCGATAGACAGCAACAAATGTAGTGGTCTTTCTAGATCGGTGTGAGGATGCGATTGATAGCGCTAATAATTGGCAGAAAGGAGAAAAGGAGCGGGTAGAGAGGACAAAAGCAGGGAGATGAGCAGAGACAAGAATGGCTACTCCCCCACCTGGGTTGGGTGAATCACGATCTGCGCGGAAGACTTGGTATCTACCATTAAGTGATAAGGAAGCATCTTGTAGCCTGTCTGGGGAAGCCCATGTCTCTGATATAGCAAGTACATCAACTGTATGAGTTGAAGTTAGAAAATTTAGAAGATCAAGTTTGGAAACGAGAGATCTAAAATTCGCATGAAAACAGCGAATCTGAGAACTATGAGAAGATGGGATGCACGGATCAGGAAATAAGAGCAAATTTTGTTTGCTAGGATTATTTTCGGATTGTTTATCCCGGATGCTTGCATCTCAGTGAGAGGGGGAGGAAGAGGAAAACTGAGATTCGGAGCTGGGCGGCGGTGGAGTGTGCTTGTTGTCAGCTCGCTTGGCTTCGGTTGCTTCGTCTCCGGGAGAGTCGTCGTGCTCGATCTCCTCCGACACCGACGAGAGAGTGCGCTTGCCGGCCCGACGTGTGCCAGCCGTGTACGCGAGCAACGCGTTCACAAGGTTGCGGCGCGGCAGCTGCACTCTCTTCATCTTGCCGTGCGGAGTGGGAGGGGGCGCTCGAGTAGAGAGCGAGCCAGAGACAGGAGAGAGAGAAGCATCGCCAGGCAGAACTGGGTCCTGACCAGCAGACTTACGCCTGCGGTTGGAGTTAAGAAAAGTCCTGGAAGCATTCGGCGGATTAGAACGAGACGAGCAGCTGCCAGAGGCAGCGGCATTTTGAGAAGCAGGAGTGAGAGAGGAAGAGACAGGAAGAGAAGAGGAGGAGGCTTTGACCTTAGACAGATTGAGTTGAGACCGCTCGGTGAGTGGACGCGGATTCCGCAATTCCACCACACGCTCATCGCGGACAACGTACTTAAGCATACCTGCCTCGGCGTTGAGCCTGCCAGCCTCCTTCCTCGCGGCGGTCTCTTGTGCGAGTTGCTGAGGAGTGAGATCGCGACGAAAGTAGAAGGTTATCTTATTTTTTTTTAAAGAAGAATATGAGTAAGAGAAATTTAAAATTAACGTCGAAGTCAACAGCCAACGCAACGATGCGAGCGAGTCGCGAGGCGTAGTACGGCTGAGCTCGTTCGTTCACGTAGTAGTCATGCATCTCTTCTGTCAGACGCTCTCGGATATCCACGGACATTGCCTCGAGCTTGTGCGGCACCCCAGGTCGGCCTGATGGGAATAGCGTTCAATTTTTTTAAAGCCCAAAAGCGAAACTGGCAACCGCTAACCCAATTTTTTTTCAATTTAAAACAAAAATTTTGCAAAATAAAGAAAAGGAGCATTAGCAATAAAAAGATACCTTGACATTCCAGATGATCAGCGAGATCACAGACAAGTTCGACATCATCGAGAGAGTCGTGAAGAAACGCGTTCAGCTGCTGCCGATAGACGGGCAGGAACATTCTCAAATCATTACTCGATATCAATCAAATCTTTTCCACTTTATATATATAAGAATTGTCACTTCATTAGACCACCTCAGTTCTCATATCTAGCAAAATATAGAGAAGTCAATATGATTGGGACTGTGATTGGAAAGTAAGAAAGATAGAAACGCGGCCACGTCCTCGTGCTTGTTGTGTCGTGCGAGAGAGAGAAAACTCTCTCTCAGCTCATTGGAAGGAAACTGAATCTTGATTATTCGGGGGCATTCTTGCCATGGCGGTGAGTGTTAATATGACCGGAGGAGAGAGCAGACATGAGAGAGGCGTTGTTAGAACGAGAAATAATCTCAGACACAATGCGCATATCGTTCGTGTTAGTGATGTCATCATTTTCTTGCTCTGGCATGCCTTTCAGGACCGCTCGGCGGCTCTTACCCTCATAAAGGTCACGCTCAGTATAGACAACATTAGCCACGGCAGCGGCTACGTGACTTGCAACAGATGCATACGTGCGAGAGGACGAGACAGGCAGAGACGGCGAGAGGTCACTCTCTGGACTGATAGGGGACACGTTACGAGAACACAACTGATTCACGCATGCGACCAGCTGTTGGATTGATTGGGTAAGAGAAGCAGAGGACTGGGCATGCGAGTCGATGAGGGTCTGGACAGAAGACAGGACAGCTTGATTAGAAGCCTTGAGCTCCTCTGCAAGGACCGTGAAAGCCTGCAGGAGAGAGTCTTGAGAGGAAGCCATGACTGGCTAGACAGCAGAGAGATAAGCCAGTGAGAAGAAAAGAGACCGAGATTGAGAGAGAGAGAAAAGAGACAGAGAAGGCAAAGGATAAGCTCAGATAAAGGAAGAGATACGCTCTCTTCAGGCCACCCACGCTACTGGCCGCTGAAAGCGCGTTTAACTCCGTCCCACGCAACAGATGCTTGGTTAGTACGCCTGACAGTTGCCAGCGGAAACAACGAATAAACGAAGCCGCAGGGCAGAATTTCTACACCGAAATAGGAGAAAGACTGTCCCCTCACGCGCCGAACAGAATCGGTATCAGGGCGCCCAAGTCATGTGGGGGAATCAGAGAAATAAACGCGAACAGCAAATAAAAGTCAGAAATTGGCAGAACGGCAGGAGCGAGCAACCTCTCCTGCCGAGGCCAGCACGTGTGTATGAGGCCAGCACGTGTGTATGAGGCAATGTTCAGTGGAGTGCGGAGTTCCTGCCAGAGTCTAATCCAAACACCTGAAACTACAGTAATCCACCCTGAGCATCCGTGCCAGGTCGCCGCCGCCCTCTCAGCTCCTCAGTTTGGCTGCAAAGGCTTCCGGCCTTCCAAGACCGGCGCCTCCTCGCTCCACATTCGAGTCGTCCCGTGCCATCTCATCTCGCCACGGTCAATTCCGGTTTAATCTGTTGGCGCGAAAATTAATCTAGCAAATTGGTGCGACATTAAAATAGCGTTCGTCCAGCTTCTACCACCTCGACGTGGCGTTCTGTCCGCTGAACGAGTCGCTCGCCCTCTGGCACCCGGCCGCCTTCGATCCGGATACGAATCGCCGCCTCGCCAATCACATCAAGCTGCTCCAGGTCAGAAAATGGCAAAAGACGATCAATAACATACTGCATTTAAAGCATATTAAGAAAACAAACCCAGACATATTTTCTTATTGAATGATGAAAAACAAGCACAGGTGCCCGAGTGCGAAGCGAGCAACTTTGCGTGCAACGTTGTCGTCGTCAACGACACGGTCATCCTCCAGAAGGGCAACCCGCTCACTGGCAAGGTGACATTCTGATGGATTCTCTCTTTTCATGCTGGGTTTTTACTTCATTCAGTTTACGGTAATTCTTTATCCTAAAATATGTTTTTGTTTCCTTTCCAGCTTCTGCAGCGCCACGGCTTCGCTGTCTCCTTCGTCGACATGAGCGAGTTCATCAAGGCCGGTGGCTCGGCCAGATGCTGCACCCTCCGGCTCGAATAGTAGAAGGGCAGGCCTAAGATGGTCTACCGTATCCATCCCTCCCCTCCTATCATTCCGCTCACCTACAGTAACCCCGTCGCGTCTCAATTCTCTCTTTCCACCGCACTCCGCTTGCATCACTTACCCTCACAATAAAACGGGTGACGAGAAGATCGTTTCTTGAACGCAAATATCATTACAAATTATTATGCTGGCTGATGTTCGAAATTCGTACATCAATTTGTAAATGATGTAAATTTGTAAATATCACGACTGTTTTTTGATGTACTTGACCTAGGCCTAACAATTCAGCAGAAAAATGGAAACAACTTAGTAATGATTTCCTTCTCAAGCGTTCATTACACGAATATGGAGCTTGGAAGATTCCAGACCAAGCGCGAAAAGTAAATTTCTTTTACTTGCTTTATGTCGGCTTCCGTAGAGGAGAAGTACGGCGAAGATCGGACTTCCCGTGGGGCAGACTTCTTTACGGTCTTTCAGTAACTAACTCATGAGTTGTAGACGAATAAGTAGGCGCCTACACGCGGAAGCACCAAAAACAAAATTTTTTCGACATCCGACTCACTCTTAAATACAGAAGGCATACTTCACTGTGTGAAGTATTCTTTTCAGGTTAGAAAACCGTATTGATGATTAGCATATGAATATTCGATTTTATTTGAGATACACTGTTGTAAGAAACAAAGGGAAAAACTGTAGGTTGGGGAATGAACAAATGAAATCCGGGAGGATCTAATCGTAAATCCGGTAATTTCCTTTCTATTTATTTGCTATCTTTCTTACTTTCCAATCACAGTCCCAATCATATTGACTTCTCTATATTTTGCTAGATATGAGAACTGAGGTGGTCTAATGAAGTGACAATTCTTATACACGTATTGACGGAATGAGAAGACACATCGAACAAGGATCTCAATCCACATTATGCAATCTCATGCTCTCACTTTACTCTTTATTCCTTAGAGATGGGGCAAGCTCGCTATTCCTAGCAAGAAAGTTAATGGAGGAAAAAATGGCCTAAAAATTTTGGGCCATCTAAGGCCTAGCCGAGCCGTTGCCATCTCTGATCCTCACTGCGAATGACGAGAGCCTGGTTCGCTTGATATGTGAGGGGCAATGACCGCGCGCAGACAACAGCAGGGAACTTCAGTTGGAGGGATGATGGAATGCGTGGCGAGGGGTGAGGGGTGTGAGTAGATGGAGATGTGGAGGTGGTCAGGGAGAATTCGGTGCGCCTCCGTGGTGTGTTCAGACAGCTTCGAACTCCTCCTTGCGAATCTCAGCTCCCTTTCGGCGACAGAGGTCACTCTGCTCCAGGGACACATCCAGCATGTTCAAGTCGTCTTGACCAGCCACCAACAGAGACAGTCCAGAATGCGGCGGCATCTCAATCTTCAAAGAGGGATGCTAGGAGAGAGGACACAAGGAACAGAGCACTGACTTGGCGAGCAATCCACTGCCCGTCGAAGTGGGCGTAGTGGAGTCCGTTCTGGCCAGCCCGGCCAGCGATGCACACTTTGAAGAAGCGCTGCTCAGCCAGAGGAGTCTGGTCAGATGAGAGAGGACGGCACGGGGTTCTCACGACATGTTTGGCGGCTTCGCCACTCGTTGTAGACCCGGATATGACGGTTGAATTCCTCAACGCATTTCAGAAGCTGCGAAACATCTAAACCAAAACGAGGCTCCTTTCTAATCCTCTTTCTCTTGCCTTTCTCCCTCAAACCAGTGGAATTGTTGATAGTGTCGCGCAGCTTGCAAAACTGCCAAGTGGAGATATAAGTGTCATACTCGATGAGAGGCGGCCGATGCTTGTGGTCGTCCTCCCTCCTCTGCTCCCTGAGGGTAGCATCCAGTCTGCTCCTCTCTTTCTCCATCACTTCCTTCTTTTGTTTCTCCTCATCTTCCTTCCTCGTTTTCTCTTCCTCCTGTTCCCTTTTCTTCGCTGCCTTCTCTGCCTCGAGTCGTTCTTCTTATCACTGGAGTCGTCTGAAAACTAAGATGGAGAATTCTCCCTAGTTTTATGCTTGCCAAAGCAGTAGGCAATGTACAGAAACGGCCAGCTCTCCAGACTTTCCGGCTAAGAAGCTCAAAGAGCACGGTCCAAAGTGCATAGGCTCAAAGCAATATTCTTTTCGTCGCATGGTATCGACGGCGATTATGTGGATGGCTCACTCTTTTACCGAAGAACAAAAAAGAAATCAAACAATGGAAACTCATCGCTTCCTTAAGCAATCAATAATTGTTAGAAAATTCCGCGTATCATAGATAAAACAGCTGTTTGTCCGGTCCCCAAAAGCGTCTATGTATATGGATATACTGATTCTACAAACTGAAGCTATTCTTTTTTTAAACAATATTTCTTTTTAACAATATTCAACTCTCCAGTTTTACGTAAAAAAGAATGCAACGAGATATGATTCCCAACAAAGTCATAACGCATTTTCTTGAGGTTCTTTTTTAAATTGATTGTTTTAGTTGTTGAAGAGTGCACTAAAAGATGACGTCAAGATCAATGTAAACGAAAAAAAGGCCATATTAGATTGTTTGATTGGGGCTGTAAAAAAATAACACTGAAATAATCAGGAATATGGTTGCAAGTTTTAGCTTGCAAAGTCGAAACTATCCATGTGATCTTTCATTTTCAAATAACCTCGGGTGACAAAAACTGCCTAGAGAATGCGACAAGAACAGGGAGGATGCCATGCTAGGGTCTACCGAAGCCATGCTGTCGCGAGCGCCGCTTTCGTCATGACTACAGCAAAGCAAATTCAACACGTCTTTTCCCACGTGTTACTCGTTTTCTTTTTCGCTTCTTCTTTTGTTGATTTTTGTAGAACAATGGACGACATTAGAGGAATGAATTCTTGGAAGTGGGCTAAGAAGCTGTTCGTGCAATTTTGCTTGGCCTGCCATGGCAACTAACCTCTTGGATTGCCTTACAACACCTAGAACAGGAGACGACAAGCGACTAATTTTCGTTTGCCAGGCGTACATACTTTTTGTGGAAGTTACAGAGATATGTATTAAACTTTGATGCAGCAATGCACTACGCAACTGCACCTTTTCTCCTTCCCTTTGTCGTCGTCTCGCAGCTCATTCATCCGAATCCGGACGCTCCGCCCGTCGGATGCTTCAATTACGGCGCATGCGCTGAAGGTTTCTTGATCCCTAGCAGCGCGTTCAATTTCATAATTGAAGTATTCTGTTTTTAAGAAGTGAAAAATAAACTATCATAATTAAACGATAGGCACATGTAGTTTGAACAGCTAGAAATAATTAAATGCATGAATATTGTTTGTAGGATCTCTGGGAACATTCTGCTGCTCGTACGAAGCGGACGGAGCATGTGTCAAATACTGCTATTCGTGCAAGAACTGCGTCTGCAACGATGGAACTTCTGGAGAGCGATGCGCTGAATTAGGTATGCCTCTAAAATAGGGAAGCAATCAGAAAAAAATATCCGTTAGTAGTATCAGATATAAAGTATGAAATTATACACCATTCTTTATCAAACAGTAAAGAAATTGGCTTGATAATTAGCAGGACATTTGCGCAGTAAGTTCTTAGATGACATCATGTGCGCGTCATCGCCGTGCGAGAACGGCGGAGAGTGCCAACCGACACTGGGCGGATCGACCTTTGAGTGCAAGTGCAAAGAGGAGTTCCAAGGAAGAACCTGCACTGAAGATCGAGTTTACAGTTAGTGGTGAAAGTTTTTTTTTATCTCGTTACCTCTTTTCAATCCTGATGGTTAGCTTCATTTTTGCATTCATTTGTAAGTTGGAATTTAACTTTTTTTTTTAAATTGAATGGGACCGCATCGCTTTTTTTAAGCAAGAATAGAGAAAATCGGCTGCTTCGTCTGGGATGATAAAGCTGGATTCTACTTGGATTCGGATGGTGCGAAGGCAGTTGGCGGCCCCGTCAATCCATTTGTTGTGTACTCACAGTGTCGCGCGCACTGGAATGAAACTGATTATGAATTCCCGTACTACGGTTCGTGCTCTCGATCCCATTTTTCTCTCTCTTGCTCTTTCACAGGTGCTAGAAAGAACATATGCTATCTGTTACCGAGACTTCCGGACCGAGTGTCCGACTCCTGCTCGGAAGTAGCAACATCCTCTGGCGATACGTACAACAATGACACCAACAGTACAGTGATTTTTGGCAAGACACGTCAGTGCTCGGGCTGCTTGTTTGTTTGAAATAGCAAGAATTTGTCTTTTTGAACTGTATATTATTGATGTGAGTATCAATGAATGAACCGTTCATTTCTTTGATAAACAAAGGCTTTCCCACTTATTCTGCCGCTATTCCCAGAAGCCTTGGAGGCGGTGCAGTGCAGCGCCAGCAGCTGCGATCCCTCCGGTGGCATTTGCATTGATCTCTGGAACGCGAGCGAATGCGTCTGTGGATTCAGTCGCACCGGCGCAAAGTGCGAAATCGGTAATTTTGTTAATTTTTCGCAAGATAAAAGCCCATTAATTCCTCCGTCTCTTCTTGCTGATACATATGTACGTCTCTTCTTGTCCAGCGGGTAATCATGGATTCATGGATTTAATATTTTTCGGTATTAGCAACTAATCATGCCATATCCGACTTTCATGTTCTCTTTTCATCACTATAGTTTTCACTTTCTCCCTCTCCCTTACACGAACCTGATGTTTATGCTTTTCTTCGCTTCAAGAATGTGGCATTCTTGCTTTCTTGCTCCAACTCCCTTTGTTCTTATTAGCAAGTCAGCTTCTTGAACCCTTTGACTACCATCAAGAATTCCGTTTGCAGCAGCGGCATGCGAAGATGCTCCGTGCCAGAATCGAGGAAGATGTGTCACGAAGGCCAATGGGGAGAGAGAATGCGAGTGCGCGGGCGCGTGGACTGGCAAAACATGCGAAGGTATACAATTGTTTGCGATCCAATGATAATAAGTCTTTCATCGAAGATTGAAGAAGATGCTAAAGAGCTCGATAAGAATTTTCTAAAGAGCTAAAGAATTTTCGTCTCAAACAGCTCGAGCTGTTTGAGACGAAAATACACGAGTACAAATGCTGCTTGCGCAGAGTACGACGCGTGTTTCGTGAAGCCGTCGTGCGGGCCGAATTATGAGTGCGTCAACGTCCCGAATGGCTACAACAGCACGCATTTCTGCCACTGCCTCCCGGGATATTCTGGTGTCAACTGCTCAGAAAGTTGGACCAATCCAGTATTAGTGACGGTTCTACTAATAAGTTTGTACTATTTACATATGTATGTTGCGAATATCTACCTTCCTTCAGTCGACACGATCTGTGGCCTCTTTAGGATTGCGAACGGGAGCGTAATGGCTAGCAGGTAAACATAAATGAAAATGAAAAAAAGATCGAAGCCTAATCATTATTGATGAGTTGATTGTTTGATAATGATGCGTGATGCAGCTGTGAACGTTGGGATGCGAGCGCCCGCTGTGATGTTGCAGCCGGAAGAAGATCGTGCGTCTGTTCAGCCAACTATTCCGGGCCGACTTGTGGAGCAAGTCCTGTCACCATACTCCTATATATATTTTTTTTCCTAACTTAAAAAAACCTTTTCTTGTTGTCTCCAGAGGCTGAAGCTCATCAAACACTTACCAGGACATATGGAAACAACTCCTTACAGCAAGTTCTTGATGTCAGTTGAAATCTTTTCCAACACGCAATTAGAAGCTTATTATGTGGCAGTAATGTTTTCATTTATCATTCCTGAACTAATGGAATTGTTTTGAATTTGTGAATACTTTCAGTTAATGGCAACTGGACGGCAGTCTCCCGCTCTCTTCACGTCCTCGATGCCTGCTCTGCTCAGCTTTCTCTCCGATCAAGATCGCGAATCTCTCAGTTGGAATCTCCATGATATCGTTCTTGACGCATCTTTTGGTGGCTTCGCAATTGATATAGAGTAAGTTTGCGCACATCCTTTTTTAAAACCAAAATTCAATAGTTCTGCTGTAAGAGGTTCACTAGTTACATATAATTCGTTTTTAAAATAAAATATTCCTAGTTCCTCATTCCGAAAGCACTACGATCCATTTCTCGGCAACTGTTTCGTATTCGATCTCAACGTCACAAAACGTGTCACGCAATTCGAAGAGGATCTTGGTATGCAAACAAACCAATTTTTTTAGGTATTGATTTATGATTTCGGAATAATATTATCATTTATTAATAAGGACTTCACGCTAGTGTGGACGCCCAAAGCTCTGAGCAGCCAGCCTGGTCGGAAACAACTGGCGTCAATGTCTACATTAAACATGGCAACTGGACTTTTCATCCTACTTTCGCTAAATTGACATTTTAAGAGCAAGGAATGTTTTCCATGTAAAATGTATGTTTGTTAAATGTTTGAGAAAATGAAAAGTTGCCAGCGTCGAGTGGAGTGTACGCGGAGAGCAAAGGAATCATGCTTCGTCCGGGAATGCGTACTAGCATTCTTATCCGCGAGGTATGTCGCGCAGGTCAAATTGGCAGAAATTCTAGTCTTGAACTCTTAGGGTTCCTACACGTCGCATCGCGGAGGAGGGCGGAAATGTGTTCGCGATAAATCGGAAGTCTCATCCTTCTATTTTGATTTTGATTACTCAATCGATGTTAGTGAAAATTCCCGGCCATGTCTTTTATATAAAAATAGCTTAGCAGACATTTGCTGTATAACTTCATGATTATTAAAAAAATTCTAACCTAGATAATATTTAAGGGTTGCTTCCGCTCGTGCTACCAGGACGTTGTGTATTCGGAATGCGGCTGCATGGATGCCATGTACGTCAGGAAGAAGGGCACTCCGGCATGTGGCATCGACAGAAGTAGGGTTTTCTAGAAAATTTGTTATCCTCTTAAGATCGAATAATAATCTTGGTTCATTATAATCTTACAAGAGAGGCAAGATATCTTTAATCAAGACCATTTCTAGTGGACTGCATGTCCTCGCTCGTCTCCTCCCGTGGAGACCCCTCCGGATGGAAGGAGTGCAATTGTCCGCCGCCTTGCAAAGCAGGCTCCTTCGAAACTATCGTCTTCCAGGGGAAACTTGAGGCTTTTACCTTGAGATATGATAGTTGTTTACTCTGCACTTTTCAGTGATATTTAGATCACTCAATATTTTTGTGTAGTTGAAATTCCTATCCATTAAGACGAAAAGATCATGCCGACTTCCAAAGGCCAATTCTTCCTCGAATGTCACGAATGAGAAGAAATGCACGACGGGCGTGACTAAGGTGAAATTTCTGCTTCACAGCAGCATGCAATAAATAATCATATCAAAACTTGTAGAGTTTGGTCACTGTCTTCTATGACAGCTCCGATACAAATGTTGAGGTCGAGCATTTATCCATTACGGTTAGTTGGATCGAATGAGCAAACCGGGCATTTTCGCTGTTGACATTCTGATTCTTGCTATTTACTGGAATATTTCCTCATCAAGGTGTCAGGCCTGCTGGGAGCCCTGGGCGGCTTATCCGGCCTTTTCCTTGGTTGCTCGGCGATTGTACTGCTTGAGTTGGTCTGGCTTCTTACTCGCCTTGTTCTTGGAAGGCCTGAAAGGCCGGCAAGTCCCCACTCCATGCCTGATGACGTGGTATAGCCAAAGAAACAAACAGTTAAACCTATCTGATTTATTTTCGCGATGTTGAATATAAAGGATTTTCTATTTCTAAGTATTATTGCGTTTGTCTCTATTGAACATTCGTATCTATCCTTTGCAAACTAAGAATGGTTGGCTGCTCTGGATTGTATTGTTGGCGGCGGCGGACATCCATACTCCTTCTTACGCACACAATATTTTTAGTTTTGGTTAAAGAAAAACTCTACAATAATACAAATGCATATTTCAATTTTTTACCTCTCTAAATCATATGCTGTCCCACCATTGACTCAAAAATTCATGATTTTTTGTTCCTTTAATCATCAGAAGTGCAGGCTCCTTAATCTGATAGATAAATTCTCTTTTTTTCGAAGGTTTGTACTGCCGCAGCATGACGTTGACTTTCCTATCACAATGAGATCTCTTTTTCAAAAATTTAAGCCATTGATATCATCTCTTGTACGCGTTTAATTTGATTGAAAGTTCAAAAATATGCGATTTTACTCTATTCTTTGGGAAACTAGTAATACGTGAACTGGAAAAAAATTATAATATCAATTCGAGAGTGGCACAAT
The DNA here is from genome assembly GCA_945643635.1 of Allodiplogaster sudhausi. Classification (NCBI taxonomy): domain Eukaryota; kingdom Metazoa; phylum Nematoda; class Chromadorea; order Rhabditida; family Diplogasteridae; genus Allodiplogaster; species Allodiplogaster sudhausi. The sequence continues at coordinate 3,053,168 of CALZFC010000031.1, read as the reverse complement.
ACCGTCTGCCTGAAGAGGAGCTCGAATGAAAGGGGCGAAAAGTGATGCAAATTTCAAACAAATGTGTTTAGATTGCTTCCTCGTTTCCGCAGAGTGATTCGATTCTTATCAACGCGCGCTCTTCACGAGCAAAGATACACCAAAATCCGTTAAACCTTTTATGAAGTATTAATGTTGATTTGATAATGGTATTGTCACCCTTGAAAAGCACCTTGATCATCGCCTAGATTTCGTGTGTGAACTTGCCATTTACGATTTCTTTTTATTCTCATCAATTAGGTGAAATTGCAATTCACTCCAAAATGAGCGAATGAGCGAATACATGAGTCTTGGCGAGAAAGACGCGAACATTGCAAGGACGAGAAGGCACTAAATTAAAAGAAGAACAGTCTTCGAGACAAGATTGAACTACATTTATGCATAGCAATAAAACTAAACCTTCTTCTTATAATTATTGTTCAGAATAAAAGGCTCTTTCGTAAGACACGGACCGACAAGGAAAAAGGGATAGAAAAGAAAACACGGGGCCGAAAAATGAAATATATATGTATGTACATACATATGTATGTACCACTTGAGTGCCCCCAGTTTGCTTCAATCATTTGATGCGTGCCATGAGTCATACTTGGTCATAGAGGGGCAGTTAAAAGAGGCACTTATTCCATTTTCCGGTCCCTTTTTTTAGAGTAGAGCTGAAAAAAATAGCAGAAAAAGCCGTTATTAAGGACCTCATTTTAAGCGAGCTCGCTGGACTCGAGCTGTTTGAAAGTGCCGATGAGAGTCAGGAGAAGGCGGTCGAACTCCTTCCCCTGCACTCGCTGACCCTTCTCCATCAAATCCTCCGTGGTCAGCAGATGGCCGGGGCTGACCTTTCAAGGTAATCTATTATTCTATTGTGGTTGGATGAAACGATGGAGAGAATGTTCATATGGAAGAATAACTATTTGGTGCCTTTCACTTCAACTGAACCAGCTATACTTATACCTCAATTAACAATTAAGCCAAAAAGTACCACTACTTATTATTGTATAACTGTACTCTTGCTGATTACAGCATGATTAATTCTCCAGAACTGACACTCCGTGGGTGAAGTGGGGAGAGACATTCGGGAAGATTGCTCCGAGAATCGCCCACGTGTCCGGGGTGATGACGACTCCCTTCAGGGAGAGCGCCTCCACGGACGTGAATGGCTCCTCAACGAAAAACGTTATCAATTGACTTTAAATGTGCAAACATGAATGATAAATTGAATATTATATTATCTCTATATAAAACAAAACATATTAAATCAAATTTAATTTTCACATAGAACAATTGTTAAATAATAGCTATAATAATTATCGCGATCTTTCCACTACTCGTTTGTCAAAAGGAGAAGAAGACACAATTGCTGACCGCGAAGAGCTTCTGAAATTGGCCGCCATTAAAGGTGTCGATGCCTCCGAAATCGACGTGACGGATCGCGGCGGGACTCAAGAGCTGCTGCACCTTGGACCAGGCAGCTTGCACACTCCGGAGGGTGTGGGCAGTGCGGGGGACGGAGGGAAGGAGGTGGCGAAGCATGGGGAGATAGAGCATGGAGATCGAGCGAAGCTGACGCATTGTCGGCTGCAAGCTTTTTGAAAATAAATATACATATTTTTTTAAATTTAGTTTTATATGCATTACTTATATTAAATAATTTTTGACAGATTCATAAAGAAGAGCTAAGAGCGTACCAAGATTTCAGTGAAAATTGAATTAGGCTTGCGAGTAAAATCGGTGAAATCATAATTGGATAACCTCATAGGCAGCGCGGCAAGAGAGGGCGAGTGAAGAGAGGTCAGGAAGTGAGAGGAATGACATGATGAGAGAGAGAACAACCGCCGGGAGATAGAAGAGACCATCGGGGGAGGCGGGCGCGCGAGGCGAGGCGGTCACACGAGACGAGGAATCCGCGGCCAACGAGGGCGAGTCTGAAGGAAGATTTTAAGAGACCTAAAAAGTAGAAAGAAAAATTTAAAAAAGAATGTTTCCCGACGAATTGACAAATCCAAAAGAGGTATAATGGAGTCACGAAGAAAAATCCCCAAACAAAAAGCCCCTCATTATATGAATATACGTCTTGAGATATCCGCGAGCGGTTGGTCGACCACGCGAGACCAGACAAAGTGACATCGAGACAACATTCGATCGACTGATTTTATGTTTACTCGAGTGAAAGCAGTTGGCCAGTTAAAGGAAGCACATCCAATAGGGAAACTGAACGATGGAATGACACTTTTCTTCGTCTTGCCGCGATTGCTCTTTGGTTTTTAGGAACTCGTTTGCATCAAACGGTATAGAGGGAACGAGAGAAAGAGAGAAATGTAGTCTTAATCATGCAACTCTTCTCGCCCGTCTGCAAAAGAACCTCTCATTGTCAGGCCACTTGATCTGGCCATGTGGACCCCGCGTGGTGACTGAAATATAGCGAAGAATCTTTCCTCCTCCGTCTTTTCTTCTTCTTGACATTAGGTGCACTTGAAAATTTCATTCCAAATTGCAAATTCCCAAGACTTGTTTTCTGCCTTTTGCTCTGGTTCTTACTCTTCCTCGCTCCCGCTCTCTCTCTCTCCACCCTTCTCTTTATGAATCTGTCCTGGGCAGAATGTGAGAATGGAAAATTTAAGAATGCACCATCCCACTCAAATGCGTTTACGCATTCATCCGTTTATTTCTGCCTGTCTTCTCTCTCATCTGTCCTTCCTTTTCACATCTCTCTCTCTCTCTCGCATTTTTTCTCTTTCGCTCCTTCTCCCTCTCACTCGCACTCTCTCTCTCTCTCACTCTCTGTCACGAGTTCTAGAACCGCAACAAAAAGAGTGTAACTTATATAAAGATGACGGTGTGATCATGCAGAACGCCCTTCATTCTTCCAATTTCGGCAAACACTCACCGAGTTTTGGATGTGACACATTGTAATTTTTTTTGTCGATTTGAGGGGGTGTGTGGTTAATAATTTCTCCGAAATTTTGTTTCCTGCTTTTTCCTAGTTTTCTCTTAATCGCTCTCTATGAAAACCTAATTTAACAGCGTAAACCGATGAAACGATGAAATAGATAATCATTTCAAAAGTAACCATGAGTTTCCGCATATATTTGCATACTTCCTCCCAGGTATTTGTCTCTCTGTTGTTCGAAACCAGGTTATTTCAAGTTTTTTCTTCTTCCTCCGGATTAACCCAGTCACACTTTCCCTTGTTTCTAGCTCATGGACACTGCTTTTGATCATCTTTAGCCTTTCTCTCTCCCTCTCATTACTTTTCATCTCTGTCGGCGAGTCTCTCTCTCTCTCTCCTTCTCTCTCTCTCTCTATTACTCACTTCCTGCCTCTCACCTTTCATCAAGCGAGGTGAAAGCCGTTTGAACTGCGTGCCCCAATAGCCGAAGATGGAGATATTCGAGATCTGCAGAGATAGCGAAAGGTGTCTAAATCGGTGGTCGTATTAGGAAAGTGAAAGTGTTGTCTTCCGTGAACGGTGAAAGGGGAACGAATTGAATTACCGAGTTTTATGCTTTGAAGTTGCAATTATCTTGAAAACATGCAGCCTTTTTAAGAAAAAATTGATTCCATTTTTAGGATGCGACTGACATGAAAGTTACTTACACTTTCGCTTGATTAAAAAAAATTTCGAAAGAAACTTTTCTAACATCAAATGTCATGGACTTGCTTTTCCATTTACTAGACCTGGCCGCTGGGGCAAGTCAATTTACTTTCCGAGGTGTTGAAAATGCGCCTATTGCCCTAAGGCAGCAAGCAACCTGCTCGGCTGAGCAGGACTTGGCAGACTTTCAGGCTTGCATTAGATGTATCCTTCTTTCTCCATATCGCTCTCCATTTTCTTCTACTCCCTCGCTCTTTCTCTTTCTCTCATTCTCCATCTCTCTCTCTATCCTCTTTGATAATCTCTAACTCTCAATTTCTCGTCTCAATGCTTACAGGCGACTTTCACTGTCCTCTCCAGCCTCCGCCCACTCTCCTCGATCCACAAGCAATGCGTTTAAGTGCAGAGAGAGGGAGAAAACGACAGAGAGAGATGGAGGAAGAGACAGAGAGAAAAGCAGAGAGAGAGAGGGTTAGAGACAGAGAGAAAAGCAGAGAGAGAGAGGGTTAGAGACAGAGAGAAAAGCAGAGAGAGAGAGAGAGAGTGATCCTCCTCCTCCTGACCGGTCTCGCCATCTCTTTCCGCACGGCCGGCCCCTGCGCATCTTGATATGCCTACTCGTTCGCTCTCTGCTTAGGCCGGAGCAACATCCAGAGGAGAACACATCTGATCGAGTCGCACGTAATCCTCTCCATAATCTTGACTCTGTCTCTCTTGTTACGGTTGCCTTAGGTCAGCCAAGATTGTTCACTTCCCTAGTCAATCACATTTTCTTCACGTGCCGCGATACAGGATGTTTACTTTAGTAATATTTATGGGATATGATAGATTTGACAGCATTTCGACTCGTGTGACCATGCAAGAAGTGCTGACTCTTCTGCTGCTCTCTGCGGCCACCGCTGCTGCCTTTCAATGCTACACATGCAATGAGAGAAATGGCGAAGACGACACGAAGCCATGCATTCAGAAGGTGATCTCTCTCTCTCTCTCTCGTTACTTCTCTCTCCCTCCTTCTATCTATCTCTCTCTCTCTCTTCACTTTTCTTCTCGCTCCGTCCACGTCTTGTGTAACTCATCTGCCTCTCTCATTTTTTTACAAAACCATTCTCACTATTTCGTCTCTTTGCCCAAAGAGACGAAATGGTGAGAAATAACGAAATCTCTTTGGGCAAAGAGACTTACAAACACAAGGATTCTGCTGATTGTGAGGCAGGGAGAAAAATGCTTTGTGAAGGACGAACTTCAATGCTCAATAGTGTACGCCAATGACAAACTTCCTCTCTTGTTGAGGTGGAGGAGTGTCCTGAGGGAGTGGACTCCTGCTCTACCGTCGCCTACTCCGATCCGCGCACGGGAGCGCTTCACTCGCGAAAGTTCTGCACTGCCCCTGGTATGGATGATGGTTTTTGACAACTCCTTTAAACATGGTAATTATGGTGATTTTATGTTCTTTAAAACGACAGGAAATAAAATCGCCTTATTTCCTTCAATTTAGCGTAAGAAAAAGAAAAGAGTTTCTTTCTTCAGGCACACCAATCTATCAGTACCTTCTCTTCTTCCCTGGGAGCTCGCTTTGCCAGAACATCAACACGGTATGATGATGGGTCATTTACAAATTTGTCTGGTAGACAAAGAGAATAACTACTGTTTTCTGAAATACTCTTTATGTAATGTGAACAATTCTTTTTTATCTATTCGCTAAATTAAAAAAAACCCCTAGGGAGGTCCGGTTGCACCGACGCCACCACGCAGCGCACTCTCTCGGCGCAGAGTGAGACGGGCAGCCGCACCGCCTGCGCCGCCGCCAAGCAGATCGGTGAGAGAGAGAGAGAGAAAAAGAGAGAGAGAAAGAGAGATAGAGCGAGAGAGAAAGAGAGAGAGCTGGAGAGATAGAACGGGAGAATTAGAAGAAAGAAGATAAAACAAAGGCAGAGGAGATACAAAGACGACCACGGACTTAAAAGATACATAAATACAATATGTAAAAAAGATCTTTGCAATGAACAGACGTCATCACTGCTGTGCGTATGCACTACTCCACTTTGCAATGATGGCTCGCATCGTGAAGTGCTTGAGCGGTTAGAATGCTCCTTATTGCAATGTCATCCTATAAAGGGGCTCTCCTTCAAAAAATAAGTTCCTTTTAAATGTCTACTTTGTTAAATTTAGCATAAAACAATGAATAGGGGTAGTCCGGCTTCATATAATCACTCTTTAAAAAAAAATATATATATATATATTTGCAATTTTCCTTTCCATTAGCAAAATACATAACTGTGAACTTTGGAATCGATCAGTCCTCAAATTGCAAGCAAGAGATAGGAGATTGGAGGAGTAGTCAAAGAGTATGACTGTTTTGCAGAACAATGCTTGCAAACATCCAAGACTCGCCTGCCGATCTTCGCAGGCCGGCCAAGTTGTCGAACGCCTTCTTCGATTCACTCGCGCCCAAGCAAACCAAGCCGGACACGGACGACACTGATCTCTTCTAATATCGCTTCATTTTATTCTAATGTAAATTTATTAAGTTGCATATAACATGCTAAAACACTAGTGAACTCGATTTCTTAAATAGAGAATTAGGAGATAGAGAAAATAATGCTCTGTGAACTATTGCTATTATTATTGATGTATAATTTTTGTTGTTACCAGGATTTTCCTAAAACAAGACTTACAGCATTCAGCCTAATATTAAAATAGGCTTCATAAGTTATGAGTTTGCATTAGTTGCAATTTATTTTTTTTATTTATAAGTGTTAGACCTACTCACGCGGCAGAAAAACGTTACAATGACCCTGTATATAGATCATGTAATTATATTGAGTAGTATCTCATTACGAACAAGTACCTTGTTAATTCACTTAAAATTAGATTGCATTACATATGTTCGGGTAATAAATTGTTTGTCGAGTAAAGAAGGAAGTATGACAAGAACTGTTCAAAGTATGCATTCCTTTTAATGCTGTGTTTTTTCATTCCGAAAGAAGACAACAAGAAGGCGGAGGAATTGTTGCAGAACTTTCAAGTCTGAGGTCTGGCTCCTTTTTCACCTTCTCCCTTTGCATTTTCACCTCTGTCAAATTCGACTGAATTGAATATTACGAGTTTCCAACAGACAATGGGCAAAGATTGCGAGGGCGTTTCTCTGCTGGAAGTATTCTGTCATTACTTCGTCATGTTGTTAATTCCTTCGTAGGCGACCATCATAAACCAGCTGGTTTCTGCGAATGTTCTCTCTCTATCTCTCTCTCTCTCTATCTCTCTCTCTATCTCTCTCTCTATTTCTCTCTCTCTATCTCTCTCTCTCTCTATCTCTCTCTCTATCTCTCTCTCACCATCTCGTGACTTCTCAACCGAAAACAAGGCAGGGAGCGTGATGCAAATGAGCAGAAATCACTAATGGGATTGCAAATTCGTTCTGTATTTCTTCTTAGAGCATTGCAAGACTGCTGATGAGACTCGGGCACAAATCAAACACAAATCTTGAGTACACGGATACAGTGTACCCAAAGCGGGTTTGCATTATAAAAGCAATTACATTATTTTGCATTTCAAATCAATATAAAAGTATATTTTGCTCGATTAGAATTCCTCTCGAGATCAATACTTATTCTTCCATCGTACCGATACGCGAGCTGGTTGCATTTTTACAATGTAAGCATTTTTTTTTATTAAAATGAAAAATCATTTTCATCGCTGATATACTGAAATCTCTAAAAAATAAGAAAAGAATTTTAAAAGAATGGTTTTTTAGATGAGTCTTGGACTGTTCTCCTGCATTCCGCCCGCTCTCTGCTCTCCATTCGCTCGCCCTTCTACCTCATCTCCTTCTGCTCTCGTTCTCTACCCTCTCCTTCTCTCGCTCGCTCTTCTGGCTGCCTTATGCACCAAACACAAGCCGAAGAAGCTCAAGGAAAAGTCAATAATCGGGGTAATATAAAGAGATTACCGCAGCATTTTCCATAATCCCAATATATAATCGCCCTATAATGTTTCAATACACGCTACATTAGAAGATCTTGAGAAACTAAGTCTAATTAAAAATGAAAGCTGTCAGAGGAATCGCTGAAATTCTTCTCTAGCATTATTGAAAGCTTTCCGACAAAAACTTTACTTCAAAAAGGCGCCAGCTACAAATATACAGCTTGGTTTTACTCGGAAATTTCATATTTTCTCGCGTGTCATCAGGCCAAGTCCGGAAAGAGGCCTTCCTCGGCGGCTGCTCCTTTTTCCACTCCCGCGTCGCAGCAGACGAGCCAGCATAGGTGCTCAAAATTGATCAAAGAATATTTCATTTACTTTCATCACGACATTTATAAACAATATGGTGTGCATTACATAAAAGAATATAACTTCAATACAATTTTATTTTTAAATAATTTTGCTTACCATTAGCTAATAATTTCTGCCAATTGAAAATACATATTTAGATACATATTCACGACTTAACGTTTTAGAATATAACAACAATATATATATATATATATATATATATATATATTAATATTCAATTAGTTGAAGAATGGGAAATGTAAATATGTATGTGTTTTTATTACATCTTGCTTTGATAATATATTAAAAAAAAACAATATGTTAATTTCGAATGAAAATAATTTAGTAATTAATTTCGATATCACCAAAAAGTAAAGCTTATATCTTAAATAAAAAAATTATATTGGCTATAGTTATGCACTTTTAAAATACAGCCGCGAAGAGTGGCCGCAGCAGAAGCCTTCACGGAGTCCAAGCTACGAGGAACGCACGGCGCGCGACGATGACGAGAAGAGTGTAAAGAGTCGCCAGAGCAGGCACTCGGAGCGGAGTCGGAGTCGGAGTCGCCACGGCCGCGAGGGATCCAGGCGCTCCCGCTCAGGAAGGCGTCACAGCCGCAGGTCGAGAAGAAACCTCTCTTTTCCTTGTGACCTGCACAATTACAGAGATGTTGTCATAAGATAACCTTCTTCTTTCATTGTCTTCTCATATCTACTTGCCCTTTTGAGTCGACGCAGCGAAAAGAAGAAGGAAGCCGACGCCACGGATGAGACTGCAAATAAGCATTAGATTTTTATTTCAATTTATATTTCGGTCATGTGGACGGTCTAATAATACAATACAAGTTAATACAAGTTTTCCCCCAGAATACTTGTATTATTTATAGTGAATACCGTCCACATTGGCTAAACTAACACAGACTGACGAAATCATTCCTATCCTTTCGACAGCAAGAGTGACGGTGAGCGTCGTGCGCGGCATCGATGACGAGCCTCGCGGCAAACCCGGCCACTCAAGGAAATTTATTTATTTGCTATTTCCTCTTCTAATTTCGCTTATTGAATGAATTTGCTAACTGCAAAGTTTACAATTAATGTAATATGTCATGCGTAAAGAAATTCATTGCAAGAATTAAAAAAAATCTCAAATTAAATTAGAATGGTTGGTGATTTTCGATATTCATTGATTTTTCAGTGAGTGTTCTACGCAGAGCGCGCGGACGGAGAGCAGCAAAGAAGAGAAGAAGGAATCGACGGCGAAGAGTCAGGCTCAGCACTCTTCTTTTCATCGTACCGTTTCTGGGATTGACGAATACAGAGACAAAAAAGTTTTGGAATTTTTCCAACAACGTTCGGGTATTCTTGAAAGTTTCAGGTAGCATGAGTGGAAAGCGAGGACGATCTGGCAAGAATTCGAGGAGCAGATCGAAGAGTGGAAAGAGCGGAAAGCAGGGAGGAGGAAAGGGAAGCAAGAGTGGAAGCAAGAAAGGATAGGCGATGGCTTCCCTCCTCAGCTCTTAATCAACTGAATACCTCATAAAACTGAAAGCTAAAGTTAAATGACAACAATTTGGATCTGGGTTTTAATCAGTTGAATGAAAATGGAAATGAATAAATGCATTATAATTGCAGAGCAAAAAGGTCACCCTCGCTTTAATTTGAAAGCAATAGAAATTCTTTTGAAATGGCTGGAAAAGTCTGCGTCTAACTTGTGTAGAAAGGTGATGGTCATGAAATAATAATTCAACCAAGCATATCATGCTCGTTCCGCCTTTATTATTGTAGTAGGAACACGAGTATTATTACAGCCGTATTCTACGCAAATGTGTTCTCCACTCATCCCACGCGGCTGTTCGACAGTCGAATCGCGCCCAAGTTCAACAGCAAACCATCACAATAATCATATTCGTGATTTCCCCCTTTTGCCCATCTCTTTCCGTCTTACACTTTTCGTTTTCATTCCTTGTCTTTTATCCTATATTTGATGCTCATCTTGATTCCCCCGGTCTCTCTACCTTTTTATTTGGTTTTGTTCCCGAGATACTCTAAGTTGCTGTGTCAAGAATTAAGGAACTCTACGCCTTTTCCTTCCGGTGCCCGTTTACTAGACGCTGGCGTTTACAAGAAACTTGACCACAAAGGCGCATTGATCTACATAAATTTGATTGACAACATAAATATGCGACAACATTAACATTAAAACATTAACATTTCTCATCTCCAATCCCTCAACAACTCATTCCTTCATAATAATGTATCTCAATATGTCTTGATCATAATCTGAACCTTTGCAAATTTCCCGCCACTTTTATTTATTTTATTTATTTATTCGATACATTAATAATAATGTGACAACACTTGAAGATTTACATTTGGTTAAAGGCTTTACCTTTAGCACTTTATGGGGTGATTTGTCATACTTTTGGCATGTGAAACGAAGAAAGAAGTTAGCCAGGAATATGTTTATTGAGTAGGGAGAAGATGAGGAGATCACTGGGCCGACATGGGCATCTCACCGGCCACCGCCGCGGCCTTGAGGGCGTCCTGGGGGTTGGCGGCGTCGGCGGGAGCCTCGGCGTACTGGATGACGAGCTTGTCCTCCTTGGGCGGGCCGGCCAGGCGCGTGATCTCGAGGGGAGAAGCCGCGCCCGGCTCAACGAAGCCGGACACCGGCTTCAGGCGGTACTCGTTGTTGTTCGACGACTTGACCTGCAAGGAAATGAGAAAGTGGCGAGAGAGAGGGAAAGAGTGATTGAAGAGAACGAGGCAAGGAGGGAGGGCAGGAGAGAGAAAGAGAGAGAGAGAGAGAGAGAGAGAGAGAGAGAGATTGAGAGAAAGAGAGATGGAAAGGGAGATAGGATGGGATGGGGAAGGGGAGGGTAGAGGAAAACCTTGTAGACTAGACGAGCAGCACCGCCGTTGGCGAGCTGATGGACGGAAGCATCGCTCTTCAAGCTTCGTCTCATAGTAACTATCAATCTTCCGCGAACCTGCTCAACCTGACTCACACTATACATACACACCATAACCGCATCCTACTCCTCTGTACATACTATGTATATACAACATATAGCCTCAACATCAACACCACGATCACGGATATCACAGGAAGCAAAAGTCGCTGCCTTCTGCCGTTGATCAGGGGATCAACAACTTCCGAAGGGGGGCATGTTGAATCCCTCGCACAAACACACACTGTCCCGGCCGCTCACTCTCTATTCCCTTGTTCGCCCCGCCCTCTCTCAGGAGAGTGCGGAAGAGAGTGGACGACTAGGGGAATTCTGGCCGATCACCGTCTCACATACCACACCACGGAGGAACAATATCAGGTGGGAATCTTGCCCATAATTGTGGTCAGATAGGAGGGCAGTGCTTTAGGCGGCACTGCCTTTCTACAGTATGCTGCAGACTCGCCATTCAATTTGAACGGCTCCACGCCCTCATTTAATTCATGGGCCGCGACCGATTCTTGGTCGAACTCGACAAGGAAAATTTGGTAGATCATCTGACAAAAGAGAAAGAGAGAGGGAGAAATAAGCAGAGGGAGAGGGGAGATAATGAGGCTGAGAAATATAGAGGGAGAGCGATTGAGAGAAAGATACTGAGTGAAAAGTAAATGGGATCACTCATACACTTGTTATTTAATTCTCAATTCAACAAACAACTGCCGAGACGGACCGTCATTATGTGGACTTTGCAAACAGTTGCTCAGAATCGTGACTTGGAAGAGATTAGACAGTACTCTTTATTTTAATATATTTAAAGATTAAATATCAGAAGCAGCAAAGCGGAAAAGTAAAGTGGAAAAGATTTGATTGATATCGAGTAATGATTTGAGAATGTTCCTGCCCGTCAATCGGCAGCAGCTGAACGCGTTTCTTCACGACTCTCTCGATGATGTCGAACTTGTCTGTGATCTCGCTGATCATCTGGAATGTCAAGGTATCTTTTTATTGCTAATGCTCCTTTTCTTTATTTTGCAAAATTTTTGTTTTCAATTTAAAAAAATTGAACGCTATTCCCATCAGGCCGACCTGGGGTGCCGCACGAGCTCGAGGCAATGTCCGTGGATATCCGAGAGCGTCTGACAGAAGAGATGCATGACTGCTACGTGAACGAACGAGCTCAGCCGTACTACGCCTCGCGACTCGCTCGCATCGTTGCGATGGCTGTTGACTTCGACGTTAATTTTAAATTTCTCTTACTCATATTCTTCTTTTAAAAAAATACGGCACTAATTATAGTTTAATAAACATAGAACTAAACTATTTTTTAACATTAATTTCAGTTTATCGAGTACGAGCGTCGTCGTCTCATTGAATTTGAGAAGATCTTCGATATATTCCGGGCCAGTTTCAGTGAAGACTGTCAGACATCAAGCGTACTTTCCACTTCTTTTTTTTACTTTTTTCGTTTGTTTTTGCGTTTAAGAATGTTTTTGTCAACGAGAGACTTCCTGAGCATATTCATCGTCTTCGCTCTAAGAGATTTGAAGCATGGCAACAATCCTTATTTTTAAATACCCCCGAATCTCTAGCAGCTTTTGTGCGTATAAATAAGCTTAATAACTCTCGTGTAAATAAGTATGCTAGAAGTATAGAGAAGAATATTGTAGACTCTAAGAATCTTAATCTCTTCTATCGTTATGTCCGAACAAGGGTGTCCGATAAGACCCGTGGTGTTGAGGTACTTACAGATAGTCTAGGTAACGATATTGTTCACGATGCCGAAAAGGCTGATCTCTTAGCAGATACCTTTTCCAAGTACTTTGTTTCTTATAATGGTGTTTTTCCTCCTCTTCCTCCCGCATCCCCCCGAATCCCCCTTCCGTTTACTATAAATTTTGCTAGACATATAAATAATTTTTTTCATACTAACCAAAAGTTTAACTTGCTTTTCAGATGCGCTGCCGATTGAGTGAAACTGAAAGCGCAGTGGAAAAAAAAAATTGTGGCCAACGATTCCTCGAGCACCGGCAACATTCCTATACGTTGTGAGCGTTAGATTGCTGTGATTGACGGGTATTTTGCGAATTTAGCCTCTCGCAGTAATTTTGAAGCGCTACAATTTTTTACAATTTTTTTTGTTAAAATATTAAACTATATGAACAAATAAATGAAAGCAACAGACACGGATTGAATGGACTGTTATCACGGCCCGCTTTAAAAAAAAACAACATCATTTGTCACTTCCTCGACATCACTGACTCAATTTTACCACTTCCTTGACGATTCTGCTTCATCAGAGGGAAGCCTTGTCTGCTGCCGCCGTAGTAAACTGTCTTTTTCTCGGGTGAAAACTCGGGGGAATGCACCTGAACGTAGGGAGTTTCAGTCGAGGTTTCGGCTGAACATTCAGCCGAGATGCTCCTCCGAGTACATAAGTCACCCCATACTTCCCTCCAACTCGAAGATAACACGCAAAACTTTGCCCCTACGAGTATCCGAAACTAGATGCAACCGCACATCACAGCCAACATGCATCCACTACGCCACCTGGTACATTTAATTATTAGATTCAAGGATTTCTATGTGCTCTCTCTCTCTCCCTCTTCCTCTTCCTCTCTGTCACTTGCCTTCCACGAACTCTTTCGCTCTCTCTCTCTCTCGCTCTCTCTCTCTCGCTCTCTCTCTCCTGTCACTTGCCTTCTATTAATCTTGTCAAAAGTGGTGCCAGTTTCACAAAAAGTTGATGAACATTTCAGAAAAAAGTTGCTTTATGTTCCGAAGAAAAAGATGGCACAACTTTTCTTCTTTTTTAACAAGTGGGTTTTATAAACAGCTAATTTCATGTGTTGTCGTACGCGTTTGCTGTTAGTTGTACTTTTTTGAGAACCATACAGGACTTAATCAATAGTCTCGGCAACTGGTCCATCACACTAACCGACCAGGCATGTGCAAGACGCTTTTCTTGACAATTCGCGAATCTGATGGAGAGAGAAGAGTGAGAGCAAGAGAGAGAGAGAACACTGTATCAAACATCCTGGACCAGAACAGTAGAAAGAATGCAGTCTCTCTGCGATGCTCACGCCCGCTTCCCACTCACTAGTCTGGAGAGAAAATGAAATGCTCCCATATAAGTTTTTTTTGCAAGCGTATTTATGCACATGTTCTAATTAATAGAACTTTATTTCCACTTGACTCGTTCAATCTCTCTTCTTGGTATTTAATATTTCCTCCTTTGTTTGTTCTACCTTCCTTTCGTTGTTACCTTTCAAAAGGTTTTCATTACATTTATTGATTAAATCTCTTAATTTCATTCGTTCATTGATCCACTCCCACTTCGCTAGTTAGCCTTCTTCTTGACACACGAAATAACATAACTTCGTTTACTAAAATTGGGGGAGTAAGGGAAGGAAGAATGGGAGGAGTTATGCGGAAAGGCTAGCCCGTCTTCTCAATGGAGGGCTTCTTTGCAGAGGCCTGAAAATGAAATAATAACTACAATAGAATTAGCAAATAAATATACAAATTTGGCACGAAATAATATAATATAGTTTTTTAATAATATTAATTTCAAAAGTGTTAAATAATTCAAACCGGATTTTTGGCGATCGCAGCTTCGAGATCGACGTCCTTCAGGAACTCCGATTGGTTGAGGGTCTCCGTCTCGTCCATCGTCGTGGTCTACAAAGAAAAATCTATTTTCTTCTAACAAATTAAAGTTGTAGCAAGTTAAAAACAACTTTTCTCTGCCCTCACCTCATAGGACTCGATTCCCTTGCCGACTTCGAAGACGACGTTGAGCTTCGGGTTCATCTTGAGCTCGTCGATGGTCTCCGTCTTGTCTTCCTCGGCGCCCTGGCGATCGAACAAATGCTCCTGCAACGAAATGTAGTACTGTATTTATTTTAAAATGACTAAGCATTACAAATTATCCCTCATCCTTTCAGATCTACTGCAATAATCAATCTAACCATTTCGCCCTTGCGAATATGGCCCTGCATCTTGAGCTTTCCGGCGAAGGTGACGTCTTTGGATGTGATCCGGAACTGATTCAGTTTCATCAGCTTCTCGCGCTCACGCTTCTCTGCCAGAAGCTGCTCCACTGAAAAATTACTTTATATATTTTTTGTTATAATTGTTTTTGTAGATAAATGACTTGATTTTATTTTATAAAAAGGCTTTTTTAGTCAAGGAAATTGCTTTTGAAAAAGTCAAAATGATTGACATTTTGCTTTTTTCTGGTCGCGGATCGCCTTGAGCCTCTCGGTGTCCCTCACATAGTAGATCAAGACTGCACTGGCCACCCAGCACGCTGCCACGAAAACCGCAGCGATCGCGATGAGCAGTGTTTTGTGGCGCTGGCTGGAAAATTAATGAGAAAGTAATTATTGCATCCTTTAGAAATTTTTTCATCAGTATACATGCGATAAAGTTCAAGAAAATTTCACCCGTGAATAATTTCGAAATTTTTAATTTTTTTTTCACGTATTTTTTCATCCCGGGGCTCATCTTTATTACAATTCAACGACGTACTAAACGGTGGTCTGTCGGACGCGTCTGACGCCGGAGGAGGCTGTTGTCTGAAAATTGAATTTTTATTTTTATTTCTTGAAATATTTGTTTGTTTTTACTGTCGATTATCATTGTTTATGAAAAAAAGCATAGTACCTCGAAGGTGTCTCCAGAAGAGGTGTAGATTGAGGGGCGGCTGTGGGAGGACTCGGAAGGGAGGTTCTTCGTGGTCGTGGTCGTGGTGGAGGTCGGTGTGGAGGGACTCTCAGTTATTTCTTCAAGGGCGATGTCAGCCATGACACTCCCGAAGATCACCTCAAGGAACTTGTTTCATTCATTGATATTTTTTCAATGACAGAATTTGGAGGCCGAATCATTTGTCTCTCATTTTCTGAAAACAAGAATTTGTATAAATTTAAGGGCAAGAAACGTTAATAATCCTTCATTCGACCGGCTCCATGGCATCCCCGAAGCTAACAATGCTGAAGACGATGAGGGAGGGGCGAAGGAGGCCAGCGAAGCCAGAAGAACGGCGCGGGCGGCGATGGAGACGGCGGCAAGGAGAGCGAAGCATCTTCCGATCGGCGAGAACAGAAAGTGACACGGGAAATGAGGGCCAGCAGGCTTTTATAAGAATTTCTCTGCGCTTTCAAACTATTAATTTGCAAAACAAAGGGTTGACGAGCACTCTTTTGAAACTGAAGAAGAAATTTCGTGACCTTTCGAAAGATGCATGATTTGTGCTTGAAAAATAGTATAAAGGCAGCCTGTCATTCAGATTCCCTCACATCCATTGTACTATATGCTATTCGATCACGAAGGAATCAACGTGATTTCTTGTCTTCTTAATTTCAGTTCGCCATAATTCGCTCATATTGAGCGGTCGCCTCTTCCCTTTCATTGTCCAATTGTTTGGTTGCCGTCCGGCAGGTTGCTAAATAAAGCGTTGTTGCGCCAGTTCCCATTCCTCTTCACACCCGAAGGACAGAGAAGAAGCTTCGTTACATGGGATGAACTGTGGATACTCGTCCACTTACCGTTTCATTTTCTGTTCTTTCCAAAGCGAAGATGATTTGCTCTTCTTGACGTCTCCGCCTGGCTCCGTGGGACTCCTTCGCCCTCCCTCTTCGTCGTCGGTATTGTAGGGAATATCTACAGATCCGCCCTGAAATTTGAGCTGGAATGTTCTCAGAAATTTTTTTAAGATGCCACTGATCTTAGCGAAAAGAACACGACATGGTCCCAGCTCCTAGGTCTCTACCACCACATGCCATTATGAACCCACCCATGACGACGAACAATTACCGGAAATCCTCTACTGTTCTGGTAGTACCCTCTGCGCGATTACCATTCTTACTATTATGCATTTATCGGGCATACATTAACCGCAAACTAGAGCGAGATTAAGAAGCCGAGAGAGAGAGAGAGAGAGAGCAAAAGTTGGGTGGAATAAAAAGCGGGAGATAGATATAGAGAGACAGAGATAGCATGATAGAGATTAAACAGGAAAAGGAATACTTCTAAGTTGCAATTTTCACTTGTCATCAGAATCTTCATGATTCATACGAGAATTTAATTCTAACAAACTTAACAGGCAGTCAATATTCTGCCCACTCTGCCGCTTCTCAAGTTCAGGGAAACGCCTCTGGCTAGGTGCCGGAAAAATCTCTGTCTATGTTTAATGCCCGCTCTCTTGTAAAAAAGCTTAATGAGCTACTCGCATTTTTTTCTCTGTACAAGCCAGATGTATGTTGTTGTCATATGTGAGACCTGGCTCAATGATAATATTCTGGATTCTGAAATTGTTGTAAATTTGCCTTATAATATTTTCCGCTCAGGTCGTCTAGCAAAACGTGGTGGTGGCATCTTGATCCTCTGCTCTCATTTTCGCTGAAGTCGAATTGTGATGCCATTGCTATAGATCTTAGTTCTCCTCTCACTGTCAATCGCACCCGCCTCGTCCTTGCTTACAGTCCTCCCTCTACCACCTCTCCTCAGAACTCTGTTCTTTCCAACTGACTCGATTCTCTTCTTGCAATACCCCATGCTGCCATCCTGCTAGGTGATCTTAATTTGCACATTGATTGGTCCTCTGCTACACCTTCTAAATCGTCGGCATCTGTTAGTGGTCAAGCGAAGATACTTCTTGACCTTTCCAATGATCTAAATTGTTAGGTGTTGTTTTAGGTCCTTCAGGCTGCATTTTCTCTTGTTTTGTATATCTACCTTCTCCTCGTCTGATCACTCGGTAGTCAACTTTTAGCTCTCTCTCTCTCTCAATGCTAATTATTTCGTGGCCGAGCCGCTTTAAGATTTTCGAAAAACTGATTATTCTCGCCCAGGGATGTCCAAAACCAGGCCCGGGCCCGGCCCGGCCCGGCCGGCATACCCTACGGGCCGGGCCGGGCCGGGCCCATAGGGTACGCGGGCCGGGCCGGGCCGGGCCCTACCTTCAAAATCTCAGCCCGGGCCCGCCAAATTAGCAACGGGCCGGGCCGGGCCTATGTAAAAACGGGCCCGGCCCGTAGGGTATGCGGGCCGGGCCGGGCCGGGCCTATGGGGCATGCGGGCCGGGCCGGGCCCGGGCCCGCCAAACCAGCAACGGGCCGGGCCGGGCCTACAGCCCTGCCCGGGCCCGGCCCGGGCTCGGCCCGCCTTGGACATCCCTGTTCTCGCCTCACTTCTGCACTCTCTTCGGTTTCTTGGATAGATGCATTTGATGGGTTTTCCTCCATTGACGAAGTACTTAAACGCTTCCTCGCTGTCCTTTCGTCTCATCTCTATGAATGTACTCCCTTGCGCTCGAAACACGTCCCTTTCGAGTCTTATCATCCTCACATTAAAGGACCTATCTCTCATAAAACTGCTCTGTGCTTTAAGCTAAATTGTCAGCCAGCGCTCGCAGAATACAACCGGGTTTGTAAAAAGATCTCTCGTGAAATAGAAAAATATAACCGTAACTGTGAATCTCATCTTATGCGGTCCTCCAGATCTCTCTTCGCCTATATTGGTTGCAGTCTTAAAGGAGGTATCCGAGGAATAATTAACATGTCTTTTTTCTGTATGGATAAGCTCATCTAGGCGTAAAACATATATACAGAAAGTTTGAGCAATTTTCTCCCATTATATTCTGAGCAATAGTAACGCGAAAACTGGCGGGTAGAGAATTAGCTACGGTAGGAGAGAGCCGCCCTCCTATTTCACAACTTTATGAGCGCGCGCATTCAAACTCGTTCTCTAGCGCTACTGTAGAATTATTTGCCGGATAAACCCGATTGCATTCTGGGGCAAACGCACTAAAACTTTATGTAGAATACGATTGTAATACTAAAATTCACAGGTCTTTACTATTTAAGAAGTTTACTTTCGGAGCAAATCCATGATTTCTTCGCTTATCGAAATCCAAGCTTTCTTCGCTAAATGCGTCGGGTCTCATCCAAATCTTCTTTGCTAGTTAGCAATTTATTACCTTCAGTATTATGGTTTCAAATAAGCAAATTTATGCAAATCAGCTTTTTGGAAATTTTCTCAAGACAATGAAATTATTTAAATTACTCTAGTTAATGTAATTAATTCATATTCTTGAAATCACGTGCGCATATTTGCCTTATCCTCATCTACATGAAGTTATGCAAAAGTCTTCCTCATCCGAGCCCTATAAAAGACGACCCATCACGTGAAGTAAACATTGGCCTGATGGGTTCTCTCCTCTTCTCTCTCGCAGCTCTCTTCGCCCTGTCCGCTCTCTCGTCTGCCGAGATGCAGAATGTCACGGTGAAGGGCGTGGCGGCCTGCCATAAGAAGGAATTGGCCGACGTTGTGGTCCAGCTCATCGAATATAACACGCGTATGGTTTTTTTGATATCTATTTTTCCTACCAATTAGTGAGCATTAATACTTCTATATTTCTTAAACATGGACAATTGTATTAATAAATATTGTCTCTTTGTTTTCTTGCCCATAATCTTTTGGGCTGGTATGTTTGTATGTTTGTACGACTCTATAAATTAAATTCTCGATACTTTCAGCATTCTTCATACAGTGCAGATATGTAGTTCATTAACTATTATAGTTCAATTTGATTGTCTCTGTTACTGTTGTGCCAGCCTCCGGTAAACTATCATGGTGATTAAAAATTTTAGCTCATTTTTGCTCGCCATATTTTTGGGATGGCCACTAACGTTTTGTACGACACTGTAATTTGAATTGAAGATTCCCGCCACTTTCAGTCGACCCCAACGATTTGCTCATGGAGATGAAGACAAACAAGAAGGGCGAATTCGAGGTGACAGGCGGATATGACAAGGTAAGCAGAATGTGAAGAAGTGACGGGAACAGGAGAGAGAGAGTGTGAGAGAGAGAGAGAAAGAAAGAGACAAAGAGAGGGGAAGACGTTCGTTGGACTTGTGAATAAACGTTTTTAAATGTTCTCTCTTCGGATCGGTTCGATTGAGCCCTTCGTTCGCTTCTTCCATGACTGCAACTTGACGGATGAGCAAAAGAAGAAGGTAAACGATTTTACTTTTTAAGAATACATGTGAATGAAAAGAATCCACATGTAGCCGATGAGTAAAAACTAAGTCAAAACCTAAATATTCAAATAGTCAACTCCATCTCTCTTTCTCTCTGTCTCTCACTCTGTACCTCTCTCGTCTCTCTCTCTCTCATCGATTTTGCACCCTTTCGCATTTCTCATTCAGTGAATCTCTCTTGATCTCTTTCCCCAAATCTCCTCTTTTGCCTATCGCATATCAATTTTCGGTACTATTGTACCCCACGTTTGAAAAAAAACTTTCGAAGAAAAATTTTCTCTGAAATTCACCATAGGGTGGTTTTCGGCACGGGGAATACGAATATCATATTCATTTCATCCTCACAATCAGACTTCATTTAATCACCGTCGCAAAGTACGTGGGAGAGCTTTGGGAGGTGCAAAACATGCATTCTACATCCCTAAATTTTCCTTTATCTAGAACCAGTTCGAACGATCCGCATGAATTTAAATGAATGAATCAGTTAAAGGGATAATTAAAAAAAAAGAAAATATGCATTATCATAACTGGAAGTGATCGCGAAATAGGGAATGAATCCTTCCTTGTTTTTACAATGCAACGTTGTTAGTTTGCATATAAGTTAGAATAATTAAAAAAAATTATAAACAAACTGAGTGGAATCTTAAAAATACCTTATATTTCTCAGGGCTGCAAGCGTCGTGTCGACTTTGAAGTGCCGAAGGAGAACATCAACGGGCCGGTCTATGACATGACTTTCGCCCTGCTCAACATCAAATATGCCGGCGAGATGATCAAGTGTTAAGACCTTTCCACGAGTGATAAAACTACTTTCTTGCTGTTGTTCCCACCAATACAACCTTCGGCTCTTTTCCCCCTCTTTTTTAAAATTAAGAAACAGTTCATAGTCGTCGACACGAGCAAGCCTAACTAAAGAGAAAAGAGAATTCGAAATGATAAAAGGACAATTTTCAAACTGGACATTATAAGAGTGACAATAGTTATAATTTTGAAACATAAGGTCCGAGTAATGATAAAATCAAGTGAAAACACTTCACAAATCTCCATTTAGAAAAAAAAACACAAGTGAACGACAGCAGCTCCGAGCTGAATCTTTTCATGGCTAACTATCAATTAGGAATCGTAATTAACCACATGATAGAAGTACAATATTACGAAGACACTCTCACTTTCTCGTGCTATTCAACTGGTCAGAAATTCATAGGTCTTAAGTATTTAAGTAGTTGACTTTTCGGAGCAAATTCATTCTTTCTTCGCTCAACGAAATCCAACCTTCTTCGCTGAACGTGTGGGGTCTAGCCTGCCGGAATCTGACAAAGTGGCGGTAGATGTTAATTTTTTCATGACTACTTAAAAGTCTAATAAAAGCAGGTAACACGTAGGACTGTTTTTGTAAATTTTTATTACTACTCAGATTTATATTCGCGCAGAGAGCGCGAGCAAGGGATATACTCTTATTCCGCCCGCCTCCCCCCCCTGAAAAGCATTTCTATCCTACTTTGAAAAATTAACACAATCCCTTGTCGTTGTCTTGATGGGTTAGTCAAAAGTTAATAAACCATCTCTACATGTCTCGATTGAGAAATGTCAGATCAGCCCCACGTATGAGAACTTTGAGACCTGTCCACCGCGAGAATCCCTTCCAGACGAAGTCTTATGAGCACCTAGATTCATGCGCCTACTACAAGAATGAATCCGGAACGAGCCTAATGCTCATCGACCTCGAATAAAATCATTTATGCATGAATATCTAGAAAGGAGAGATGGCCACAAAAGAGCAGAGAATGGCGGAGAAGAGGGAAAGGAAGACAGCGGAATTCTTCGTCTGAAAATTATTGCGAATTTAAATCATTGTAATGTTTTAATACGTATTGATATCAAGACGAAAAATTAGTTTGCTCTAACAAAAAAAATTGTGGTGGTCTCTGCCTCGCTGGTCTGCCTCAGGTCCATGCAACAAGGAAGAACAATTCTACGGCTGCTCTTGATTGTAAGAAGTCCCATCTGGCCAGCAATCGCAATCGGCTGATACTGGATGTTCTCTAAGTTCCCATCCGGTTCTCCCTCAGCCCAAAGCCCGTCTGGAATGAGTCCAGCAGGCTTTCCATCGAAGATCCACTGGTAGCGGCTTCGCTTCACTTTGAGGTCGTTCGGATCTTCGCCAGACAATGCAATCGGACTGCCAACGAAGGCAGCAGACAAAGTACAGCCTGTATGCCGGGAATCCGGGAATGCGAAAGACTCCTGAACAGTCAATATATTGTTTGAATAAAGGGAACACTACTGATTACCTTATCTGTGATAATGGCTTTCTTCATTCCGTCCGGGCAAAACTCTTGCTTGGTAGGTTCGTTGTCCATTGAATGCATGTTGATGAAAGGAACATTCTTGTACTCGTGTCCATTGATTGTGACGTCGTAATGGCCAATTCCGCCGACCGGATGGCGCGAGCAGCAGACTGCAATTGAAAAGAATAGATCAAATCAATTATTGAAAATAATTATTAATGATTTTCTTAAATGTTCTTCTAACCCAGAAAGACAACGGCCACTGAGAAAAAGGCAGCAAAAGGATTCTTGAACTTCATTCTGCACCTGCAAGAAGATGGACTCGAAAAGAAAACATCCAAAATTATTTGCTCTTGTAAAGAAAAAGGGCGGGAGCTAACAAAGAGTCGGCAGGATGACAGGATGGAAAACGGGAAGAATGATGCAAGCGACTGAAATGAAGGAATAAATGGAAGGCAGCTGAGAAAATTGTGGAAGATTTTTTTATTAAAAGTCCAACAGTGCCGATTTTGAACTTAACAAGTTTCGCAATATTTTTAGTGCTTTGCTGGTTTTTTTTATCGTTTTCTTGCACTTTGCACGTTTACCCAAATTATGAGCAAATGCACTTCTGGTGGCAATCAAATGATTTTGAAGAAACCTCGGGAGGGGAACCGGTCGAGAACCTCGTAATACGCATTACTAGCTTCGTCACAAACATGGCAATTCGAACAATTTTTTGGTGTGATCGTCCTCCTTTAGTCCAAACTCTGCACTGGGCGAGCGAAAGTAAGAAGGGGAGGAAACTGGCGAGAAGGAAGGAGATGAAGAGGATGCATTCGATCATGCTAAGTACGTGATTGCTTCAATGATGTCCAGAATACGAAATTTAGCTACAACTTTATTCTTATATAACAATATGCCCATTGAATGTTGGAACGGGAATGTTGTGAGAATGAAATGAAGGGAATGCAAAGTTGAATTGTTGCGATTAATTGTAAGAGAACAGTTAGATAGTGGTTTGATGTTTAAGTATTTAAGAAGTTGACTATATGAACAAATAAATGAAAGCAACAGACACGGATTGAATGGACTGTTATCACGGCCCGCTTTAAAAAAAAAACATCATTTGTCACTTCCTCGACATCACTGACTCAATTTTACCACTTCCTTGACGATTCTGCTTCATCAGTTTCGTTCATTGAGGGAAGCCTTGTCTGCTGCCGCCGTAGTAAACTGTCTTTTTCTCGGGTGAAAACTCGGGGGAATGCACCTGAACGTAGGGAGTTTCAGCCGAGGTTTCGGCTGAACATTCAGCCGAGATGCTCCTCCGAGTACATAAGTCACCCCATACTTCGGCCCCTACGAGTATCCGAAACTAGATGCAACCGCACATCACAGCCAACATGCATCCACTACGCCACCTGGTACATTTAATTATTAGATTCAAGGATTTCTATGTGCTCTCTCTCTCTCCCTCTTCCTCTTCCTCTCTGTCACTTGCCTTCCACGAACTCTTTCGCTCTCTCTCTCTCTCGCTCTCTCTCTCTCGCTCTCTCTCTCCTGTCACTTGCCTTCTATTAATCTTGTCAAAAGTGGTGCCAGTTTCACAAAAAGTTGATGAACATTTCAGAAAAAAGTTGCTTTATGTTCCGAAGAAAAAGATGGCACAACTTTTCTTCTTTTTTAACAAGTGGGTTTTATAAACAGCTAATTTCATGTGTTGTCGTACGCGTTTGCTGTTAGTTGTACTTTTTTGAGAACCATACAGGACTTAATCAATAGTCTCGGCAACTGGTCCATCACACTAACCGACCAGGCATGTGCAAGACGCTTTTCTTGACAATTCGCGAATCTGATGGAGAGAGAAGAGTGAGAGCAAGAGAGAGAGAGAACACTGTATCAAACATCCTGGACCAGAACAGTAGAAAGAATGCAGTCTCTCTGCGATGCTCACGCCCGCTTCCCACTCACTAGTCTGGAGAGAAAATGAAATGCTCCCATATAAGTTTTTTTTGCAAGCGTATTTATGCACATGTTCTAATTAATAGAACTTTATTTCCACTTGACTCGTTCAATCTCTCTTCTTGGTATTTAATATTTCCTCCTTTGTTTGTTCTACCTTCCTTTCGTTGTTACCTTTCAAAAGGTTTTCATTACATTTATTGATTAAATCTCTTAATTTCATTCGTTCATTGATCCACTCCCACTTCGCTAGTTAGCCTTCTTCTTGACACACGAAATAACATAACTTCGTTTACTAAAATTGGGGGAGTAAGGGAAGGAAGAATGGGAGGAGTTATGCGGAAAGGCTAGCCAGTCTTCTCAATGGAGGGCTTCTTTGCAGAGGCCTGAAAATGAAATAATAACTACAATAGAATTAGCAAATAAATATACAAATTTGGCACGAAATAATATAATATAGTTTTTTTAATAATATTAATTTCAAAAGTGTTAAATAATTCAAACCGGATTTTTGGCGATCGCAGCTTCGAGATCGACGTCCTTCAGGAACTCCGATTGGTTAAGGGTCTCCGTCTCGTCCATCGTCGTGGTCTACAAAGAAAAATCTATTTTCTTCTAACAAATTAAAGTTGTAGCAAGTTAAAAACAACTTTTCTCTGCCCTCACCTCATAGGACTCGATTCCCTTGCCGACTTCGAAGACGACGTTGAGCTTCGGGTTCATCTTGAGCTCGTCGATGGTCTCCGTCTTGTCTTCCTCGGCGCCCTGGCGATCGAACAAATGCTACTGCAACGAAATGGGGTACTGTATTTATTTTAAAATGACTAAGCATTACAAATTATCCCTCATCCTTTCAGATCTACTGCAATAATCAATCTAACCATTTCGCCCTTGCGAATATGGCCCTGCATCTTGAGCTTTCCGGCGAAGGTGACGTCTTTGGATGTGATCCGGAACTGATTCAGTTTCATCGGCTTCTCGCGCTCACGCTTCTCTGCCAGAAGCTGCTCCACTGAAAAATTACTTTATATATTTTTTGTTATAATTGTTTTTGTAGATAAATGACTTGATTTTATTTTATAAAAAGGCTTTTTTAGTCAAGGAAATTGCTTTTGAAAAAGTCAAAAATGATTGACATTTTGCTTTTTTCTGGTCGCGGATCGCCTTGAGCCTCTCGGTGTCCCTCACATAGTAGATCAAGACTGCACTGGCCACCCAGCACGCTGCCACGAAAACCGCAGCGATCGCGATGAGCAGTGTTTTGTGGCGCTGGCTGGAAAATTAATGAGAAAGTAATTATTGCATCCTTTAGAAATTTTTTCATCAGTATACATGCGATAAAGTTCAAGAAAATTTCACCCGTGAATGGATAATAATTTCGAAATTTTGAATTTTTTTTTCACGTATTTTTTCATCCCGGGGCTCATCTTTATTACAATTCAAAGACGTACTAAACGGTGGTCTGTCGGACGCGTCTGACGCCGGAGGAGGCTGTTGTCTGAAAATTGAATTATTATTTTTATTTCTTGAAATATTTGTTTGTTTTTACTGTCGATTATCATTGTTTATGAAAAAAAAGCATAGTACCTCGAAGGTCTCTCCAGAAGAGGTGTAGATTGAGGGGCGGCTGTGGGAGGACTCGGAAGGGAGGTTCTTCGTGGTCGTGGTCGTGGTGGAGGTCGGTGTGGAGGGACTCTCAGTTATTTCTTCAAGGGCGATGTCAGCCATGACACTCCCGAAGATCACCTCAAGGAACTTGTTTCATTCATTGATATTTTTTCAATGACAGAATTTGGAGGCCGAATCATTTGTCTCTCATTTTCTGAAAACAAGAATTTGTATAAATTTAAGGGCAAGAAACGTTAATAATCCTTCATTCGACCGGCTCCATGGCATCCCCGAAGCTAACAATGCTGAAGACGATGAGGGAGGGGCGAAGGAGGCCAGCGAAGCCAGAAGAACCGCGCGGGCGGCGGTGGAGACGGCGGCAAGGAGAGCGAAGCATCTTCCGATCGGCGAGAACAGAAAGTGACACGGGAAATGAGGACCAGCAGGCTTTTATAAGAATTTCTCTGCGCTTTCAAACTATTAATTTGCAAAACAAAGGGTTGACGAGCACTCTTTTGAAACTGAAGAAGAAATTTCGTGACCTTTCGAAAGATGCATGATTTGTGCTTGAAAAATAGTATAAAGGCAGCCTGTCATTCAGATTCCCTCACATCCATTGTACTATATGCTATTCGATCACGAAGGAATCAACGTGATTTCTTGGCTTCTTAATTTCAGTTCGCCATAATTCGCTCATATTGAGCGGTCGCCTCTTCCCTTTCATTGTCCAATTGTTTGGTTGCCGTCCGGCAGGTTGCTAAATAAAGCGTTGTTGCGCCAGTTCCCATTCCTCTTCACACCCGAAGGACAGAGAAGAAGCTTCGTTACATGGGGGCCGAAAATTTTAGGGATGAACTGTGGATACTCGTCCACTTACCGTTTCATTTTCTGTTCTTTCCAAAGCGAAGATGATTTGCTCTTCTTGACGTCTCCGCCTGGCTCCGTGGGACTCCTTCGCCCTCCCTCTTCGTCGTCGGTATTGTAGGGAATATCTACAGATCCGCCCTGAAATTTGAGCTGGAATGTTCTCAGAAATTTTTTTAAGATGCCACTGATCTTAGCGAAAAGAACACGACATGGTCCCAGCTCCTAGGTCTCTACCACCACATGCCATTATGAACCCACCCATGACGACGAACAATTACCGGAAATCCTCTACTGTTCTGGTAGTACCCTCTGCGCGATTACCATTCTTACTATTATGCATTTATCGGGCATACATTAACCGCAAACTAGAGCGAGATTAAGAAGCCGAGAGAGAGAGAGAGAGAGAGAGAGAGAGAGAGCAAAAGTTGGGTGGAATAAAAAGCGGGAGATAGATATAGAGAGACAGAGATAGCATGAGAGAGATTAAACAGGAAAAGGAATACTTCTAAGTTGCAATTTTCACTTGTCATCAGAATCTTCATGATTCATACGAGAATTTAATTCTAACAAACTTAACAGGCAGTCAATATTATGCCCACTCTGCCGCTTCTCAAGTTCAGGGAAACGCCTCTGGCTAGGCGCCGGAAAAATCTCTGTCTATGTTTAATGCCTGCTCTCTTGTAAAAAAGCTTAATGAGCTACTCGCATTTTTTTCTCTGTACAAGCCAGATGTATGTTGTTGTCATATGTGAGACCTGGCTCAATGATGATATTCTGGATTCTGAAATTGTTGTAAATTTGCCTTATAATATTTTCCGCTCAGGTCGTCTAGCAAAACGTGGTGGTGGCATCTTGATCCTCTGCTCTCATTTTCGCTGAAGTCGAATTGTGATGCCATTGCTATAGATCTTAGTTCTCCTCTCACTGTCTCTGGCACCCGCCTCGTCCTTGCTTACAGTCCTCCCTCTACCACCTCTCCTCAGAAATCTGTTCTTTCCAACTGACTCGATTCTCTTCTTGCAATACCCCATGCTGCCATCCTGCTAGGTGATCTTAATTTGCACATTGATTGGTCCTCTGCTACACCTTCTAAATCTTCGGCATCTGTTAGTGGTCAAGCGAAGATACTTCTTGACCTTTCCAATGATCTAAATTGTTAGGTGTTGTTTTAGGTCCTTCAGGCTGCATTTTCTCTTGTTTTGTATATCTACCTTCTCCTCGTCTGATCACTCGGTAGTCAACTTTTAGCTCTCTCTCTCTCAATACTCCTTATTTCGTGGCCAAACCGCTTTATGATTTTTGAAAAACTGATTATTCTCGCATCACTTCTGCGCTCTCTTCGGTTTCTTGGATAGATGCATTTGATGGGTTTTCCTCCATTGACGAAGTACTTGAACGCTTCCTCGCTGTCCTTTCGTCTCATCTCTATGAATGTACTCCCTTGCGCTCGAAACACGTCCCTTTCGAGTCTTATCATCCTCACATTAAACGACATATCTCTCATAAAACTGCTCTGTACTTTAAACTAAATTGTAAGCCAGCGCTCGCAGAATACAACCGGGTTTGTAAAAAGATCTCTCGTGAAATAGAAAAATATAACCGTAACTGTGAATCTCATCTTATGCGGCAATGGCATTACAATTCGACTTCAGCGAAAATGAGAGCAGAGGATCAAGATGCCACCACCACGTTTTGCTAGACGACCTGAGCGGAAAATATTATAAGGCAAATTTACAACAATTTCAGAATCCAGAATATTATCATTGAGCCAGGTCTCACATATGACAACAACATACATCTGGCTTGTACAGAGAAAAAAATGCGAGTAGCTCATTAAGCTTTTTTACAAGTGAGCGGGCATTAAACATAGACAGAGATTTTTCCGGCTGGAGATTGTGCACAATGTGGATGTATCGCGTAATTGAAACGACCTCAATCACATTCAATGATACAAGCCGAGGAGGCAATTTCGCGTTTTATTTTGGTTCATAAACATTATTTTCGCCTACAATTCAACTTAAAATAAATAAATAAATAAAAAACAATATTCCAACCAGCCCAATAACGACAGAAATATCGAGCAGCTCCGTAGGAAGCTGCTTGAAAAGTGTGCAAATGGTTAGGTTTAGAACAAAGCCATTTCTAAAATTAGTGATCAAATAGCTATTATTCAGATATATTGCATGGTATATATTATTTAAAAGTGGGTTAAAAAATAAAATTTCAGATGGAACAAAAACATTTCACTGTCTCGCCGCCAATTTGGATAAGCAGGATCAACATATAATTTTGGAGGGCGAGTGGAACGAATACCGCAAAAAGGCCAAACGTTAGCAGAACGATCGTGTCCTGTGCAGATAAAAATATAATTTCATCAGTTAGTTTGATTTTGAGATTGATACAATTTTTTTTCGCTTTATCTGGCCCGCTTAGATAATAGGCCAGTGTAATCACTTCACCTACTGTTTTGTGAAAAAATCTTTCAAAAAATTTGGAGAAATTAATATGCTTTGAAAAGACCCTTACCTTATATCGCCTAAGAATATCAGGCTTTCTTCGGCTGACAGCCACGAGAAAGATGGATGGCAGAACGAAAGTAGAGATTCCGATGGAGTTGCGGAGAGCTGCAGGGAAGTATGAAGGCAGAATGCGAGTGCTCTCTCTATAGACGCCAATAGACATTTCTAAATCATCTTCAAGGAAACATTCCAAGCACTGAAACTCTCATTATTACTCTTTAGCCTCTTGATTCCATGGCCTCATAAGTTACGTAGGGAAACTCGCAGGCTAGTACAAACGATCATACATACATATATGTATTTAAGAGTCGGAGTCGGAGTCGCCACGGCCGCGGGGGATCCAGCCGCTCCCGTTCAGGAAGACGTCACAGCCGCAGGTCGAGAAGAAACCTCTCTCTTTTTGTTGTGACTTGCACATTTACGGAAATGTTGTCATAAGATCTTTCATTGTCTTCTCATATCTACTTGCCCTTTTGAGTCGACGCAGCGAAAAGAGGAAAGAAGCCGACGCCACTGATGAGACTGGAAATAAGCGTCAGAATTTTATTTCAATTTATATTTGGGTAATGTGGACGGTCTAATAATACAATGCAAGTTAATACAAGTTTTCCACCGGAAAGCTTGTATTATTTGCAATAAATACCGTCCACATTAGTTAGACTTTCGAAACACTTCCTCCCCTTTCGACTGCAAGAGTGACGGTGAGCTGCGTGCGCGGCATTGACGACTATCCTCGCGAAAAACCCGCCCACCCAAGGGAATTTATTTACATATTTCCTATTTCCTCTTCTAATTTCGCTTATTGAATGAATTTGCTAACTGCCAAGTTTACAATTAATGTAATATGTCAAGAAATTCACTGCAAGAATTCTTATTCGTCGCAAATTAAATTAGAATGGTTGGTGATTTTCGATATTCATTGATTTTTCAGTGAGTGTTCTACGCAGAGCGCGCGGACGGAGAGCAGCATAGAAGAGAAGAAGGAATCGACGGCGAAGAGTCAGGCTCAGCACTCTTCTTTTCATCGTACCGTTTCTGGGATTATCGAATACAGAGACAAAAAAGTTTTGGGAATTTTTCCAACAACGTTCGGGTATTCTTGGAAGTTTCAGGTAGCATGAGTGGGAAGCGAGGACGATCCGGCAAGAATTCGAGGAGCAGATCGAAGAGTCTAAAGAGCGGAAAGCAAGGAGGAGGAAAGGGAAGCAAGAGTGGAAGCAAGCAAGGATAGGCGATGGCTTCAATCCTCACCTCTTAATCAACTGAATACCGCATAAAACTGAAAGCTTTAGTTAAATGACAACAATTTGGATCTGCGTTTTAATCAGTTGAATGAAAATGGAAATGAATAAATGCATTATAATTGCAAAGCAAAAAGGTCACCCTCGCTTTAATTTGAAAGCAATAGAAATTCTTTTGAAA
The DNA here is from genome assembly GCA_945643635.1 of Allodiplogaster sudhausi. NCBI lineage: Eukaryota > Metazoa > Nematoda > Chromadorea > Rhabditida > Diplogasteridae > Allodiplogaster > Allodiplogaster sudhausi. Next base: position 3,022,635 of record CALZFC010000031.1, on the reverse strand, counting down.
TGGCTTTAAAAGTCTGCGTCTAACTTGTGTAGAAAGGTGATGGTCATGAAATAATAATTCAACCATGCACATCATACTCGTTCCGCCTTTATTATTGTAGTAGGAACATGAGTATTATTACAGCCGTATTCAAATGTGTTCTCCACTCATCCCACGCAGCTGTTCGACAGTCGAATCGCGCCCAAGTTCAACAGCAAACCATCACAATAATCATATTCGTAATTTCCCCCTTTTACCCATCTCTTTCCGTCTTACTCTTTTCGTATTCATCCCTTGTCTTTTATCCAATATTTGATGATATCATCTTGATTCCCCCGGTCTCTCTACCTTTTTATTTGGTTTTGTTCCCGAGATATTCTAAGTTGCTGTGTCAAGAATTATGGAACTCTTCGCCTTTTCTTTTCGGAGGCCGTTTACTAGACGCTGGCGTTTATTAGAAACTTGACCACAATGGCGCATTGATATACATAAATTTGATTGACCACATAAATATGCGACAACATTAACATTAAAACATTAACATTTCTCATCTCCAATCCCTCAGCAACTGCCCATTCCTTCATAATAATGTATCTCAATATGTCTTGATCATAATCTGAACCTTTGCAAATTTCCCGCCACTTTTATTTATTTTATTTATTTATTCGATACATTAATAATAATGTGACAACACTTGAAGATTTACATTTGGTTAAAGGCTTTACCTTTAGCACTTTATGGGGTGATTTGTCATACTTTTGGCATGTGAAACGAAGAAAGAAGTTATCCAGGAATATGTTTATTGAGGAGGGAAAAGATGAGGAGATCACTGGGCCGACATGGGGAGGGTCATCTCACCGGCCACCGCCGCGGCCTTGAAGGCGTCCTGGGGGTTGGCGGCGTCGGCGGGAGCCTCGGCGTACTGGATGACAAGCTTGTCCTCCTTGGGCGGGCCGGCCAGGCGGGTGATCTCGAGGGGAGAAGCCGCGCCCGGCTCAACGAAGCCGAACACCGGCTTCAGGCGGTACTCGTTGTTGTTCGACGACTTGACCTGCAAGGAAATATTCGAAGAGAAAGTGGTGACAGAGGGGGACAGAGCGATTGAAGACAACGAGGCAAGGAGGGAAAGCCCGAGAGAGAAAGAGAGATAGAGAGAGAGAAAAGAGATAGGAGAGAGAGAGAAAGATAGATGAAAAGGGAGATAGGATGGGAGGGGAAGGGAGAGAAAAACCTTGTAGACTAGGCGAACAGCACCGCTGTTGGCGAGCTGATGGACGGAAGCACCGCCCGCGGCGGGAAGCTGAGCAGCCGGAGGGTCGATAGTCAGAGCAGACATTGCTAGAGAGTGGAGATGGCAGAGAAGCAGAGAGAGACGAAGGAGAATCTGATTGAAGGCGTCGAGTCGGAGCCCTTTTATACGGCCCCGGAGCACTAAAAATTTGCATTTCTTTACAATTTCTTACTTTAATGTGCAAAAATCTCGCTTTGTTATGTTAATATAAACAAAATCAGTAATTGGCACACTCAAAACTGTACTTTATCTTTCTTTCATCAATTTATTCATGTTTATTCTTATTTGAAGAATTCTTTTTTTAATTAACCCATCACATTTGCTTTAAAATACGCAGTTATTTTAAATTATCAGAAATAAATTAATTTTTCATATGTAGATTTGCATCAATTTCCCAGTTACCAATCTGCTTTAGCGTACGGAAATCTCGCTTTTTTATGTTAGTATTAAAAACAATCTCTAATTTTGCACACTCAAAGCTGTTTTTATCTCTCTTTCGTCAATTTATTCACTTTAATCCTAATTTGAAGAGTTCTTCTAAATTAAGACATGACATATTCTTTTAAATAAGCAGGTAATTTAAATATTCACAATTTTAATATGTAGATTTACATCATTTTCACAGTGACCAATCTATTGTAGCCGGTTGGCACATGCATCTGCTAATTGTGATGTTCAGCCAGGACACCAGAGATCACATTATACTCTATTTTTCTTTGTTTTTAACGACCTATAATAAAAAAAATTCCTAACGGAATTCGGAAGTCCAGTTGAATCTATCCGAGATTGAAAGTTGGGTTCTTTGAGGTTTTAGATTGACTTGCAGTGACGTTGCTGAAGAATTGGATCGTTGATAGTTCTAACCTGCCAAATCATCTGATAATCAACATTATCTCGTATTGAATTTTCCGGCATTTCCTCCTTGTATCCAAATCCTCGGGATTCCCAATGTTTTTGCATTTTACCAGCTGTTCGAGGAGATACTCCTGGGACCTTTTTCTTCCTTGTTCTCTTCGTTTGTTTGCGTCTCTCTTTCTTTCTTTATTTCCACAAAACTTTGTTGGAGAGGGAGCAAATAGGAAAGGGAGACGGCGAGGGAGTGAAGAGGTGGAGATAGAGAGAGCGCTTCGAGGAATATTCTCTCTCTCTTGCGAAATTATTCAATATTCCAGCCCTATTTTATGTAATTGAATATTTTAAATCTGCATATTTAATGTTTAAAACTCCAATTAATTTAACTTGCAAATTCCTTCTCATTTTATCTTGAAATTTCGTACATTTGTGGTCGCTTCTACAAAAATTTAAAGAAGCACTATTCATTACGAAAGTACTCCATTCTTCAGCCCTATAAAAGAAGCACCAACAAGTAAAATAACCATTGTCTTCTCCGTCTCCGTTTCTGTTCCCGCCTTCGAGTGAGCTTCATTACTCTGACCTCCATTTCCTCTCGTTCTCTCGCTCGCTCAGTCCTCCTCTCTCCTCCGTTCTCTTTCTCTCCCCATCGCTTGTTCTCGCTCTATTTCTTTCTCTTTCTTTCTCTCTCATTCCCTCACTCTTCTCTCTCTCCCTCATTCTCTCTCTCTCTCTCTCTTGCAGAGTGAGATGTATCTCTCTCTCCGTCTCCTGCTCGTGTTCACCGTCGTCATCTTCGTCGCGTTCGCCGCTCCCGACCCTGGCGTGTTTGGCCGCCCCAGCTTCCAGCCGGGTTTCGCTAACGAGGATCCTCTCAATGCCCTCAAGCGCTCTCCTCTAGAAACTGTCGACAGAATGAAACGGGTGCGAGGCGCAGAAAGTGAGCGAGGGTGGAAGACAGAGAAATGAAGAGAGAACGAGAGAAATAGAGTGAGAGAAATAGAGGGCGCGAGAGGAATGGGCAAATCATGATGATATGGCTGTATTGATTGCAGGATCCCCACTTGGCGCTTGTCCACGCCAGCTTCCGTCCGGGTTTCGCTAACGAGGACCCTCTGAATGCCCTCAAGCGCTCTCCTCTCGAAACTGTCGACAGAATGAAACGGGTGCGAGGCGCAGAGAGTGAGCGAGGGTGGGAGAGAGGGAAATGAAGAGAGAATGAGAGAAATGGAGAGTGAGAGATATAGAGGGCGCGAGAGAGGAATGGGCAAATCATGATGATATGGCTGTATTGATTGCAGGATCCACACTTGGCGCTTGGCTTCCGTCCGGGTTTCGCTAACGAGGATCCTCTCAATGTCCGCAAGCGCTCTCCTGAGCGATTTGACTAGGACGAAGCCTGAAAGACCCTGACCCAAGTCATAAATGTTTATTTTAAAGTAACTTAAGTGACACAGTAATTTTTTGAATTTGACATATGTCTTGAAATATTCTTCTGTAAAAAGGAGAAGGCAACAATTTTTGATTAAAATTTAAAAGTTTTTAGCCTTAGTTGTTTTTTGTTACGAAAAAGAACAAAAGGAAAGGAGAAGAATATCCATCGTCCTAAAGAAGCGGAGGAAAGAGATTTGAAAATGCTCTCTTATTGTTAGAATTTGTCAGAACGGACCGATCGAAATGGACAGAAATATCTATAGTGCAGACAGAAAAAAGTCTGAAACAGTCTAAAATATTTTGTTCGCCTGATTTTTTGCACTTTTGGGTTCCGGGATTTATTTTAAAAAAAACAAAGCAAATGGCGTACGCATGTTCAAATTTTTTTCTATTTTGATTTGCTTATTTTCATTGATGTGCAAAAGAAAATGAAAGTATCTTCAAATAATTGAATAAATCGATTCAAAGTATTTCCACCAATCGTTTATTTTCTAGAAGACTTCAAAACTAGAACTCACGCGGCGACTGAATTTCCCGAACATTGGGTTTCTGCTATTCCTAGAGAAAAAAATTTTCTGAAAATTTTTTGGGAAGCCATTTAGGTCCTACACACGCTGTATTATGGAAATGAGGATCAAAGGGTACTTTTGTTCCGTGTCCTCATACAATTGCTTCTCAGATTGGCTCTCTTAGGTTTCTTTTCAATGAGGCCCCGCCTGAGTCGCTTGACTGGGTCAACCAGGAAGCGCCAGCAGACGACGGCCAGTGAGAGAGTGAGGAGAGATCGGAGAGAGAAAGAGATTGCGAGAAAGTGTTATGAAAGTTAGAGAGATAGCGAGAGAGAAAAGGAGAGTAAAATGTTATATATGATTTTTAATATTCTATTAGGGTTTTGCGAAATCTTTCAACAATGTTTTTATTTATATTAATATCATTTAAATATCTACATAATTAATTAATATGCATATATTAATTTAATTTACTCAATTTTTTTAAAATAAACATATGAGAATTGTGAAATCTAGAAAAAATAGGTTTCCACATTTCCACTTTCGCTACTCCGATGCGTGGGCTGTCTATCCAACATGATATTTCTACCTCTAGCATCAAAGCCCCATCTTAATCCTTTCAGTAATGTTACTTATCAAATTCATCTATAACGATCAGTCAATCTGGTGTTATTCCACTTCAACGATGATCTGCGAAAATGTTTTTATTGCTAATCCATGTTGCATTCATCATTGTCCCATTCTTTTATTATTCTGTATTCATTTTTCTCTCGCTAAATTCAATTCACACCCAATGTTACTTCGGTGCAGTAAATAAAGTGTAAAGTACATAACAGGAGGGAGGGATCATGCGAGAAAATCAGGTCTACAATTTGACATTGGCGGCTACGCAACATGCTCTTTAAAGTTGGCGATAATGGAGAACGAGAGGAACCGGGCAAAGAAATGATTCTTAAAATGATGAATCGAAATAAAGTAATTAGCTGCAAATACTTTATTTGTTGCACAGCAAAGAACGGCGAGTTCATAGAATTTCTAACTTTAGGCAGTTATGCTTAAGTTTTACCGCTGATGTGAACCATTATTTCTGTCTTTCGCATTTTGAATACTTTCTTCCGTGTTCACTTCGAGGAGGATCATCAGTGAAATGGTCACGCCAGAGAAATCTTAACATGTTTATTTCCGTCCTGGGGAAGGAAGCCGACTACTGAAAGTGTGCCGTCGGCGGAATGACGGAGGGCTTGGGCGCGGGCGCCGGAATGAAGGCCGCCGCGCCATGTCCGAGCATGGTGAAGGAGCCGAGGGAGAGGCCGAGGAGAATGAAACACGCAGCAAGGACCTTGGTCTTCGTCGAAGCCTTCTGAAAACATTTTTCCTCGATAATTAATCTCTAATTTTCGGAGATAAATAAACTAACTTCTAAAAGGAATATCTCTTCGCAGAGTATTTCGTGTAATATGAAAAATAAGAACCTGTTCCTTGTTAGCCTTCGTGCTATCCTCCTTCACGCTGGATTCCATCGAACTCGCCGGGTGGATTCCGTTCCTTCCGAATCCAATCTCAGAATCGTCCTTTGACGACGGATTCGCAAACATCTTAATAAGCCGGAACATCCTCAGACGAGCGAGAAGAAATATGAAATGGCACCCGATATTCGGGACTTTTATACTCGGCTTCTTCAATTCATTTGAATGCACAACACTCTTCAAGGACAACAACCGAATGTTCTCGTTGTGGGCACCTCTCTCTCGCTTTCTCTGCCGTGTATATTGAGACATATCAAGTAAGAAGATTATTGCACTATTCTCACTCTCTTGCGAAATCACCCTTTTATTTTATGTAATTGAGTATTTTAAATCTGCATATTTAATGTTTAAAACTCCAATTAATTTAACTTGCAAATTCCTTCTCATTTTATCTTGAAATTTCGTACATTTGTGGTCGCTTCTACAAAAATTTAAAGAAGATTACCATACATGCACTATTCATTACGAAAGTACTCCATTCTTCAGCCCTATAAAAGAAGCACCAACAAGTGAAATAACCATTGTCTTCTCCGTCTCCGCTTCTGTTCCCGCCTTCGAGTGAGCTTTATTACTCTGACCTCCATTTCCTCTCGTTCTCTCGCTCGCTCAGTCCTCCTCTCTCCTCCGTTCTCTTTCTCTCCCCATCGCTTGTTCTCGCTCTATTTCTTTCTCTTTCTTTCTCTCTCATTCCCTCACTCTTCTCTCTCTCCCTCATTCTCTCTCTCTTGCAGAGTGAGATGTATCTCTCTCTCCGTCTCCTGCTCGTCTTCGCCGTCGTCATCTTCGTTGCGTTCGCCGCTCCCGACCCTGGCGTGTTTGGCCGCCCCAGCTTCCAGCCGGGTTTCGCTAACGAGGATCCTCTCAATGACCTCAAGCGCTCACCTCTAGAAACTGTCGACAGAATGAAACGGGTGCGAGGCGCAGAAAGTGAGCGAGGGTGGAAGAGAGAGAAATGAAGAGAGAATGAGAGAAATGGAGAGTGAGAGAAATAGAGGGCGCGAGAGGAATGGGCAAATCATGATGATATGGCTGTATTGATTGCAGGATCCCCACTTGGCGCTTGGCCACGCCAGCTTCCGTCCGGCTTTCGCTAACGAGGATCCTCTGAATGCCCTCAAGCGCTCTCCTCTCGAAACTGTCGACAGAATGAAACGGGTGCGAGGCGCAATGAATGAGCGAGGGTGGGAGAGAGAGAAATGAAGAGAGAATCAGAGAAATTGAGAGTGAAAGGAATGCGAGAGGAATGTTGAAATCATGATGATGTTGCTGTATTGATTGCAGGATCCAAACTTTGGCGTGTTTGGCCGCCCCAGCTTCCGTCCGGGTTTCGCTGACGAGGATCCTCTCAATGTCCGCAAGCGCTCTCCTGAGCGATTCGACTAGGACGAAGCCTGAAGACCCTGACCCGAGCCATACATGTTTATTTTAAAGTAACTTAAGTGACACAGTAATTTTTCGAATTTGACCCACGTCTTGAAATCTTTTTTCTGTAAAAAGGAGAAAGCAACAATCTTGGATAAAAATTTAAAATGTTTTTATCCTTAGTTGTTTTTTGCTACGAAAAAGAACAAAAGGAAAGGATAAGAATTTCCATCGTCTTAAAGAAGCGGAGAAAGGAGATTTGAAAATGCTCTCTTATTGTTAGAATTTGTCAGAACGGACCGACCTTTTCTAGGAAGTCTTCTTTTTGTACTTTTGGCGTCTGAAACCAAGAAAGTAGCCAGCAATGTGTTTATGAGAGGAGGGAGGAGATGAAATGTGTTTTGAATTGATGATTGAAAATAGAAAATTGAATAGAGCTGTGCAGTTGCCTATATTATATCATTTAAATTCACGAACCCTTAAATAGCTACATATGTATTTAAGATCTCAAGGGTCAGTCCGACGAGGAGAAGTTGAAAAGACTGAAGTAGTTGAACGAACCGGAAGGCGCAGCATGAGCGTGCAGAATTCCTGTCTAGAATGACCGATCACAGGATGAAATTGTCTTGTTTTTTTCAATTATAACTTTGTTTGGGCATATATATATATATATATATATATATATATATATATATATACTTTTCACCATTACTAAATTAAACCTGAAGACTTTGAGAAAGAGCATGGCGATGACGGGATTGAAGAAGGCAGTCTGGCTGATGAGAATGTGCAAGATGGTCGATGCCCACGCGGGGACAACGATTCCTGCTAGCAGGCTGTTCGTTTCTTCTTTTTCGTTGTGTTCTTTAAATATCGTAACCCGCCATGATATCTCGTTACTTTGCTAAAGACAGTGCATTCTGTATGCTGATCTGGATAGGATATTACAGAACGTCACAAACCACCAAGAAACATGAGCATGAAGATGCTGATCGATCCGAACGTCACAAGAAAGACCAGAGATTGCGCGAGAGTGGCCATGGCCAGCTGACGCTGCTGCTGCACTTGGCGAGCCAGGACAGTTGCACCGGCAAATGTTCAATTTTTCGCTCTTTTTTTCTTACTAAATGTTCAGTCAATCTAAATGTTTTCTTTTCAGTGGCATCAAACTATTTCTGAAAATAATTTGACTCATCAGTTAGTTACCTTCACGATTCAAATGACCGGACACGAACTGCAGAACGCGTAGATTCAGAAGAACAGCGAGGATAATCTCCGCAAAGATGTAGCAGTTGTTCATCCAAATTCATATTATTATTGCTTGATATTTCTCATATCACTAGCTTACATACATACAACGTACAAATTTTTAAAAGAATGAACTATGACCCGGTTCCCAACACATATATTAGTCACCAACCGTGTCTGCATGCCTATAGTATGAAGTGAGCATACTTTCGCAGCAGTCATTGCTTGCAGCAATTCCAGAAGCAAAAATCTGCGCTTGGTAGACAATCTGATAATATGCTGTTATTTCAGTATTTTTTGATTCAAGAGCATTTCGCATCATTTTAGTTATCTTTTAGTGGTAACACTTTTCAATATGACCTCCAATTTGAAATGAGTTTACAAACAATATGGTTTTACATACATATATATGTATGTATATAACTATGACACATTCAAGAGTTGCAGTTGAATGGCTTCATTTTTCTACTCTTATGTATGTTAATAGTCAAAACGTACGCACATGGGGCACGAGAAATGGCGCTGCGATTGTGAGAAGTGAAGCTGGCGATTGTGCACAATGTGGATGTATCGCGTAATTGATACGACCTCAATCATCAACGATACATCCATGCAGAGAACAGACTTTCACTTCCTTTTTTTGTTTATAAAAATTATTTTCGCCTACAATTCACTTTAAAATAAATAAATAAATAACAATATTCCAACCAGCCCAATAACGACAGAAATATCTAGCAGCGCCACTGGAAGCTGCTTGAAAAGTGTGCAAATGGTCAGGTTTAGAACAAGGCCATGTCTGAAATTAGTGTTTAGACAGCTATTATTCGGATTTATTGCATGTGATCCAAAATTTAAAAGTTTAATAAGAATAAAATTTCAAATGGAACAAAAAACATTTTACTGACTCGCCGCCAATTTGTGTAAGCAGGATCAACATATAATTTTGGAGAGCGAGTGGAAAAAATACCGCAAAAAGGCCAAACGTGAGCAGAACGATCGTCTCCTGTGCAGATAAAAATATGATAATTTTCATCAGTTATGTAGTTTGATTTTGAGATTTGAAAAAAAAATTTCGCTTTATCAGGCCCGCTAAGAAAATAGGCCAGTGTAATCACTTCACCTACTGTTTTGTGAAAAAACCGTTCAGAAAATCTGGAGAAAATTAAAATGCTCTGAAAAGACCTTATATCGCCTAAGAATATCAGGCTTTCTTCGGCTGACAGCCACGAGAAAGATGGATGGCAGAACGAAAGTAGAGATTCCGATGGAATTACGGAAAGCTGCAGGGAAGTAAGAAGGCAGGATGCGAGTGCTCTCTCCATAGACGCCAAGAGACATTTCTAAATCATCTTCAAGGAAACATTACTAGCACTGAAACTCTCAGTATTACTCTTTAGCCTCCTGATTCCATGGCCTCATAAGTTACGTAGGGAAACTCGCAGGCTAGTACAAACGATCATACATACATACATATATGTATGTATGTAAATGTACAATAAAATATTCTTTCGGCTTCTATGCGGAACAAGCAAAGCAGCAAAACAACGTGTAAGCAACAGGTATATTATTTTTCCACATTGAATATGCCAGTAAAATTGATAGCAAACTGGTTTTATGTGTTTCTTCAGGAAATAATTCTAGCAACGCAGACAGGATCATTATGCTTAGAAAAATCGTTGTATAAGAGATATAACTGGAAAGATAGAGTCGCAATGCGAAATTAGAAAAAAAAAAAGAAAAAAAACGCTATCTGTTTCACATTTTGAACCTCCATTTTGAGTCTATTGAGAGTGATTTATGAAATTTTACTTTTTATATTGTGCATGTTTGAAGAACGCAATCTCTCCCACTCTCTTTCTCTCTATCTCTATCCTTCTCACTGATTTGTTAAAAAGGGGTCATAATTTTCAGAAGGATTCTTACATCTTCTTAACCAGCTAATTGGCTTGTGGATTTTAAGAATAAGTTCATTAAAGCAGTCCATAATGAGTACAATGTTGTTCTCTATTTCTTTCCAATTCCATCCATTCATACTCGCAACAGCAAACCAAACGGCGGTTGCATGCATATGTAAGAGAAATTGAGATATTGATAGATGCGCATAAATGTGTACACATATGAATGTATGAGAACGCGCATAAAGTTGCTCATATGAGCCGAATGTGATATTTCATTGGTAGTTAAAACGAGGAAAGATATTGTACTCGCCTGGAAGTACATAATGTTATCCTCGTGACGTTGAAGGGAGTCAATCTACGAGATACCATGCCAACGAGGGCATTCGGGTCACATATGACATGCAAAGATGAATGTAGTTGGTGGTGCAACGAAAGCACTATATAATTTTGACTGAAAGAACACGTAATTTAAGGTTTGCCAGCAGAAGAAAAGTAAATTGGAACAAGGTAATATCAAAAACAATATTTCTTGACATGAAATCATACACAACCATTGAAAAATGTATGCCCATCCAGTTTGATTTCGCAGACGAAGTTGATAGCATTTCATTGAGGTCTTCAATGTTTTTTCTTAACGGCACGATGAGCGCTCGGACGAGCGAGAAGATAGGGTCTCGACACGGTGGAGGTTGTCCGTTGGGTGAAAGGGCGTGGAGAAGGCGCGAAAGTGGCCGAAACACTCGGACAGCCCAGAACGATCGCACGGAACTCATCTCTAAAAATGAAGGGGAGAGGTGTGACAATCATATTGACGCGATATTTGGATTTAAAATCAGTCTACTTTATATATCAACCGTTAAGAGCTACCATAGATTTGGCCGGCATTCTATTACCCTATTATGGAATCATTTATGCAGATCCCACAGGAGTGAAAACACTTTCATTAGTCGGAGGTAACCTGAAGACTTTGAGGAAGAACATTGCGGCCACGGCGTTGAGGAAAGCCGTTTGACTCATGAGGATGTTCAAGGTAGTCGCCAGCCAAGCGGGCACGGAGACTCCTGACATATGTATGTATATCACATTGTTGGTGGTTCATATACTACATATGAGTTGGGAACAGGGTTCATATTTCATTCTTTTACAAATTTATACGTAGTATGCAAATTAGCGATATGATAAATAGCCAATCAAGACAGCTTCTGAATGATGTAGTAAAAAGGTCAATCTAAAACTAACCACCGAGAAAGAGGAGCATGTAGACGCTGAGCGAGCCGTAAGTTAGGGAGAAGGTCAGCGACTGCGCGAGGATGGCCATGGCCAGCTGGCGCTGCTGTGCATGGCGAGCAAGAAGTCTTCCTGAGCGAGCATTCAAGGTTGAGTAACACCGTCAATTCCAAATATTCACTCTTTATCAGTACTGTTGGCGTTAACAATAAGCTGAACAGTTTATTTACCTTCACAATTCGAACGGCTTAGCGCATAATGCAGCACCCGAAGATTGAGAAGAACAGCCAGAACAATCTCCGCGGAATTGTAGCTGTATTTCAGCTAAATATGTAGATTTGCTATGGACAGGTCTTGATAAAGTGAAAGTGACATTGTTCTTTTTCTTACTATAATGAAAGCTGATTTAGCAAACTTAGTATTGTGTATTTCAGTTTTTTTTCTAGCGAACACTTTTCCGGCTTATCAAACCGGAACTGCAATTGCAAAGTATGATGTGAGCATCCGAGCACAGACGTCATTAGCTGAGGCAATTCCAGAGCCGAAAACTTGCGCCTGGTAGGCAACCTGAAAGCCTTGATTTTTGTACTTTTTTTTTTACATTGAATACAAACGAGAAAAGTCATAACGTCGTTAAAAACACGCCAGATGACCTAAAATCACGAAATCTTTTGTATGGCTTTATCTAATCGCTTTGCTGACGTGGGGTACGATAAATGGCACTGCAATTACGAGGACTGAGAGGCCGGAGTGACGCCGATTGTGAACGACGTTTAGGTATCGCGTGATTGCTACCACCTCAAGAACTGTCATCTTTTTCCCTCCACTACTTCTTAATAAAACAACTATTCCGTTACCTGTGTTTCTTATGTAAAATCATCACAAAATCATTTTGTGTAATAAAAAAAAAGTAAAATGAAATTAAAATAAAAGCCCGAACCAGTCCTATCACAATGGACAAATCGAGAAATGTGGAAGGAATCTGATTCATTAGCGAGCAAATTGTGAGGTTAATAACGTGTCCATGCCTATAATTGTGGTCACTTTTAGCATCTTTTTCCATTGCAAGGTTGCGCCTTACAACGTTCGCATATGATTACAATAAAGAAGTGCACTGACATGCCGCCCGTTTTCGTCATGACTACCAAGAAATAGTTTTGAAGCGCGAGTGGAACGAAGAAGATGCAGAGGCCGAAGGTGATCAAGACGATCGTATTCTTTACAAAGTATAAACAGATGTTTGTACAGACACATATTGTAATAAATTGCATATGAAAAATGTATATTTCTGGAACAAGTACTCAGAGCTGGGAATAAGTATTTAAAAAAAAACCTTGTATCGTTTAAGAACCACGGGTTTTCTTCGAATGACTGCGAGGAGGAAGATGGAGGGCAGGAAAGAAGTGGAGAGTCCGATGCTGTTTCGGAGTGCGCCTGGGAAGTATGAAGGCAGAATTCGGGTGCTCTCTCCGTAGACGCTCAGTGGCATTGAAAAAAAACGTCTAGAAATATTTTATTTACAATTCATTTGAATTCAAGTTGAGATTTCATTTGCTCTTACAAATAAAGCTTTAAAAGTTTAACAGAAGGAAAATAAAGCTCTCATGCCGTTAACGTTCAATTGTCCGCTAATTCTATATGACTTGTTGAAATTAAAGCATTTGTTTACTAAGTTAGGGCCACGTCCAAGAATGCCAAGAGTGGAGGCAATGAGTGCTGTGCTGAGATGAAACAGAGTGAAAGCCACCTGCCCCTTCTCTCTACGGCTTATCAAATATGCTTGCCCTTTTATTAAAATTAATTCAAAACTTTCTTAGTTATTGGAGTACCCTACTTCGACCAATTGAAAGGAAGTTCTAACACTTGGAATGTCTCAAAATAAAATCGGATAGTCAACGGTTAGAATCGAAGAAAGACGTGCTACACTTTGGCATACATTGTCATTTCAAACGGTCGAAATTGAGTGAAAACCTTGTGAACATTCTGTTTGTTTGTGGCAACTGTCTCGATACTTTGATAATGATAGCTTTAGTGCATCCACCTATTCAATGCAAGAAACAAGTTTGAATAGTTCTTTCTGCAGTTTGCCTGACATATGCCTATTTCTTGATTCATCATTTATATCATAGCAGTAAGAAGAGATAATTATTACTGTAAAGCTCTATTGAAGTAGAGTATGATCAGCCAAGTGAATTTGCTTCAAATTTACATGTACTTCCTCTTTAAATTGAGGAATCAGGAGTGGAATCATCTGTGGAACCACCGTCAGCACCAAGGAGGACGGTAGGATGAAAAAGTACTATCTTGTAACAAAAAAAACCTTAAAGTATTATACAGTGACTGCTCGGGGGAGGGGGGGGGGGTTCTAGTAGAGGGAGGGGTACTATTTTGCAATGTGATCGACTAAATGTTTGATAACAACATTTTATTCTTTAAAAAATTATAATCATAGCTCGGATTTAATGGAATATTCACTGCTGTATCCGCTTTACCCCAGATTGGGAATGAATTTTCCATAAGTTCGTTGGGAAGTGCATCCGATGGCTCCACGGGCCATTAGAGGTAGGTCTCGAGCTGAGGTATCTCACTGTCTGGCAATTCTGGAGTAAAGAATTCAGCGTCTTTCAAGCATGGTCATGAGGAGAAGAAGAATGTGAAAAGGCGGACGCTCTTGGCTGACGCAGCACGATTACGCTGAATTCCTGTCTAGAAAAGAAAGCTAAAGGCTTGGATATTGCCAGGCAATATTTAATGCTTAAATGAAGATGCAAACTTTGTTTGTGAATACCTGAACACTTTGAGGAAACCCATGGCTGCAACGGGATTCAGGAACGCGGTCAGGCAAACGAGGCAATTCAATATAGTCGATATCCAAGTGGGCACCGGTACTCCTGCTAGTATTAAACAGTTGGAAAGTGTGTGATTTAGTGAATGTTAAAAGAGCGATTCTTCTAGAATAAATGAGTAATATGCTGTCGAACTGTAAGGATTAGTCAATCTTGTATAAAATACTTATTTTATACATTTTGTATAAAATCTTGGCAACAAAAAAAAGAAATTGACAGGTACCTCTAAGGAACATGAGCATGAAGACGCTGATCGATCCATAGGTCAGCATGAAGATCAGCGACTGCGCGAAAGTGGCGATGGCAAGCTGGCGCTGCTGCAACTGGCGGGCGAGCACGCTGCCTGCGAAGCCAGTCAATATTGCTTGTTATTCTTTACATTTACTTTCATAGAAATGAGCGCCGGAAACAGTTCAAGTACTGTTATTGTCTTTTGTCTTATGCAAAGCCCACAATTACCGTCGCTATTTGCACGATCAAGCACAAAGTGTAAAACACGAAGATTCAGAAGAACTGCCAGAAGAATTTCAATGAAGATGTAACTGTAGTTTAGCTGAAAGTCAATTTTAGAATAATGCGTATTTCTTCGATTATTTCAAGTATATGTAAATGTGTATGTGTAAGTATGTATAGTGTACATAAAAATCTTTAGCAACAAAAAACATGCATATTTGGAAAATATGAATACAACCCGAATCCGCTGCATGGAAGAATGACGTCATCATTCGTTCGCAGACGTCACTGTTTGCAGCCGTCCCCGAGGCAAAAGCCTGGCCCTCGTATGCAATCTGCGAGGAGCATACAGCTGTCCTTATGATTATAACGGTTGTACTGGAGATTTTGTGGTCTTGAACATATTTTCTATACTGACACTTTCAAGATGACAGACTCTAGCTGGGCGAAAAACACGTTTGAAAAGTCGTAAATTGAATAATATTTTGAATAGCGTCTGAATGCTAACTGAATAACTATTTTACTTGCTATTCAAGTTGACCAAAGTAAACATGTCGGTTATATGTAAGTGCATACTGCCGGCAATAGGAACGGAGCTGCAATAGCAAGCAGAGATCGGCCCGAGAGTCGACGATTGTGAACCACGTGAATGTAACGCATGATTGCTATGACCTCAAAACTTGAACTGCTAGGCTAGAGGTCACTTTTTATCTTTAACTAACCAGGCCAATAACAATGGACATGTCAAAGATCGCTGCAGGGACTCGCTTCAGAATACTGCACAAAGTCAGATTAATCGCATGGCCCTGGCTGAAATGTTCTTTTAAAAGTAAACATCGATTTACAATGTTTAAAAATGCGAGCATAAAGACTCTACTCACACTCCTCCCGTTGCTGTAAGCAGGACAAGAATGTAATTCTGCAGAACGAACGGAGTTGAGAAGGCACAGAGGCCGACAGTTAGCAGAACGATCGTATTCTGAGATGAACTGACTAATTAAATTATTCTAAAATAACCTAGCAACTTTGCAAACTATAGGCTATAAGGCACGGAGAAGTAATTCGCCAAAAAAGGAATGCGGATTTGGCAAAGAGCCAAAAAAGAACCTGATAACGCCTCCGAATGTCGGGTCTTCTACGAATGACGACAAGTAGAAAGATGCTTGGAAGGAATCCCGTAGAAAGAGCGATGCTATTACGGAGAGCGGCCGGGAAGTGCGACGGTAAGATTCGAGTGCTCTCACCGTAGACGGCAAGCGACATTTCAGAGGAGTTCTTTCAAGAACAGAATATGGAATCCTGACGGATCGTCTCAAGTAAAAGAAAAGAGAACACGGCTAAAAGATGGAAGGTTGAAGTCGCACTAATTGTAAGTACTCATGAACAGTTTATCTCAATGCCTTTTGGAATATCTTCGAAAAAAGGCGATGTTGCCTTCAATTGCTCAATTTGAATATCACTCTAATTGGACACCGCTGAATCGATTAAATAAGTTTAATGGCGCAGCTTGTTTTTTTCATATGACATATTGACACCGCTCATACACAACCATACCTCTCTAATGAGTTTTCGTCCGATTTGTGCTAAAGTGAACAATTTAATAGCAAGAATAATTAGTAATACTTAAATTTGTTCGCAATTTCTTACTAACCTTGCTACTTGTATTCAAAGAGAGTGAGTGAATTTTTATGGAATAACTTTGCTAATGAGCACATTCATAAAGATTCCAAAAGCTGCTTTTTGATAATTCTATATTACTGGGATCGGTCTCGGCCATAAGGACGAGTAATTTGAAGGGACTTTAGAAAGCTGGTCGCGTGCGTGGGAAGCAAAAAAAAACAAGCTAAATCTCCGGGATGACGAAGAGATGTCGCACATAATTCTTGTCTGGACTTAAAATATAAAGAAAACCACGTTGCTTTAATTATCACATTTACAAAACACACAAGAGATAAAAAGCGACGTAAATGTATGTACTCCTGAATACCTTGAGGAGAACTCAGGAAAAATTAGTCAGAATCATAATGTTGTGTCTTACTAGTTATGCAAGGGAAAGAGTTCGTGTGGGCAGCCAACGCGAGAACCTGGAGAGAGGTAAATTATAAGAGAGGAGAGTCGTGAGCTGCATTGGCTCACAAGGCTAACGAAGGGAAACTCACAGGCCAGTACAAACAATCATTCCGATAAAACAGCATCCATACTGAACAACCAACAAACCGAACGCGCCAACGACAGGTTTTGTTTTGTTTTTACACATGAGATTTATCATTAGAAAATGATTAAAAAAACTTGCTTTATATGCTTTTATTAAGAATATCTCTCTGCTGTCGTCGGGTTCGATAAATGGCGCAGTAATACGAGGACTGATAGGCCGAAGTGAAGTCGGCCGTGCACCACGTATAGGATCCCTCCACTCTCCCCCCCCCCATTAAAAGAACGGCGGCCTCCAGCGGCTCTCCTTTCGTTTCTATCATGAGAAGTTGTGGAGATGTTGCCGCAAAACTGATTGTAGCCTTTATTAAATCACTCGCCTTCGATCTTTATTGCACCAACGACACTCATTCTGTTTACTCGGAACGCAAATATTCAATTCTACAGGCGTTTACTTTTTTGAATTTTCAGTCCAGAGAAAAATAAATTTATATAGTATGTACTTGGTAAAGATATTAGTTGATTGTCAACCGCCGCCTTGACGGCCGAAAGAGCTCAGTCGACTGGCGACTTCCATTGTTGATGCGGCGCCTTCGCTCCAGAATAGCAAGCGGCTCACGGCTCTAGATCACATTGTCTTCCCTCATTTACAGCAAATACCGAAAGCTTACCAGATAAAAATATATATAATAACCTAATAACGAGAATAGTATATGGAAATGTGATAACGTTCAGAGCAGAGATATCAAATATGCGCGAATAACCTTCGATAGGGTACAAAATAGTAGAGTGCAATGCATGGCGATATGGCACATTGTAGCTGGACAATTTGTAAAAAGTACAAGAACCGCGACATGAGAGATTGGGGAAAGTTGGAATAAAGTGGCATGTAGAACAATTTGGACAGATTTGTTACTATTATTTTTACATTTTTAAATTCCCACCAAATTCAAAAACTTACAAAGAACGTGCACACTTCCACGTATGCGTTCGTAGATCCGCTGAAGGCGCTGAATAAGAAAGAAAAGAAGCCGAGTACATCGGAGACTGGCAGAAGAGACTGCAGCGTTATAACCTGGCAACATTCGAGCAAGCCAAAAGATGATCATTTTCTCGGAGAATAATTAAGTAATTAATTACAAAATTTCATAATATTTTCTCATTTTCCATGTTTTTACTTTGCAGAGAATACTTTGTTACTTCTAGACAAACCTTGAGAAGCTGGTGCTGAGCCTTGAATGTGCTTTTGTTCACGGCAGAGGGGTGTACGGCGAGCGCAAGGCCGATTCGACGTCGCAAGAAGAGCTGATAAAGATTAACAGGAATTCATATTCTTGTTAAAAATTGGTCAGATTAATAAAAATTGTTAGCAATATTTTAGAAAGGCGAGTTCCAATTATATATTCTGAATGTAAAGTACCTGCATACTCATGAACAATTTTTACTAGTTTATTTTTTTACTGTGCGCTCACCGACAACCTTAACTACTGAACATCACAGTCGGAAATTTGCTCGTGCAATTTGAAGAAAATGGCCCTAACATGCATTGTACACCTAAATGATTGAAAAAAAAATTCTTCTAACCGTTATTCCCAAGACAATGAATGGAGAAATGGAAGTGTAAAAGAAAACAAATGATCCGCCATCGAAATGCAGCAGATTCTCGTTTCCTGAAGTTTTCCTCTTGTATTTTTCATGCGGTTTCTTTCGCGTAATATAAACAAATCGGATTAGCAAATAAATGTATGTATGTATTTAATGACTGATCCGAGACTGCTTGTTGTCATATTAAAAAAAGGTACAACTTCTGTGACTTGTACCAGTGTAATTTCTGTGACTTGTACCAGTCTTCAGAGATACTATATATGTATGTTCAATTATTTTTTAGATACCGACAAACAGTTTTGCATGTCTGATAGTTGACAGTTGTATTAAGTGAACGCATTGTTTCATTTTGCAAGAATAAAAGACCCAACCACAGACCCGTAAACATATCGCTGTCTTCAAAGTCGACGCCGTGCCTGCGAAGAATGGCACGAATGAACGAGGGTTCAGAGTAGAAGCAGCCTGTTCAAGAATCAGGATTAGAATCTTTTTAGCTTCTCACTCTTACTTCTTCATTGGCAGTAAAAGATATGCCAGTTTATTGTATTTTACGCCAAAACACTTCATCATAATGATGATGTTTTGTGAAAATAAATAATGATCTTCTTCAAGTGCGCAGGTACTGGTAACAATGAAGTTGAAATACTCAGTAGATCAGAGAGCGGCCAACCCAGACTGACAAATGGCCAATGAGCAGGCCGGCCATGATGGACACGAGAACCGAGACCGAGGGTCGTGTCCGCGTGAGAATGTAGAGTCGGTAGGCCAGCGAGAGCACGCGGACGAAGCTGCTCATCCCGAGGGCCACCAGGAAGAGCGAGTAGATCACGAAGCAAACAAGCTCGGCCCCCAGCAGAGAACACGGGCCGTACGAGATGAATGCCAGCGTCGTCGACGCGTGGATTAGACTGCAGTTATGAGTACAGGTAATAATAAGTTTAAAAACAATTACTCTTATAGTAAATCAGTTAATAGGATAAATACACGGAAAAGTACTCGAAAAAATCGAGACTACAAACAAATAGGACAAGGGTTATTAAAAAATATATTTGATACAGCAATTCAATTCCCTCACCATTTGAGAATATTATCTGAAAATGATGTATTATAAATGTAGTTCACTTGTCCACATAATTTCCATAGAAATTTAACCATGCTACCTAAATCAATACACGCGCCACTTTTGTGACCGCAAGAAAAGTATATGACGTAAGTTCAGAATGAAGATACTACCGTTGCATAACACAAAAGTCGGCGATGCCCGCGATGAGATCCGTCCTGATGAGAATGGAGTAGCGACGGAAGATGGGCGGAGTCGAGCGGGCGGAGACGAAGAGGAGAAGCGCGTTCATCGCCACGGCCACCACGGAAGACGGCGTGTGCAGCAGCACGGCCAGCCTTCCCGGCGACAGACTCATCCGGGACAACGACTACCGTAATCTGTATTTGAACTTCCCGCGCCCAGTCCAAGAACCAAGAGACAACACACGCGGCAACATTCGAAGAATTGCTGACACTTTGTCCGAACTGATAAAAATGCAAGCGATAACTAAAGGAAGGACTAAACAAAGGAAGTAAAGCATCGATAATGCTTATGATGCTTTTTATGTTTATAATATCGTTATAATCACTAATTTATGATAGTAATTGAAAGCAAATAAAATTGCTTAAGGATAACCTAAGGTGACTCTTTCGTAGAAAGTTCAGAGAGGCATAAACCATTCTGAATTTTCGCTGTAAATGAGTGAACTGTCGAAATGAAGTTAAAAGAGAAGGGAAAGGCCGATGAAGTGGTAGTTTTCGCTCTGGATTTCAATGATGGAGAAACATTTCCTACAGCATCAAGAGCAGAAAAGTAACATCTGATTCTTCTACAAAAGAAATGGCATCAACACATTCCGAGAAGTCTGATTTGATTCGAAGGCGTCAAATTGTTAATTGGCGCGTCGTCAATTCGCATAAGAGGTCTGAGAACTGGGAAAATATTCAAGCCATACGCATTAATCAAGCCAAGCGTAAGAGAATGAAGAGTATGAGAGAGATGAGAGACTGCAGCAAGAAAGAGAGAAAGAGAGAAGAGAGAACCAAGGCATGCAGGTTAAATGGTAATTTCGCTTCTAACACCGGCGGCTACTTTTCTTTCTTTATTTACGACACGTTACACAGCTATTATCAGGCTACTTTAATTGGGTTTTTGAGTAGGAAAAAAAGAACAAAAAAATATATATTGAGGTTCAAGGAAGAATGTATCTACATTCTTTTGAACCTGAACGAGGAATTGCTACTGTTTGAACACATTTTATCAAAAATTTATAAAACAGTGGACAAGAGAATTTTTACAAAACATTTGAAGTCAAGTTTTGGAATGTACAATTTAAATCGATTCTTGGAAGAAGCAAGCCTGATACACGGAAAAGAGATAAAGCAAAGTGGTGTGAAGTAAGTTGTATGAAGGAGATCACTGATAGAAGTTATACTCGGTATTGGAGCTTCCGTTTTGTGGTCTCTTGCTTTAGAACAGGATAGAACCATAGGTTTTAGGCCAAAGGATAAGAACAGAGATCTCTGAGAGACGGAAATTCATGCAATTCGCTGTTTATATGCTCTCTTGATCACAAGAATAACAAAACTATTAACTGGCAACAATCAGCAATGAATGAAGTTTCGAGCGATTCATGAAGGCTAATTTAATTATGCGTTCTTTCTCCGAGTCCAAGGTAATGAAAAAAGAATGATCATATTGTTAGGAAAATAGAGAGAAATGTGAGATATCGGCCTATGACGGGGTGGGCAGGTGACAATGCTCACGCACAATCTGCATGGAACTATGCGAATGGATTCCCGGAACAGGTGGCCTTGAGAACTGTACACGTATTATTTGCATACGGCGCACATACAGCTATGAAAAAGACATCTTCTAAAACACTTCTTGGAATGGGAAAGATGACTCTACAATACTGTCCAAGAGAGGTAGAGTGATCCGAGACAAATATGAATCTGTAGTTAGGCAAAGTGTTTTGTTAAAACATTTAGCAGTGAAGATTATTATTTTACTTCCGCCTACACGCAAAGCAGAAAGTGGAAAAAATTATTATTTTTTATTAGTAAATAAGCGTCTGCAAAATGATAAAGCTGCATTCGTGGAATTAACTCGAGGGAATTTGCCACCTTGTTCTCTGATTAAGCTTGTATAAATAATATGCGCCAATGGCGAAATCGACCAGTGCCGTGGGAAGCTTTCCTCATGGATAGTAATTCAAGTGTATTCTCACTTGAATTATGAGAGTCCCTCCGATTTGACAAATGAGAATTTCTTTCCGTCTCGCAAAATGACTCCCTGCAAGTCGAAAATATGATGGTTGCCTTAAAAAATTCATAATGTCGCTCTTTCGAAAAAGTAAAAGTTATGCAAAACTTTTGCTAATGCCAATTTTGTAACTGCGGTCATTTTAATCTCAGTTATAATGGCAAATTTCATTCTGTAATTTTCCAGCTGCATGTCATATTTTTTCATTCGTCGTTGCATGTACGCAGAAAGAAGTTTAGGAGAAGGATACAAGGACTGTTTATGTAGTCGAAATAGGTGGAATGGAGATGATGAGGGACAGAGGAAAGGGCGAGTGAGATGGATAGGGTGCGAGAAAGTGAGAGCGGAGCAGAGACGTAGAGACTGATGGGCAGGGTGCGAGAGAGCGAGAGAAGAGCAGAGGCGCAGAGACTCAGAATGGGCGTCCGTTCTTGCTGGGACGCTGCGTGACGGAGCGGCCGCTGCACGCGTTGCTCTCGAAGACGGGCCGCGGGATGCCGAAGAGCGTCTAGAGTTTCTTCGCGATCTCCGCCATCATCATCCGCTCGTTCGGGCTCTCCGACCACACGTGCCGCTGGAAAATGGCCTTTTTAAATAGAACGATCTTACTATCGATCTTACTATAAAACATACTATAAAACATACTATAAAACATACTATACAACATACTATCGATCTTTCTCTAGCGAAATAAAAAGAAATTCTAACCAGGACAAACTGAGTGACGTCCTCACGAACACCCAAAGTCGGGTCGAACTCCATGCGGTAGCCTTCGCCGGCCACTTTCGTAGCCACTTCCATGACGCGCATTCCCGGGTACGGCTCCACGCCGTTGTGGTAGATCTTCCAGAGCAGGATTCCTGCAATAAAAGTATTATACAAATTTTGTGATATTTCCTTTCACAATAAAAGTGTAATTTTCTACTCGAAAATCCTCCAGACGGCCTCACCGAACGAGAAGACTTCGGTCTTCTGTACATCGCAGTCTTGATCGTCTCGGGGGCCAGCCAGCGAATCGGCACCTGAAAAGAGAGAGAAAAGATAGCAACGATTAAGAGAGGCAAAAGAGGGAGAAAGAGAGAGAGAGAGTGGGGAAGGAACTGGAGATATGTTGAAGGACAATCCGAACCTTGCTCTTTGGGTCCATCTGGTAGATGTTGCCGGCGCGTGAGAGCCCGAAGTCAGCAATCTTGACCTTAAAAACGAAAATATTAAAAATCAATTTTTTTTCTTATTTAAGATAATATATGAATAAATATATTTTATTTCAATATTTTAATATTGAAAATAAAATGACCTTGTTGTCGCCGTACAGGCAGTTGCGCGCTGCGATGTCCCGGTGGAGGCAGTTCTTCTCGTGCAGGTACTCGATTCCCCACGCCGACTGCAAAACTTTTGACCTTTTGATTTTTTCGAACAGTTTTTTATACATATTATTTGTCACGACGACTTCCCCCCAGAGGTGGGAATGGGCCCAAAATTTTTGGGGCAGCCCGGCCCGTCGGGCCCTAAGTCTCGGCCCGGCCCGCCCGGAAATTTCCGGGCCCTGGAATTTTGGGCCCGGGACGGCCCATTCCCACCTCTGCTTCCCCCTCACTTCATTCCTTTCCCCCTTGTATTCCATTCTAGTGCACTCGTTGCATTCAAATAATGCTTCTATTTATTGCTCGGTCTATTGCCTATGTTACGTGCTTTCTGTGACTACTTCAATTCAGTCTGCCTCGTTGTACTCTCACAGAGCGGTCGCTCTTCTCTCGTCTCGCCCTTATTTAGCTGTTGCCTTTTGGGCTCTTTGCCCTTTCCATCGTCCTTTCCACATCCACCCGACAGCGAAGAAGCAAGACAGCTTCATTACTTATTAGCTTGAGAAATGAAAGGAATCGAATTCTATAAAGAATGAGGTGAATTCCAACCTGCATGACCATTTCGTTCTTGGTCTCCATGGGGACCGCGTTCTTCTGGAGGTAGCTGTCGAGCGATCCCTGATTGGCCTGAAAAATTTCATTCCTTAAAGAAAGCTAAAAATAATCTTTTCTATTTTTATTGAAGCTATAAGAAACACGAGAAAAAGGTGTTTCTTACCAGCTCCATGACGAGCATGAGGGGCTCTTTGCGCGCGGCAACTCCGTACAGGCGGACGATGTTCGGGTGGTCGAAGAAGCGCATCAGACGAGCCTGTAATGAAACCATAACTATTTAAATTAAAAAAAGAAACACACAAATTCCCACCTCGCTCATGATCTCCTTGATCTGCTCCTTCGTCATGGCGTCCAGCTTGGCCAGCTTTATCGCACACGGAAGCTCCTTGCCGGTCTTCTTCGACCTTCATCTCCCGAGGTGGAGCTGAAAATGAATAAAAATTAATTCTAGCAAAAAACTAGTTTTAAAAACTAGTTTTTGATAATAATTTTCCATTGGAAAATTCTTGAAAGGCCGTTTGAGAATGAAAGGCCAACCTCTCCAAAGGCGCCCTCGCCGAGCTTCTTCGTACTTTCGATGTCCTCATGGTCGAGTTCCCAGCTGCGACGCCCGATTGGCGAAGTGATCACAACGAGCTGTTTCTGAAATAATTTTTTTTATAACACTAAATATTTTAGCCCAAAAATGTATCTTCTTAAATAATAAATAACTTACCGATGTCAGGGAACTCCCCGATTTGAGGTGAGATTCCACGAGTTTCGGCACCGAATCGTAGGCAGTCGTGCGTTCGATTGAAAACTTCTCTCCCGTCCTGTTGATCACGAAGTGTTTGGGCTGAAAGTGAAGGCGAGAGAGATATTAGGCTGCAAGAGAGAGGAGGAAAGATTAAGAGAAAAGAGAAAAGAGAAAGAGAGAGAAAGAGAAGATAATAAAGAGAAGCGAGATGAACAATCAGTAGGGATGGGAAGCTTACTCCTCCAGAAATAAGGAAACAAGCGTTTCCCAGCTTTTATTAGATCTTGGGAAAGTCTATTATGCAGATTAGTACTATGCAAATGTCTCTTTGGTAGTATCTATAGAGGTACCGAAAGAAAGGGTATTAAACTTGGGACTCTGGTTTGGTATTTGGAATATCCAAGGGGTTCTAAGCAACTTTAGCAGGGCCTGAACGTACCCCAAAGAGATTTGCTCGCGGCGCTTGCACCGACGCCAACGTATTAATGATGGGTAAATGAATGGAAGGTATAAAATGAGTACAGAGACCGGGAGAAAGGCAGAGTTGAGAGAGAATTGGTGCTGGAGAAGAGAGTGCGATGAGAAGAGAGGCGAGAGAAGCTGGAGATCGGGATTGCAGAAAGGGCAGAGAAACCGACGAGTGAAAGCTGGGAGGCAACCGGAAGCCGATGAGAAGCGAACAGAGAGTGAGTCAACCTTCTGCTTTCGGCCTCTTTTATAGAGCCAAGCAGCTGCTGATCTATGCGAGTACAACAGGTTACTGATGAACTTGCAAAGTGCAGTATGTAAAAGTGAGCGTGTACATGAGTGTGTCGATTTATTGGGAAAATTATCCTGAATTTACGTGGCCTTCGAAATAACCATAATGATCATTACAGTTTGGAATGAATAATTGATTAGTATGTTTACGTGTTTAAATGGGAAAATTATCCCGAATTTACTTGATATGCGAAATAACCATTATGATCATTACAGTTAGGAATGCATAATTGATTAATGTGTTTACGTGTTTAAATGGGAAAATTATCCTGAATTTACGTGGCCTTCGAAATAACCATAATGATCATTACAGTTTGGAATGAATAATTGAGTAGTATGTTAGTTTGGAATGCATAATTGATTATGTGTTTACGTGTTTAAATGGGAAAATTATCCTGAATTTACGTGGCCTTCGAAATAACCATAATGATCATTACAGTTTGGAATGAATAATTGATTAGTATGTTTACGTGTTTAAATGGGAAAATTATTCCGAATTTACTTGAGATGCGAAATAACCATAATGATCATTACAGTTTGGAATGAATAATTGATTAGTATGTTTACGTGTTTAAATGGGAAAATTATCCCGAATTTACTTGATATGCGAAATAACCATTATGATCATTACAGTTAGGAATGCATAATTGATTAATGTGTTTACGTGTTTAAATGGGAAAATTATCCTGAATTTACGTGGCCTTCGAAATAACCATAATGATCATTACAGTTTGGAATGAATAATTGAGTAGTATGTTAGTTTGGAATGCATAATTGATTATGTGTTTACGTGTTTAAATGGGAAAATTATCCTGAATTTACGTGGCCTTCGAAATAACCATAATGATCATTACAGTTTGGAATGAATAATTGATTAGTATGTTTACGTGTTTAAATGGGAAAATTATTCCGAATTTACTTGAGATGCGAAATAACCATAATGATCATCACAGTTTGGAATGAATAAATGATTAGTATGTTTACGTGTTTAAATGGGAAAATTATCCCGAATTTACTTGAGATGCGAAATAACCATAATGATCATTACAGTTTGGAATGAATAATTGATTAGTATGTTTACGTGTTTAAATGGGAAAATTATTATGAATTTACGTGACATGCCAAAAATTCACATTTTGCTGCCCTTTGCAAGTTCATCAATATCCCGTTGAACTCCAAAGGTCAGCAGCTGCTTCGCGCAATAAAAGAGTCCGAAAACAGATTGTAGACTCACTCTCACTTCGCTTCTCCTCTGTTCCGGTTGCCTCCCAGCTTTCACTCGTCGGTTCCTCTGCTGTCTCGTCTATTCCATAATCCCTTCCCTTTCTGGGCTCTCTGCCCTCTTCAATTCCCATGCTCTCTCCCCTTCGTTTTGCATTTCATTTTCCTCATCATTTCTCCCTCCTTCTCTAGTCACCCGCCTCAAACTACAGTATCCTACGCTTCTCTTATTCCGAAAATCTATCCAATTTTTTTTTAGAAACGCGATGGGATCCATCAACGACGGCGATCTCTACAACCAGCCGTATTACCACGTCCTTCTCCCACGTGAAGACATCAAGGTGGGTCCTACCCTCGATGCCGAACAGGTATGATAAAGGGAATAAGGCTATTTCGAAGTTGTCAAATTTGCTTTGATCCGCGAGAAATTATGAAGAAATTTGAATAATGAAGGGCCGTTACGTTGAAAATGTAAATATTTAACAGAAGTTATTTCAGCCGTTCCTGCACAATCCGGGAGATTTCCTCGTGCGAATGACGGAGCCCTCCAAGCCCGGCCAACGCGAATACGTCATCTCCGTGCTGACGGAGAAGGACCAGGCGGTTCGTCTGCTTCTCTCACCTCTCTTCTCTTTGCACTCTCCACCCCACCAGCAATCTCTCTAACTCTTTTCTGAGAGCTCTCTATCTCTCTTCTCTAACCCTCTCTCTATCTCTCTCTTCTCTAACCCTCTCTCTTTCCAGCCCAAACACTTCGTGATCAACAAGATTGGCGACAAATTCTTGATCGAGCGTCCTCACATCTTCGACTCTGTCCACCAGCTGGTCGACTTTCACATCTCTTCGAAGACGTCTCTCACCTCGGTGAATACTGCTTTTCACTATCATAATTCTTTAATATAATAATATAACCTTAGTATAATGATATAATGTAATTTTTAGAAACAAATCGTTGTGATCAAGTCGCCAATCGGGCGTCGCAGCTGGGAACTCGACCACGAGGACATCGAAAGTACGAAGAAGCTCGGCGAGGGCGCCTTTGGAGAGGTTGGCCTTTTATTCTCAAACGGCCTTTCAAGAATTTTCCAATGGAAAATTATTATCAAACAGAAACTAGTTTTTTTGCTAGAATTAACGTTTTTTTTTTCATTTTCAGGTCCACCTCGGGAGGTGGAAGTCGAAGAAGACCGGCAAGGAGCTTCCGTGTGCGATAAAGCTGGCCAAGCTGGACGCCATGACGAAGGAGCAGATCAAGGAGATAATGAGCGAGGTGGGAATTTGTGTGTTTCTTTTTTAATTTGAATAGTTATGGTTTCATTACAGGCTCGTCTGATGCGCTTCTTCGACCACCCGAACATCGTCCGCCTGTACGGAGTTGCCGCGCGCAAGGAGCCCCTCATGCTCGTCATGGAGCTGGTAAGAAACGCCTTTTTCTCGTGTTTTTTATAGCTTCAATAAAAATAGAAAAGATTATTTTTAGCTTTCTTTAAGGAATGAAATTTTTCAGGCAAATCAGGGATCGCTCGACAGCTACCTCCAGAAGAACGCGGTCCTCATGGAGACCAAGAACGAAATGGTCATGCAGGTTGGAATTCACCTCATTCTTTATAGAATTCGATTCCTTTCATTTCTCAAGCTAATAAGTAATGAAGCTGTCCTGCTTCTTCGCTGTCGGGTGGATGTGGAAAGGACGATGGAAAGGGCAAAGGGCCCAAAAGGCAACAGCTAAATAAGGGCGAGACGAGAGAAGAGCGACCGCTCTGTGAGAGTACAACGAGGCAGACTGAATTGAAGTAGTCACAGAAAGCACGTAACATAGGCAATAGACCGAGCAATAAATACAAGCATTATTAAAATGCAACGAGTGCACTAGAATGGAATACAAGGGGGAAAGGAATGAAGTGAGGGGGAAGTCGTCGTGACAAATAATATGTATAAAAAACTGTTCGAAAAAATTAAAAGGTCAAAAGTTTTGCAGTCCGCGTGGGGAATCGAGTACCTGCACGAGAAGAACTGCCTCCACCGGGACATCGCAGCGCGCAACTGCCTGTACGGCGACAACAAGGTCATTTTATTTTCAATATTAAAATATTTAAATAAAATATATTTATTCATATATTATCTTAAATAAGAAAAAAAATTGATTTTTAATATTTTCGTTTTTAAGGTCAAGATTGCTGACTTCGGGTTCTCGCGCGCCGGCAACATCTACCAGATGGACCCGAAGAGCAGGGTTAGGATTGCCCTTCCACATATCTCCAGTTGCTTCCCCTCTCTCTCTCTATCTTTCTCTCTCGTTCGCCTCTTATTCCTTGCTTACTTTGCCCTCTTTTCTTAGGTTCCGATTCGCTGGCTGGCCCCCGAGACGATCAAGACTGCGA
Organism: Allodiplogaster sudhausi; assembly: GCA_945643635.1. Lineage (NCBI taxonomy): Eukaryota > Metazoa > Nematoda > Chromadorea > Rhabditida > Diplogasteridae > Allodiplogaster > Allodiplogaster sudhausi. The sequence goes on along the minus strand of CALZFC010000031.1, from coordinate 2,993,931 downwards.
TGTATTCGCAGAAGACCGACGTCTTCTCGTTTGGTGAGGCCGTCTGGAGGAATATTAATTTGTCATTTCGAAAAAAAAAATTTATATTTTAAATCTTATTGCAGGAATCCTGGTCTGGGAGATCTAGTACAACGGCGTGGAGCCGTACCCGGGAATGCGCGTCATGGAAGTGGCTGGGAAGGTGGCCGGCGAAGACTACCGCATGGCCTTCGACTCGGCCTTGGGCGTCCGCGAGGACGTCATCCAGTTGATCCTGGTCCGATATCTTTAATTTCGCCGTAAAAAATTGAAGATGATGATAAAAAGTTTGTTATTTTAGTGTTTTTTTTCTTAATTAAAAATTAAAATGACATTTTACAGCGTCACGTGTGGTCGGAGAGCCCGAACGAGCGGCTGGGGATGGTGGAGATCGCGAAGAAACTCGAGTCCATCTTCGGAATCCCACGGCCCGTCTTCGAGAGCACCATCAGCTGCGGCCGCTCCACGACTCAGCGCACCAGCAAGAACTCACGCACCCTCTGAGTCTCTCTTCGTCTCTCACTCTCTCTCACCCTTTCTGGCCCTCTCGCACTCTGACTCCTCTGACCCTCATCCTCTCCCTCTTCTTCCACTATAGTAGATAAAGAGCCCTTGTATTCTCTCATTTTCACAACCGAGAACAAGAGAAGAGTGTATTACGATTATTAAAGAAAAGTTTCATATTTGCAATAATTGGTAGAGTAAAGGTTAATCTGTTAATTTCGATACTTTATATGAGAGGTGACTACCCTTTTTCTCCTGACTAGTAGCTCGGAAGCACAAGAAAGTTATTAGAACTCGGTTGATTTTCGGAACATTGAATGACAAGGAAAGTCGACTGCGAGAAGGAATTTGCAACTTCAAATGAACGTTGTCTCCTAGGAAGACGGCGAGGACGCTGGCTTTTGGCCTGGGTACTTAACAACTATTCTTAACCTAAAAGTAACAAATTTGCTAGTTCTCAATGATAATTGTGTGTGGAATAAGAGTAATATCGTGTTCCGGGCCGAAAAGTCAACTTCTTAAATACACTTTGTACTAAGTTTCCTAGGTCAACTAATGTACATATATGTAATTCACCAACCGGGGTACCGCAACTTTTTGCTCCGTGGTTTTTGCGACACCACCGTCCCGACGCGACACCGCCGGCGACACCGCCAGCGACACCGTCGGCGACACCGCCGGCGACACCGTCGGCAACACCGCCGGCGACACCGTCGGCGACACCGTTGGCGACGCCGCTATATTCACTAATTTAATGTGAAATGCAACTAATTTTCTAACTTCTTTCAAAATCATACCACGCAGACATTTAATTGTTTCCGTTGAGCGTGCAAGATTGATAAGAATTGTAAGAATTCTAAAACATACATACATGAACTAACATTGGAGCACCATCTTACTTAGTGCCAAGTTCTCGAGGATCACAGTGGAATCATATGGAAGTAAATATTCGTAGTTCATTTCTAACTAATTGTAGCTTGCAGAAATGACAGGAGTGATCCGGGCGAATTGCAAGAAACTACGAGGTTTCGTTATAAAGTCATAAAGAACTCGGCGACAAGCTTTCGTCATGAGAAGAAAGAAGAGAGGATAGAAACCAGCGAGGAGAATGGCGATCAAATCGGAGGAGAATGTCAAGAAGAAGAGGACGCTGACTTTGCTCCCACTGAGATAAGGCAGCGGTGCGAAGAGTGACAGGCAGAGCTTCAAGAGATTAACTTCATTCAAAATGTATGTAACGTTGTAACCAATATCGAATTGAAGTTACCAACCTTCTTACTGAAGTCGTTTTAACAGCTTGGTAAAGCTTTCAAGAAATGATTTGTTTACGTTCTATATCATTAGTTTAAGAATATTGCGCTGTGTCAGCACCGTGTAGAGCACAAAGATTGCAATGCTCTGGAAGAGAAGACGAGATTCGGGAGAAGTCGAGGAGATGCCGTTTTCCTTCACAACAGTCACCGCCTGCCTCCGCGAGTGTCGGATGCGAAAGAAGATGACAATGTAAATGGTAAGCATCGTCAGGCAGCACACGTACGCGAGGACTTGGAAGAGCTAAAGGAAGGACAAAATTAAAAAAAAATTTTGCTTCCATGCTCACTCTTCGCTGAGAAGGCTTACCATAGAATACTTAGTCTTTATTTAGGACACCAGATTTACACACGGGTATAAAATTTGCGAAAATATTCCCAGCCCCTTTTCTCTCACCTTCAGTTACTTGACCCTTCCTCTTGAATACATAATTTATACTTATGTACTTTCCAATTTTCACTGCTTCTTGAAACGGGCCAATGCCATATACAAATTTAATTTTATTAGCGAATGAAATTGAATTGACTTGAATCGAACTGGCATTTATTGTTATAATGGCCGCTGTTCGGTTGCTGAAGCGAGTGCACGTGTCGGCGTAAGCCTGGATGGTTTCCATGAATGCACGAGAGCATCCGGCGTATGAGAGCGCGGCAGGCACGCAGACGGAGACGATCCAGAGAAGGAAGAGCAGCCATGAGAGCAACGATCGCCTGATATCGAGTCATTCGTAATTGCATTCGAGCGAAATGATCCCTATGATTTCAGCATGCGAAACAGGAAACATACACATAAACAGCTGGTGAATTCGTAGATGTATTGATATATTTTTATATTTTTATAAAAAATAAATACCTTAAAAATAAATAAATATATAAAATACATAAATTCGTGCCTGGTGAAGATGCCTGAGGGCAGTGGATAAAAGATGCACAGTCGATTGATGGCCATGAGAAGCGAGAAGAACATGATACCGTAATTAGGAATGATAGTGAAGGATTGAAAGACGCTACCCCAGAACGTGGCATACATCGCCCTCTGCAACTCGCATAATTATTCCACATATGTATGTACATATGCATACTTAAATTCCCAATGAAGCTCTCTTTCCACCTCTCCCAGGGAAATATAACAGTTTCTGCATTTATTCGCGCAACTTTAAAACAAATGCTCATGAGAGAATCTTGCATTGAAAAAAGAGGTGAGATAAAAGTTTTTTTAAGGAGCACGATCATCGAAAAATTATGTGCGCTACCAGACTTTCCACTCTAATGGTCAGTCGCACGTTCAATTTTCTCGCTGCGGATTTGCGCGATCTGCGAAATGCCAACTTACAAATTAAACGCAGTAATTAGAACCATCATTATTTATTTTCAGTGATCGTTCTCTTTTAAAAGGCCTTTTTAAAATGTACCCCTGCTCGAAATGAAGTCAGCACGTTGACGATTTCGACCAAAAGAAGTAAAGACGACGCGAAGCAGAGTTGAAGTACGATCAAGTAGAATGGATGCTGGAATTGGGTATTTTTCATCAGTTTGATAATCTTTCTTATGGCAAGCAACTTTGACTCGTTGCTAGTTTTAAATGGATATAAACGAAATTTCAAATAAAATAGTCGCAAATAAGGAAGAATGTAGGCGAAGGGGTACCATTGAAAGGCGCAAAAATCATTGGAGTCACCGGGACTCGAACCAGGGACCACCTACTCATGAGCCAGCTGTGCTTAACCCCTAGCGATATTTCTTGGGACTTATGGGCACCTCTACAAGAGAGAATGATTAAAATACAAACCGTGTATAAGCGAGCCTTGACGAAGGCAAAGAAGAAAGCGGAATTAGAAGTAGCAGAAAAGAGGATGGCGAATATGTGAAGAAGCACAAAGATGCCCTCGGGTGGCTTGGCAACCTCGACAACCAGGAGGCCACCGTGACTGGGCGTCGTAAGGAGGCTTCCCGTCGTTGTCATCAGCGACGGCTCAAAGACCACGGCACAGAAGTCCATCTGAACAAGGTTAGTTTCGGTCATCAAAATTCGTTTCCGCGAAATGAGCAAAATTAGTTTCCGCAAGATGAGCAAAGTTCGTTTTTCCGCGAGTAGCGTTTCAATAAGAAACATTTTACTTTTCGCAGAATGAAAAAAACAGTCATAACTTCAAAAGTTCTTCACTGTCCTACATTGGAAAAAGAGGTAATTATGCGTTCAATGGGGTGGTGCATGCAACGTAGTCGGGGAAAAAGTATAAAGAATTGTGTATAAACGAACGCATATGTATGTATGTACATATATGTATGTATGTCACAGCACCCTTCATGGCCTTCTGAGCTTTAGCAATTACTCTTCACTAATCTGAAAAATCTGTTCCAAAAGATGTGCTCGTTCACCTTTATGAGACAGGTGAATATACTCGAAGCAAACATCGATAACACATTTTAGAACAGATTTTGCTGCCCTTTCCGCTTTCGTTAATTTTAATCTCAATGCCAAGGAAAAACAGATGTGGCAGGTGTAGACACTTCGATTTAAAGACTTGGATACTGAGCAAAAGAGAAAGGTACTGAAAGAGGAGCCAGTGAGACTGAATGATAGGAGGGAAGAGAGAGAGAAAACGGCGAAAAGTAATATCAACGTAGGTTCAAGAAAGAGAGTGTTTAGTTAGATTGCAACCTATGTATGTATCAATTAGGACTGCCTTTGTCGACCACCAAAAAATAATTAATTAAAGTTTGGACATGCATCACAATTCCGGCCATCCCTTCAACCAGGAAATTCACTCATTTATTAAGATACCTATAGAGAGGACCTGCCCGAGCAACTCAAAGCCACTGGCAGGTGTGCCGGCCGAGGCAGAAGAGTGATCATCACACCCTCGGAGAAGAAAGAACCTTTCCCTCCACACACTATCAGTCAGCTGCGCAATCTTCCTTTTTGCAACCCTCCACTCGCTTTTTTCACAAACTCGTGCCATAAGCTGAAGAGGCCAACGCCGGGCTAAAAGTTATCTGAAAAGTAATCCTATTTATATGCACATGTGCATGAATATATGAAGGCATCTGTGTTTGTTGATTGCTTAACTATTTTTAACTATTACTATTATTAACTATTACTACTACTATTCTTAACCCCTTTTTTTAAGCATTTTGAAGACCCCAAGAAGTCTTCAATTGTATGTTCATACGTTCTATTTTGTTTATGCGTTATGATAATCGTTATATTTTATTGTGGATAAAGCTTGCGAGGTTTGCACGCCAATCATATAACGAAGATTGTGAAATTCGTTCTGTTGCAGCCTTTTTCCCGGTCGAGGAAGGCCAACTTTTTTTCTATCTTCTTAGGAATTTTTCGCGCACAATTGAACTGATGTTTTTTTTTAAATATTTAATTTGTTTATCTCCCATGCTACAATGACGAAGCTCTCCTTCAGGCTTTATCCTCAGTCAGACAGGTAAGGGAGGGAAGTTTTCTCTCGCCTCTCCCTGCTCTCCTCTCCCCTCTCACTTCTTCTTCGGCTGGCTCTTCTTGATCTGCGCCTTGTTGTCCTTCTTCGTCTTGAACCACGACGGCAGGAGACCCTTCTTCGACTTCTTCCTAAACAATCCATCTTTGCTTCAGCTTGGACATTTCTCCAAGAATCAGTAAAATTCAAAATAAAGGGATGCTGACCCGGCTGGCTTTTTGGTTGCGGGGCCGGCGGACTTGTTCGGAGCAGCAGTCGACTTGATCGACTTCGTAGAGGCCGCCTTTGGCTTGCTCGAAGCAGACGTGGACTTCGGGGTGGCCTTCGAGGAACTCTGCAATCAATGCAAAATACGAAAAGAAAATAAGAAAATATATTTTTAAGATATTGATTTCTTTACAGTTAGGTAACTGAAAAGCAAAACCTTGCTGCTCTTCGACTGGCTGAGGTCGTTCTTGGAGTGGCGACTGAACGAGCAATCCACTGAAAGGGAAAACAAAGAGTGAACATATCCCTCTCCTTCTCTCTTCGCCTTCTCTCACCTTTCACAATTTCGCTCTTGTCACGGTCGTTCTTGTAGAGGATCCGCTTGCTTGGCTCGGACCTGAAAGGGGAGTTTCGAAGTGTCCAAAGGGGGCTCCAGGCAGGGAATGACCAACATTGGCATGAGGACAGGAGTGGAGGGGGGCAGGGCGGGGGCGGAGCCGCAGCGAGGACCGACCGCGTGGCCCGTGCAGACGCGCGAGCCATGCCCGCTCTCCAAGGCACGCACCACCACCGCCGTGTTCTGTAATTCTCTCTTCTTATATTCCGTATCGATAATTGATAGGAAGACTAGCCTCGGCAGTGAAGCCAAGAGCCACGGCGCGTCCAAGGATTGCCTCCTTCTCGGCCGCGTGCAGGAGGTGGCTGCGCACGAAGGCGAAGGCGCCTGCCGTGTACGACGTCGAAGGGGGCTGTCCTGAAGCGAATCGTCGGTTACTGTACTACCGTACTCGAATGATAGAATGGACGACCAGCGAGCCAGAGAAGAGTGATGTCGACAAGGACGAGCTCACTCTGGACGGCCAGATCACAGCGGCCGAGCAGAGTGGAGAGAGAGCGGAATGGAATAGTCTGAGAGGGAGACGTATTAGTAGTAGATGTAATAATGAAGAGAAATACCTGGAAGTCGGGTGCCTTCGCAATATCGACAAATAGCACCGCTGCCTTGGTGAGGATGTGGGATTCGGTGGGCACGGACACCGTAGTCAGGCTGAGGACCAGCAGACACTAGAATTAGAGAGATCTTAGAGGACATTGTGTCTACTGCAAATTTTTGTATTAAGTTGCCTGAATGAGCTGCTCGACCCGAGCCGCTTCGACCGCCTCCAGCAAATACTGCAAAGAAGGAGACACCCTTAATTTGCCATTCTAGTGAGGCTGTAATATTCTGACCGCCTCAAGCTGCTTCTGCAGCCCAGGCATCGCCAGCCCATTCGCGACCTTCAGCAGCTCCAACAGGGTGTAGAATGAAATGCTCATCTGCCGCTGAAATTGCGAAGTAGGAAGAGAGAATGAAAGAGAGAGAGAGAGGGAGAGAGAGAGAGAACTTACGTTGTTGTTGTCAATGTAGCCGGCCAGGATCTCGACCGTTTCTTTCTCGAAATGGTCCATAACCATCTTCCCCAGCTTGTACATTTCTCGCTCCTGAAATAAATATTCAAATCGTTTTTTTTTGTTAGATAGGTTCTCACTTTGATATTTCAAGTATGATAGGTAACTTATATGTACGTCATCCGAAATAATATAAATATTCAGATCATAAAATAAAAAAAAATATATCCTTTTTTATATGCGTAGGGCAAAGAAAGATCTGCGACCTTCTTGATGACATTGGAGAGGGCGCTGAACTTGTTCAGATCGACCCGGTGGCTCTCTCCCTTGCAGAGGATCAAGACCGACTCTTGCTTGGCCACGTCAGCCTGCTTCTTCTCTCCCCTCAGAGTCTTTTTTTCCGTCCTCAATCATACAACAATGAAAATATTTTGCGTTGATAGCCGAATGACAATTTCGTAAAGTAGACGCATATTTAATACATAATATTTGAAGAATAATCGTCAGGATTCATAGAAAATGTCCTGGTCAAATTGCGTTATGCAATATGGTAATCTAATCATTTTTTAGTGAGGATGTTGAAATTGGACTTTTGCAAATGACCTTCTGAAGGACACTCTTCTTGGATGACTCGGACTTTCGAGTAGTGGAGGAGGAACTTTGGGACTTCGTAGACATCGAAGACTTGGGCGACTTGTTCGACTTCGATGACTTGCTGGACTTGGCCGACTGGCCTCCCGCCTTTCCGGAATTGGCCGGAGCTGCCAGGAACTTGGGGCGCCCTCCGCGGCCGGTGGAAGCCGCTTCTTCTTCGATTCGTGGGTGCATCGCAGGAGAATTCATTCCTTCTGCTCAAACAAAAACTGTTGCCTTCAGACAAACATCGTGATTCCATACATTCATAATGATTCTTGACAGTATAATTGCAAGAAGAAATGTGAAATATGAAAGTTATTTAGAGGCACGAAAGAACCAACCTTCCAGCGAAAGTTGAGATGAGTGAAATGAGGAGGAAAAACGACTTCTCGTTGCTAGATTATGTTCGATTTTGTTTAATTTAAAATTCAATACCATTTTTGTAACCTTTCTTGCGCAAGTGCCATGGTACTCTAAATATTTTAATTAGATGTCCTTTGGATTGGTATTTTTGCCAATAAGCACTGATGCATTTGAAAATGATAAATGAAGGCAAATCTGGGAGAGTCTCTTTTTCGGACATACTTGACAGTATAACATCCACCTCTGGGAAGAGAAAGGCCATGAATACTGTAAACGCTTCGTTCACAACTGTTTTATGCCCATGTATGCACCGTTCCAAGTACTAGTCTAATGTGAGAGGGTGCAATGACGACGAGAAGCTATACCATTACATTTCCGCGACGCTCCCTCTCTCTCCCTCTCTTTCTCTCTCTCGGTCTCTGTCTTCCTCGGTCTCTAGCTCTCTCTCTCTCTCTCGGTCTCTCTCTCTCGATCTCGCTCTCTCTCGGTCTCTCTCTCTCTTCTTCTCTCTCTCGATCTCTTTCTATCTCGGTCGGTCTCTCTCTCTCTCTCGGTTCTCCCTCTCTCGGTCTCTATCTTTCTGTCCTTCTTTCTCACACTCTTTCTCCCTCACCGCTGCATAACCAGCAGATCAGCGAGTGCCGCAGTGAGATTGGCAATGCCATCTGCTCGGATGAGCAGCGCGTAACTACGGATGAGAAGGGGAGTCGCGTTGGCAGAGACGACCAGGAGGATGAGGTTGTTGAAGACACTGAAGAGGCCGTTCAGGGTGTGCAGGAGGAGAGCCAGCAGACGGGGAGAGAGCATTCTGGGAGAGAGGGAGTGAGAGAGAGGAGACTGAGAGAGGGGAGAGAGTTTGTTATGGGAGAGCGAGTTGATCAAGATTGAGATAGAAAGAGAGAGAGACAGAGAGAGAGGGACAGAGAGAGAGAGAGAGAGAGAGAGAGAGAAGGACATCAATAGATTGACTGGAAGCAGTCTCATCGGCACAAGTATAAATCGTACATCTCCTGTTAGACGTATTGTGCTAGTAGGAACAATGTTCTCATAAAAATGCAACAATCTGCGGAGTCAAATATATCCACAACATTCATGGAAAAGAAAAAAAACGACTGTACGGATGTACTTCGTAGCTGACAACGAGTGATTTGTCGAAAATGTTTATCATGATGCACGATAATGCAGCATTATTGCCGGCGCAACACTTTGGGTTTTTTCATATCGCAGATGAAAGGATCAGTTCCATACGGAATAGTATAGAAATCGTTAATTTTCAAGACAAAATTGCATAAATAAAATATGCAAAAGTCAATTTAAAATATGCAGAAAAATTCTTCGTTCACTTGGAATGTTTAATATAAAATTACTCTCCCCATTTCTTGAAAATGAAGCATTAAATAGAGGCTTCTTCATTGTCATTTACTTGTAGTAACTAGTAGTTTAGTAAGCTGGCGGCGCCCTCCGGAGTATTGTTCCAATGGTGATGCGCTCGTTGTTGGTGTCGAAATATAGTGTATGTATATAAACCATATTTCATCATTAAAGGAGGTTTAAACCCGTTAACTCCTAACACGAAATGGTCGATCAGATAGTACGATAGATTTAAGCAACGTGATCCTGGAAATTTGCCAAGATCCTAGCTTCGAAACCTTTTGCCCTAAAGCAAGCATTTTCCTGGACAATTTTAAATTGGCGGTTTGCGTCCGGTAGTGAATCGTGCATGTTTCGGGATACATTTCTCGGTCTATGGAACCATATTTCACCCCTCGCTGGTCAACTTTGCTCCGACAAGCGTTTTAGGCCGAGATTTAGTTGGCGACAACTGTTAAATTTAAAGTTCTGTTCAACACACTAATATTCCCTTAGGCTCATTGTCAGGCAGCGCTTTTCAGATGAAAAATACTCGTTTAACTTTTAGTTTAGAACATTGGCTCTTTGCTGATGCATTCGCAAGCTCAATCCGGACACATTCACAGAATCATCGTAATAGCAAAAATTTTGAGTTGTCTTTTCCAATTTTATCATCGGAATTAGGCAAAAGTGTCGCAGCAGAAAGCAACGAGGACGGGTTCCTTGGGTCAAGGACACAGCTGGCAGGGTCGACACCCTGGCGCCTCATGTTCTTGGTCTTGAAGGTCCAGCCGATGCAACGAGCCGAGGTTGCATCGGCAGGACCTTCAAGATCAAGAACCCTGGGAAAAATTGGAAAAAAATGTTTCCCAGGAGTTCTTGGTCTTGAAGGTCCTGCCAATGCTACCTCGGCTGGGAAAAATTGGCAAAAATGTTGATAAGAAGAGAGAAAGATCAGATGATATTCTTCGAAAACACAAACATGCGAATAATGTGGATTTCGTTAGTTTTCATTATTATAACTTTTCCTGACTTTTCTGATGTATATGTATGTATGTATGTATGTACATTTGTGGGTATGTACATTTGTCTGCAAAATTCAAAGGCCATCACTTGCCTTTGTTGTGGGAGACTTCTGTCCTGTACATACATACGTTATATTAGACACATCAACCTACGACCGTTCACGATGTCTCGTCCACCTCCTACTCTGCTTTTTCTACGAACTACCGTGGGAAAAGTGATAAGAAGGCTCCTTTGTCTTTAACATGTATATAACTCTAGTCGCGAATAAGTGTTTGATGTGTCTGTGGGGGAATGAAACCCTATCTTCAAGTAGGCGTGCATTTGTATGAACTTATTCGAATGTCATGAATATGACTGCAAAACATTAACTAGCAACTTACATCACATTTACTCTGGTTTTGCTGATTGTTTTTATTTTACCTTCATGTTGCGGTTAAAAGATTGTTTTTATTTTACCTTCATGTTGCGGTTAAAAATTTACCTATAGGAAGTATAAATATAGACGTTGTGAGTACGAAAAATAATGAATCACATATGTATGTAATTGTGAACATAACATTCACAAATCACAATGTAGTCCCATAACCTTGTTCTTTAAAAAAATGTATGACACCAAAGGTTTCCAAGTGCAAAAGATCATGAAAGAATTAAAGTCACGCATTCTTCTAACTTTATTCACATTCGACTCTCCTCCGCTTAATTTGTTGTTCGTATTTATTCCCACTTTCACTTGTACTATATGGAAAATATGAATAAATTACATTACCGTGAGTAAATAAAGAAACCTCATAATAATGCAATAATTAAATTGCAGTATCGCAATGAACTTTTCACTCGATTCCGTCTACGCTTTCGAGTATCGTTATCCGCCAGCGTCCATTCGAAACTTGGCCTTCAAAGGCCTCGGACTCGTGCCCGTCGTCCTTCTTGCTCTTCTTATTCATCGTCAACCACGCATCGCCAAGCAATATCAGGTATACAAACAAGCTTTATGTTATTTAAAAATGTAAAACAATACACTTTTTTTTTAAATTTCAACACTTAAAAAAGATGATACTTCTGATTGTCAGCTCTCGGTAGTGTACCTGACATTCATTGGCTTCTTGGTTACTGTACCGATCATCTTCTTCAACCTGTTCATAACGATTGCTATATTGTGGCCAGGCGATCAAATCAAGGTTATTCTTTTATCGTCATTATTTCTCACCATTGTATACCATTATAAATAATGAAGAGATCAGCTCAAATCATATTTGGATGCTTCGTCAATTAATTTATGAAAATGACATATGGTTCCATTGCAGATTTCAGTTCTTGTCTGTTCAATGCTAAAGGAACAGATGTGTCCAGAATTTCCAGTCCTCCGTTTGCTGTGTAAGGGAAGATCTGCTGAAATTTGTTAAATATTCATTTTCTGAAGCTTTCATGAAATGAGAACTACCTAATTGAGTTTTAGGCAATTGGTCTTATTCGATATTTCGCCATCATTCACAACAAAAATGTTCGCCTTGGTTCGCTTTTCGTTCTGACCGTTCTTCTTTCGTCGCCTTTGGTAAGTTTAAAGTTTTTCTTACATCTTTTATTATTATACATTTTGACTTACTCTTTGATAAATCTTCCCTTTGTTAACTTATTAAACTTCTGCTGCTGCTTTGTTGTAAATAATGAAAGAAAAGAAATGGAAAGTCATGTGTTAAACGAAAAAAAAATTGAATAATAAGAATAAAACATATCTAAAAAATTTTTAAGGTAATCTACTACATTATTGCCATGACAACAGGAACAGTCGGAGTGAACGATGAATGCCCATTCTTCATTTACATTCACTGGAGTGGCGTTCATTATGTTGGTAAACAATTTCTAATTAAACAATAGTTTAACAAATTGAATAGTGGTCTATCTGAACTTTATTTAGCATTGGTTCTTCTTTATTATAATTGTTTATTCGTTTATCGGGCCATTGTGCTGATATATTCTATTGAATACAGGGGGATCTATCACATGAGCCTCCCATATTTTTGCGCAACAGTTATTTTGAGCTATTCAACGGTTTTTTGCTAAGCGAAATGCTGACAGCACTCGGCTGCAATATAAGTGTGCTTGTTTTCCTTTATCGAGCCGGCTTGCGAGTTCGTCAAATAAGTAAGCGAAATTTGTTGTCATTCATTTGTTTTCAAATTTTCTTTAAAAAAAATTATATTCTATTATTTAAAATGATTAAGCTAATTATCACCGAATGAAATGCAATAAAAAAATTTAAGCGTCAAATGGAGACCGGAATCAACTGCGCCTCTCTGCGCCTCTCGATTGGACTTGTCGTTCAATCTTTCGTTGAGACAACTCTTTTCTCGTTCAACATTGCCTTCGGGATTCTCATCAATTTCGGCGGTAAGCTAAAATTAATACATTTCAAAATATTATTAGAGAAGCTGATACCGTTTTCTTCTTCAGGTTACGAGATCCTCAATTGGCTGCTCACCCTGACTAATGTCGTTTCTTCTACGACAACATTCATAAATCCGATCGTTGCTGCCCTCTTTATTCCTACCTTTTTGAGAGAGATATTGGCGTTAGTTTTCTTTTTGCTTCAACTTTATCTTTATTTTCGAGCAAATCTAATGTATGCACATATATATACATGGTTTTTTTCAAAGCATACGTGCACTTTTTAACTTTTGTAGAAAACAGCACATTGATAGTAGAAAAGTGCTTGCTTCAGGTGCTTTGTTGCGAACAGCACTTCAACGCCGAACACGACCACAAGTCAAAACAACAGCACGGGTCGAATCTTATAGATCCCTATTCCACTGCGTTTAATTATGTTCAGGTTAATAAAAAAATATACCCCATTAGAGAAACATTTCGCTGCTTCTTCAACCATTTTTTACATTAGGAAATAAGTAATAATGTACAAAACTTCACGTATTTTCAAACGGTTCACGTTATTAAAGTTTGCCAATGTTTATGTCTCTTGCACGTCAGAGTGAGCAAAAGTGAGAGAAGAAAATATTGCAACCATCTTCAACGCACTTTTGTCTCCCCCCCCCCTTTCGCACACTCTCCCATTGAAAACTCGCACTAGTTAAAAAAAACATTTTCATTTTTAAATAGGTCCAGTTTAAAGCCAAACATGGAGAGTTTACTAATGAGCTTATTTTTCTTAACGTGAACTTTATCATTTCAGTATTCATATGAATTGTATGTTTTTCACCACTGTGTTGTGAAGATTCGAAATTTGGGTTCGATTCAAATGTGCTTACTAAAAGGTATTCCTTTAATATATCCTTCACGCAATTCATTGAAATTTCACTCATAAAAAATGACAACTTCATTAACAATTGTACAAACTGGCGTTAATTTTGTAAAGATTATTTGCATGACTGCATTCATCTTCCCTTCGAACGGGATGGAAAAAAAATGAATCCACAGCCTGTTTATGGGAAAAGTAGTGGGAGGCGCACAGAGTAAAATTACAACGTAACGAGATCATTAGGGGTTCTTCTTGATGGGGAAGATCTTGCAAGGTAATATGCCTTCGCCCTGGAACCGATCTCGCGGATGCCAATTGAATGATGATATCTCTATTGAAACCCGCTTTTATAAATAAAAGCGGGTTTTTTTTTATAAATAAAAGCGGGTTTCATTGTACGAATTTGAACTGCAAAAATACTCTAATTTTTTGCTTATAAATATTTTTTTTTATTTTACAACAATTATCGCATTTCTCGGAAATTCATTCATTGTAGTTAACCAGTAAATTCAAAAAATAAATTGTTGTATTAAAAATATTTATGTAAATGGGTGTTAGCTATGATTTTATGTCTGAAACTCAAAAACGTTAATTTTTTTAGGAGGAGTCGAATAACGCCCGCATCGCCATCCAGTGGACAAAGAACCCGGACGGAGGCCCCAGCCACTTCGAGGGCGACGGCATGTTCTGTAGCATGAACCTCCCCATCGAGTACAAATAACCCTGGGGTTGCTTCCCGCCTACATCTCCCATAAACAGCATCCGTTGAATGAAATTATTTTCTTTTGTGCCCGCAAAAGTTATCAGAAATGATATCGGAGGAAGGAAATGAAAAGACATGAAAGAAAACTTTCAACTTCAGCTGCTGAATGCACAACATCCTTCGTTTTACAGAATTCATGAATCCCAAGCAAGCCATTTGCTTCTTGACTGAGTCAAACAATATGGCAAATTGGTTTTCTATTTATCTTACCCGTAAAGCTCATTTTGAGCTATGATGAAGTGAGATATCATGATTTGCTACATTAAGAAAATGAATTATGTACTTCCCTAACAGTAAATAATTCCAAGGCGTTATCATTATTTTGCATGTTCATTGTTTGCAGTCGTTCAATCTTGAGATCTTGGCTAGCATGTGAAGCAGAAAGGCATCTTCACAAACTGATATTTAAAAGTACATTTAAAAATTAATTATTATCGGGTAAGACGAGGAGAATTCGGACGGACAATAATGATAACCAGACGCATCAGTCTGGCAACTCAGGGTTGCAACACAACTAATGCAGAACGTAAACGGAAATTTTGTAGCTCCGAATGAGCAAAGTCTGTGTCCACATGTTCTGATAAACAATTTGGCCTTCATGGAGACAGTCCGTATATGCAAATGCTCTCTCCAAACGTTCTCTCAAAAAATAAATAGTTTCTTGCTACTGCCCGATTCAGTTAGTTATTGAAGACAGCATTAAAACGAAGCCTACGCACCTGAATCTAATTACCTTCTTCAAATGTATGGGTACATCTCAGTCTGTTCCCGCCTCCTTCCGCCCTCGCTGCAATTAATTCCTATATGAGTATGAATATTGGAGACCCCTATGCTCCCATTTTAATTTTAAAAAATGCGCCACTATATCGAAGAGTTCAAAAGCGAAAATAAGCGCAAAAGTTAAAGGAGATCATAAGGGAAAACTCCTACAACGATTGGCGACCCGAGAGCTAAAAAGTACGGTGGTAGAAATCCTCAGAAATGGGGCTACTGCTTCTCGCCTCTCTCCACAGAAACTTGTGGCTTGGAGAACCTATGTGTTAAGCGAAACCCGGCCAATGTTGGTTGCGTGCATCATATATATGCATTTTAAGTGCTCCAGTTGAATGGCCCCATCGGCCACGGTGTGGTTCTGCCAAATATTTTTGAAAATGTAAAAAATAATAATAAAATATTGGCTAATTCAAAGTAGAGAATGTTGTAAGTTTCCTCAGGGCAGAGAGATTTTTGTGACTTCGGGGCACTTGCAATCGAAGGTTCTCGCTCAACTTGACCAAATATTGCGAAAAAACAAGACACTATTTATTCGCCTTAGATCCCCTTTAAGTCCATTGACCATCTGAGTAATACTTATGCCCTTCTGTCTTGCAATTTGACTTCACTGTCAACAATATGTACATTTTAAATTTATACGTCGTCAACCCTTCAGAACATTGTTCTAAATATACATTACGCGATTCGTCGACAAATGATCATTCATGTTTCCGCGAAAAAGTTCAGCACTGAGAAAGTTCCTACGCAATCTCTCATACCTTTGATTCATATTTTGTGTTCTCCAGTATGCTTCCAATGTGCTCACTCGAAAAGATAACAACTTCTTACCATTAGCACTTTCTCCTCCCCCAGTAGAACTTCGGGGAAATTTAATTTCATTTTTCGAGAAAACGGAAGCATACTCTTCCGCAACCTGTGATTACATTTAATTGTTGCCTCTTCTTTTAGATCATAACACCGTCTTGTTTTTTCCGTTATTGTTAGCTTTTATTTATGGAACTTTTTCTCTTTTTAATTAATATTTAGTATTTAAAAATTCATATGTTTTCTTTTTTTCCTAGCAGATGTCAGATCTGCAAGGAAACAATTCTGACAGTGAAAGAAGTCTCTTCGAGCTGCATGCCTTCGACCCCATCTACTTGCCCGCTTCTCTCCGGAATGTCGCTTTCAGAGGTATCGGAATCGTGACTGTGATCGTCCTCCTTCTGATCGTCTACCACCAGCCACGCATTGCTAAGCAGTATAGGGTAAGCATATTTCAGAACATTTATGATTTATGTATGCACATACATCGGTATATCTTTCTTCGATTCTTCATCGAATTTTTTTCGGATTAAGTATAACATTTCAGCTGTCTGTTATCTTCTTGACTTTCGCCGGATTCGCGGTGACTCTGCCGATAATCAACTTCAATATATTTATAACGATTGCGATTCTGTGGCCAAGTCATCCAATAAAGGTGACAGTCTTTTCCACTTATATTTTTTCCTTATCTGCTATTCGCGACCTAACTTGCTTTTTTTCATATTAAACTTGTAAACGCCGCTTTATGCAATCTCGACCTAAAATCGAGTATTGCTAATCGAATTTGAAAAAGGCACTTATATTTCCGCCCTGATTTCTTTCAGATCTCAATTCTTGCTTGTTCCATTTTGAAGGAGCTCTCGAATGTCACTCAGAATATGCAATCGTCCGTTTGCTGCGTGTGTACACTTACTTATTTCATTACAAATCATAATTGAGCATTGATGAATACGGAAGCTTTTCTCTGCTCTAGCTATGCAAATTACACGTAAGCTAATTTCTCGTCTTCAGGCCGTTGGAATAACTCGATATGTAGCAGTGGTGTGCAATAAGAAAGTTAGCATAACAAAATTGTGCTTGCTAACCACCGTTCTGGCACTGCCACTGGTTAGCAAATTTAGACTAACGAGTTTTTTCACTAGCCGACCTTAACGGTAAAATGCAGATAAAATGCCTGAAACCGTTTAACTTCACAGCTTAATCTCCAAATTGCAGGTTATCTATTTTATCGTTGCAATGTGTGCTGGAAAGATTGGAGAGAATGACGAGTGTCCCTTCTTCATTTACTTACGCTGGAGCGGATACAAATACGTGTGTTTGTTCACGTATTAAATTGTCTATAAGTGCACGAGAAAAGCGAGCGAGATATGAACAAATAAGACACACATATGTATATATATATTTTTTAAAGCTGTTAGCATAATCTTCTTCAATTTGTTCTTTGTCCAGTTGTTCGATGGAATTCTGCTCATTGAAATGCTGGTTGCCCTCTCAACAAACTTGGGCGTTCTCGTGTTTCTTATTCGTGCTGATCGCCGTGTTCGAGCTGCATGTTCGCGACTTCTTTTATCTCCTTCTTCAAAACACATTCGAATATTGTAGGGTGCAAATGTGCAAATAGTATATAATTATATTTGTACATTATATATATATATATATATATATATATATATACATATACATATATGTATGTACATACACATACCTACATATATTTTTCTATTAATTTTCAAAATAAAAAAAAATTACTTACAAATTAAAGGCTTCAATCACCCCAAGTTTCCAGTGTCTCACGCGGACCGCACCCAACTCCGTCTCTCGGTCGGCCTGGTCGTGCAGTCACTCGTAGAAACTGTGCTCTTCTCCTCCAACATCGCCTTCAGTCTTCTCGTCAATTTCGGAGGTGAATCCTTTTAACACCGAAAAATAATTAGTGCTGATTCGAATTGCGCATTCTCACTTGTACTCATTGTCAGCACTCTAATTCTTGCGTGCTATTGCAGTCGCATAAACCCGCAGCATGAAATAGCACCCGAATATGAGAGTGCGACGGTCCTCGGCCTCCTTTATAGCAGCTTTCTCTCTCAATAACATGTTCAGGATATGATTGCCAAGATATAGCATTGAACTGATTTTAAAAGACTTCGAAAATAGCGCATCGAAATAAAACAATACTATTTTATAAATGTGAAAATAAGGTAGAATATTGTTTATCTGTTTTCCATTGCAGAGAAAAGAGAGCATAAAGTGCCCGAGTGGCTGCTGACTCTGACCAATGTCTGCTCGTCCATGACAATTCTCATCAATCCAATCGTCGCTTCCCTCTTCATTCCAACCCTTCAGCATGAACTATTACGGCAAATCATTTTGTACAATTTCAATCTACCTTCTAGTTACTCTATCTTTTTTTTAATATTGTACTTTTTATTGTTGTAAAAAACGGTCGAAAATCTTTTTATTAAGATTTTATTAGTAAACCTTTTACAATGAATTCGGGCAATATTCATTTGCAGACTTTTCTGTCGGAGCAAGAGAGCACAATTGCCTCCGTCTAGTGTCGATGTAACCACGCAGGAATGGCAATTGGCGGTAGGCGATCACAACTGACCCGCGATAGATAATTGCACTTTTGTTGATGCCAAATACTCTTGTAATACATGTACAACATACTACATGTATATGCCACCAATTGTTTAATGTTTCTGGTTATCCGTTTTGTTGAGTTTGTATGATGTTATTCGGATAATTGTATTGTTCAAAACACTGAAATAGTCTTGCCTTTATGGTCATCATCCCTAAAGTACTCAAAACAACCTTAAGAAAATATATCTGACCTAGTTAATTAACGCATACAATTGCAAGAGTAACCCGAGAATTCGGAAGAAAGAGAAAAGTTTATGGAAAGACAAGGTCGTTTTGATGAACGATTAGGAGGAGAGCATGGAATGAGGTTTTCCAGTTTGAACTTGTGTTTAAGTGAGAAGCCCATTAAGTTCTCTAACATCATGCTATTTACAGAAATCGCTTTTAGATGTACAGACAGGCATCCTTAAGTCCAAGAAATAGGTAGAGATAAACGATTATAGCGGGAGAACATGACTAGGTGAAAAACAAATTGTTGAGATAACTGCTCATTGCGAGGAAGTGGAGATGTCTTGTAGTTAGAGTAGTGAGAATAAATATGCAGGGATATGGATAGGTGAAAAGAAAACGATGCCTCGCTAATGATGGTACCAATTGTCCGTTCCGTTGCGTTCTGGTTCATGGTCAGACGGGTAGTCGTCTTCGCTTGGTTCGGGTACGTTGAGACAGGCGGAAGTGCGGTTGTTCATGCTGTACATGGCGGGGTTCGCGTACACGCTCCGCACGCAGCGACGGCGATTCGCGTCGTTCAGCGCGACGAAGCGGGAGGGGTAGAAGGACTCGTCGAAGTAAGGAATCACTCCTTAAAGGGGGGGATTCATTGAAGAATTCATGATCAGAGTAGTCATTTGGGCCCTTCTTACATACGAAACCTTATAAAGAATATGTACTTTAGTTATAACCTAAAAAACTTCCTTATATCTTTCCAGTTCTCTTCTCCGCACTCTCTTTCTCTAACGCTCTCTCCCTCTCTCCTTCTCTCTCCCTCACCTCCATATCCGGCGGGTGCACAGTTGCAAGGTGCATCTGCCTTCCACGTGCTGCCCCAGTCGGGCTGATACGAGTAGTCGTAGCGGATTCCATCCAATTGCACGGGCATATCTGCAGAAAACTCTCATGTCAGTGGTATGCAAGCTACCGTAACCCGTAGACTAATTCGTATAGCACTAAAAATTCTCCTTATGCATCGTCGACCTTTACAACTGAGCGTCTTGTTGTCATCGGCAAAGGGAACATCAAAGTATCCTGTAAACCATCGGAACGCCTTGATTCGTCGGCTCTCGCCAGGCCCGCCTGGCTCGGCAGCGTCCTGCAATTTTAGCCAGTTTTATTTATTTTTTGAAAATATACGTATTTTAAGCATCAAAAGTGATCTATTGAGTGAATACACAAACACAAGACATAATGCCACATCATCCTCTGGCTTTGTTCTTCTGACAACGAGAGGCATACGATAACGAAAGGGCAAAGCATAAAAGCGCCTCCTCAGCGATGTATGAGCTGTGCGTTTTCTTTTCCCAGGATGAGAAAGTCACGTTGGCTTTTACAAACTTTCCGGTGACTTTATTCATTCATGTCCTACTCATAAGCCGGCATGAAGAAAGCACATTTACGTAATGGGAACTTGTGCAAACAAAAATGTATAAATAAAAATAATTGGGAAGAGAGGGATGTGAATTGAGAGAGGAAAAAAGTCCTTGTCCTTGCCTCTCCGTTGCACTCGTTGTTGATGATCAGACTTGTGGGGCCAAAGATCGGACCGGCATAGCCGGCTTCCTTGTTCACTTCTCCACTGTTCCAGTCACCTTGACATTTGAGGGGTCTTAAGTTGTAATTCATATATTGCACAAGTTATTCAAATGGGAGAATACAAAAATGGAGCTACAAATGTATTGTTTATTATCAATGTCATGGCAGATAATTTTTATAAACTTCTTTGAAAGTGGAAACGAACCCATGACGATGTCATGCATGGCTGGCTTGGGCGGCTGCGGAGTCATGTAGAACCAGAGAGAGGCGAGGATCGCAAGGGGCGGGTTCATCTTCGACATTATAAGATTCGGATGCCGCAGCAGATCCACCTATGTACATATATGTACATAATTATTATTTCTATCAATGAAATTGAGCTTTTTTTAAGCAAACATGCGAGTGTTAGAAATATAATGTAGGAGAAATAAATTTCATATTACTTTAAAAAATGTATAAAAAGTTTAAAAAATCACAAAACCTCGATGCCCTGCTCCGCCAACCAGTCTTGGAACAAGCCATAGTTGTAGTTGTATGAGATCTGAAGTGGCGAAATAAACACTTTTTTAAATCGGACTCTGGTTTGCGCCATCGGATATTTTGTACAATTTCTAATGGTAAGTAGAAAGGTCTAAAAACTGCCTAAGAATATTTAGAATACCCACCCTTTCTAGAGTAATGCGCATGCAACTAAAGAAAAAAGTTAACTGCCGTGAGCAAAATCAACAAAAGTAATGAAGACTGCCTGAATGGCGCCACGGCCAAAGTAGCAGCCGGTGGTGAGGTTCTCTTTGGAAGAAGAAGAAGGCACCGGTCGCTGGTTACATTTGTAGAAAAAGTTCAGCTCGGCCGACTCGGCGCAGTACCTTATTGCGAGTTACTTTCAATGTTAGATTAGTGCATTACAACATTTTATTATTATTTATTTATTTATGTAATAAGGCAAATATTTAATTTCGAAGGCTGCATAGTGATTTCTCGTTTAATTAATTAAATTTGTATAATTCGAAAAATAGAAAAGGAAAAAGAAAAATAGAAAAGAAAAGAGCGAAGCAGAGTGGCTCACTTCCCGCCTTTAGTGCATCGTTCTCCGTCGGTGACATTGTAGCCCGGCGCATCCTTTGGCATGAACGGACTGACCGGGCCGCCCTAAAGCCAGTTTTTTTTAAATATACTATAAAGAAGAATAGATTTGTCAATAATTACTATTTTAAAACTTCTTTTAGTTACGAAAACAACAAGTGACCCTTTTGTAATAAAAAAACAGAAAATAATTTGTAATTAAAAGGCAATGAGAAGATAAACCGAAAAGTTTGGGATCTCCACTTCTGCACCTCAAACCAGTTGTAGAATCCTCCGCGATAGAAGCACTCGTGCGCCTTCGTGACGTTGCGGCCAGACCTGAAAGGAAGCGTCTTCTTTTTCTTTTGCTGCAAGAAAGAAGTTTAGGAAAAGCAAACATTCCCGAAAGTGATATGTAAAACAGGAGAGCAGCATAGATGAACTTGATGCTGACGTGTCCGTATTCAATTTTAGATGGAAAAAAGTTAGGAAAGAAGTTGTGGGGGTCTACCCGTAGAGGCCGGCATCGTTCTCGCCCGTCTCCTGAACAGCGTGCGCAAAAAAGGCGGCCAAGTCGCGACGGTGGTTTTCATTAGGTTTGTAGACCTAAAATAAGCAGAGTTAGTGCGAGTGAAATGATTCTCATTTTGCATAATGGGAACGAAAAATGGATACAAATTTTCAACGACTAAGAAAAATTAAACAGAGAATAAAATAATTAACCAAATAACATTCTAACCTCATACGGCGAGGACGTGCCAAACTCTGGGAAATAGCGCGCAGCGATCACGAAAGCATCGTACGAGTACGGGAAGCAGTGATGAGGACCCCAGCCGAGGTTCGCCTTCGGAAAGAGGTCCTGCAAGGGGTTTTTATTGTCAGCAAAATTTATATATATACATATCTTATATTATCAAGTTTCAGCGACCACTGCTCACCTCGAAGACATCACGCGTGAACCACTTCTCCAACGCACTCGGAGGCTTCTTCAGCGGATCCGTCGGGCGCTCGCAGTTTTTCGGCGGACCTTACAAAAATGCATAGAATCATTCTTCTTTCTAGTCGTTAAGCACTCTTTAATTTTGTTAAATGATTGTATTTAAATGAATTAATAAATAACAACTGTATGTAGTTTGGTATAGAGTAAACACAACTTTGTCGGTAACATTGTCCTGCAAACCTGAGCCATATCGCGATGCTCCCGGGCAGCGCACGCCTCCCTTCAGCACTAGCTCATCGCCTTGTGTCGGCGTATTGCCAGGCAGAGAAGCTGAAAACAAGTGACATTACAAGTTTTCTATAAAGTTTTTTTGCAAGCAAAAATAAAGTGGAAGGAGGCTGACGTTTTGTCGTCTTCTTTGGCGTCTTCGTTGGCGTCTTCGTTGGCTTGCTTGGCGGCTTGGTTGACGTCTGTAATCAGTGCGTTTTGCGTTTCAACACTTTAAAAAATAAGAAAGCCTATGAGATTCTCTTAATACGCACCGGCGCTTTCTCCGTCGTTGCTTCGTCTAGAAAACGCGGCCAGTATCGGGTGCTGGCGTCATCCAGCGACCATGACGGCGGCAACGGGACTCGGCCACGAAAGGCAATGGCGAAGGCGGCGAGCAGGAGAAGCACATTCACGATGAGCAGAGGGGCAAGCTGAACGCGGCAATGAGAACAAGTTTTGAAAATTATAATTATGCTGCAATTTATAATTTTTAAACTGGTTGAATTGTAGAAATAAGTGAAGCTTCAACGACGAGAATCCTATTATAATTTTCGATAGGGCACACAAAATGAACAAAAGAATCAATTTACCATGCAGCTGAAGATATTGCGACCGAAATATCAAAAGGGCGCAGCTGCCTCGGATAGGAGATCTAACGGTTCAGAACAGCGATCACGCACTGGGCATCTAGTCGTGAAAGTCTAGCGGCGAAAGTTATCGTTCTCTCTCTCCCCTTCTCTCTTCTAGGTCTCACTACCTCATTCTCTCTTTCTCACTATCTCTCTCTCTCTCTTTTCTTCAAACCTCCTAGACTACAGAAGCCTCTACGCCTTCCTGCTTATTCTCGCCGAATGCGGTTTCATCTTGCCTGAAGTCACGAAGTTTACCCCGCTGTTGATCTCTCTTACCTTCTCCCTCTCTCTCTCTCTCTCTCTCTCTCTCCTTAGCTCTCACTCTCTCTCACTCTCTATCTCTCTTTCTCTTTCCTATCCATCTCCTCTCCCTCTCTCCTTTTGAATATCCGCAAACATATCGAAGCATCGTACTGAAAAGATGCGCGAGCTTCTCTTCTTACATTTCTGGTCAGCAGCCTTTTCTCAAGTTCCTCCAGCCATGTCCGATCCTTCTTGAGGCGTTTTTGATTTCTCTTCTAGAGAAGGACAAGAGCATAAAAAAGATACATTTCTTTGGTTTTTCTAATTTATTGTTTCGATTCTTACATCATTACTTTTTTACTCCAAATAAGTAGAACATTAAGTCCAATAGTTTATCTGAGAAAAAAGTGAATCATTGATATGACAGTTGTTCAGCCCAATAATATAGTCAGAATGAGAGAGTGTTGTTGTCCGACTAGACTCAAATGGAAACAAAGCAGGAAAGCAAATGCAGATGAAAAAAGTGAGCCTGTGGAAAGAAAAGAGAAACAGTGAGAAGCGAGAGTGTAAGAAGAGGGAAAAGATCTGAAAAAGGAGAAGTTAGACACGGAGAGAATGGAAGAAAGCGAGAGAATGACAGAGATCATAAGATAAACACAAGCAAGCTTCCGAAAGGCTGATAGTGCGACTGCAAACATTTGACTAGCCTCAGGCTCACAAAGCAAACTAAAAGGCGGACTCATAGACTTTTTTTTTCACCACAACTTTGCAAGTTTCAGAACAGTCACGCCACGCCTAAGGCCCAAAAATGACTTGGAGACACTGTAGTTCTCACAATCAGCTTTCAAAAGAAATACAGGAGACGTAAAGCTGAAAAAAATGAAGTGTTCGGCACTTATTCTTGCAAATCAGTATACTATGATTAAGTATTTAAATAAATATAAAATAAAAAAATAAACATAAACATACAAAGAAAACAAATTTAAAAAAATAAGTAGTTAAAAATAATAATAATAACGGAGAGCAGCTGCTTACCAGTCGCAGCCGCTCGAGGGCGGGAAGAGGCGGCAGGGGCGCGCCGCAAGAAGAACAACGTATCTTCGGAAAAGCGGCGTCTCTGCCTCCGCCGCGCCAAAAGCGCATTCTTCTATTTTTATTTTTATTCTAAATTGTAGACCTGAAAACTAGCCCGTTTTATTATTCAATAAAGAAATTTGTAGAGCTTGAAATGCGTTCAAAATGCTATAGACAGTAGCAACAAGGATTTTTTTCAATCCAGAATGTAAAAAAAACAATTGCGCATAAATATTGTAACATAGTAGCAATGTGACAATTGTAAAGTGAAAGTCTTTTTATGGAATACATAAATGGGGCGGCAGTCCAAGGAAAGAAGACCCACTGAATAGGCCTAAGCTTCTTCCCGCCGACGTTCTGGGGCAGAGACAATGGAAAGTAAAGGAACGGGGAAGAGAGAGAACAGGAGAGCGAGAGATGCAGGAGAGACAGTAGGGAGAGAGAGAGAGAGGTAGAGAGAGCGCAAAAGAATGAGAAGAATAGAGCAAGAGATACTTAGAGAGCGAGACATCGTGAGAGATCAAAGGAAGTTAACGATAATAATAGAGATTGAGAGAGCGAGAGGCAGCGAGAGAGCGTGAGGGAGTGAGAGTGTGTGAGAGAGAGTGGAAAACCAAGTCCAGTCTAGGCCAAGAATGTGACAACGAGGCGCGAGACCCAAGTGAACGAACGGGGTGGCCATCTCGAGAGAAAGAGCTGCTTGATGCCTAAAAGGCCAGAAGCACAGGCTGAAGAAGTGGAGGAGGAGAGGGAGGGAGAGAACATTCTGGACTGTCTTTCTCTCTCTCTCTCTCTCTCTCTCTCTCTCTCTTTCTCTCGCTCTCTGTCGTCTAGATAGCAGAAAAGAAGGAGAGAGAGAGAGAGTAGAGAAATAGAGAGAGAGAATGAAACAGAAAGACTATTAAAAAAGAAGGCGCGAACGTGATAAAAGAACTATTTGAATGCCTTTTTTTCGTGTGTCGGAGAATGCTGATCTTCAGATCTTAAGGAGAGCTAATCGAAGGAAAGAAAAGCTTAGCTTACCAAAGAAGTTTGACACGCTTATAGGAGTAAAAAAAGTGTGTGTGTGTATAAGAGAAGAGGAGAATGAGAAGCTGAAGCTGACAAAGCGTGAGTTTAGTAGAAGAAGACAACGAGGGCGAGCTGCTTGCTGTACCTGGAATACTCTCCACTACATTCTATAGCATCTGTGTCTTTGACATTTTGTGTGTCTTTGCATATACATTGTGTGTTTGTTCATGTGCGGAGTGGGTGGGAGAGTTGGAAGAGAGAGAGAGAGAGAGAGAGAAAACGAGATAGAGAGAAGGAGGGAGAGAAAGAGAGAGAGAGAGAGAGAGTTGACATAGACACTCTGATTACACGACTTGAAAGATGAGGCTGAAGAGCCCCCAGGCGGATGGAGGAGTAAATAATCCAATGGCACGCCGAGGAAGTGTTGCAAAAATGCGCATGAAGCTATCTTTTTCTCTCCTTCACTCTTAACACACGCACAGACTCTCTCTCTCTCTCTCTCTTTTTCTCTCCCTCTCTCTCCCTCTCTCTCTCTCTCTTTTTCTCTCCCTCTCTCTCTCTACCTCTCTCTCTCTTTATCTTTCCTTCTCTCACCTTCTTCTCCCCCCTGCTTGAATCTCCATCGTTCTCTCTGCTGAAGTGGCCGATTCAACAGCGAACGCGGGAGAATGCGCCCGGAGGCAGAGAAGGCGAAGGACCGATCAGATTGCAGGCATCCATTCAATGATAGTTCTAGCTGGAAGAGGGAGAGGGAGAGGGAGAGAGAGGGAGAGAGAGAAAGAGCGAAAGAGAGAGAGAGCGAGAGAGAGAGGGAGAGAGAAGGGGAAAGACTGTATGCAGTAAGAGAGAAGGATCATAGAAAATGACGAGGAATAGCTGAGAAGAAAGGGAGGAAAGAGAGAAAATGAGAAGAGAAACAAAAAAGTGCCGACAGTTGACAGCAACGGAGATTTGCGACAGTCACACACATTGAGCGAGGCAAAAAAGAGACAATGCTGAGAATGAGAAAAGTGACTGCGGGGGGAGACAATTAAATGGACCAGCTGAGAAGCAAACACAAATACATTCAAGGGGAATCAAGGGGTCAAAGGCAACTGAGAGAGAGAGAGAGAGAGAGAGAGAGAGAGAGAGAGGAATAGGAAGAGGAAGATAGAACGAGAGAGAAAGATAGATATGCAGATAAAGAGAAAGAGGATAGGGAAGGAGAGAGAGAGACAGGGAGAGAGAGGAAGAAAGAGAGAGAGAGAAAGAGAAAGAAAGAGAGGCTGAGAGGCTGAGAGAGAAGGAGAGAGAAAGAAAGTAGATAAAGAAATGCTAGAGAAGAGGCGCGATCTGTATCACATTAGAGAGGATGGCACGTATCAGCGGACAAAAAAGTGGGGAATTGAAGAAATAGAAGGAACACGCAGATGGAGAGATCAGAGAGAGATAGAGAGAGAGAGGAGAGAGAGAAATAGAGCGAAATAAAGAAAGAGTGCGATTGCCTGAGGCTCTATTGCCACGGCTGGATTGAGGCAGCGCAGTCTGTAGCTCTGCTTTATCTCCTTATGCCATCCATCGTCTCTCGCTCTCTCCTTCCGCCACGCTCTCTTCTCAGTCACTTGCATTTTCTGTTAATTGATTTCGCTTCTAACGTTAAAAGATTTTTTTAAAGTGATTAATTTTTAATATTCCTATAACTCCCTCATACGCATCACGTGATGTGAAATGTTGTTCGAGTGTGATTTGACCTCTTACCTTTATGCCTTTACTTGTCCCTTCTCTGCCACTGTCTTCTCAACTCTCTCTATCCGTCCCTGCTCTCTCGCTCTCTCTTGCTCTCTCCCTTTGAACCATTGAACTGTAACTTTATAATTGGCCACTCTGCCCTTCTGTTCGTGCTGATTTCACAATTCTTTCTAGCTGCAAGCTCCGCCTCGCCAACGTCATTCTCTTACATGTAGAACTGTTTCCGTTTATGGCCATCGAATGTGACTGCTCTTCGTGTGATGGAGGGTTTTTTTCTGAATTTAACAGCAGCAATGGTTTCAACAAATAAGACTGGTCGCTTTCTCACATCAGACTTTACATTTTAAATTTGTCTTGAATTTCTACTATTGCATACCCTGTCATTGAACAATAGCCTTCCCATTCATTGTTTTGTTTTCCTTTTGTTGGTTACGTCTTCTGTAGAAATCTGTAGAAAAATTGGTGAGGGGGGGGGGTAAATGGATACGAGACGGTAAAAGAATAGGAGAGAGAGAAAGAGAGATAAAGAAAGTGAGAGCAAGAAAGAGAAAGAAAGAGAGAGAGAAATAAAGAAAGAGAGAGAGAGAAAGAGAGAGAGAAAGAGAAAGAGAGAGAGAGAGAGAGAGAGAGTGGTCACAAAGGAAGGGATGAAAGGAGAAGTAAGGCAAAGAAGACGAGTCGTTCGTTTTCCTTTCATTTCCGTCAAAGGCTGCATCGCCGATTGCTTTTCTGTTTCCCTTTCACTCGCCTTTTTTCCCTCTTTCTCTCAGGCTTAAAAAGTACTTCTTATCACTGAAACTTATCTACACATCCTCTTCGTCGTTGTTCTCCTTTCCCTTTCTTCTTCTTCGCTCTCTAACTTTCTCTTTTCCTCTCTCTCTCTCCATATTTATCTCCACTTCACTCTCCCTCTCCATCTATCTCTCTCACTCTCTCTTCTCTCGCTCTCAGCTTCTCGTTCTCTCTCTCTGTGTCTCGCTCTATCTATTCTCCTCTCTCTCTCTCTCTCTCTCTCTGCCTACATATCTCTCTCTTTCTTCTCACTTTCACGCTTTCTGCTTCCCGTTTGTCTCGTCTCCCCATATCCCGTCCCATTCGTCGTGTTCCAATTTTCGTGACACAGTTATCACGGGCTTCTCATTCCCTCTCCCCCACTTCGACTCTCGCTTTCACTCCTTTCACTTTCGTGTCTTCCACGAGGTTGCCTTCCCTTTCTTCCACTATCGCTTGAATCGAAGCCCTTCGCACTCTCATAAGCGCTTGCTATTTTGCAATTCGAACCAGCATCCTTTATTTTCGGTGATTTTCCAATAAACGAATGGGAGAGGAAGATTTTGCCAGGTTTTTTTCATTCCTGTTCTTAGTTGGGATTAACTGCGGGTGAGTTAATTTTCAAAAAAAAAAAGAGCTGCGAGATCTTTTGTTAACTGTTCGTTTGAAGTCGCTGGACTTCCAAAGTATTCTTTAAACTCTTCTGACAGGGAATGGTCAGAAACCCTAAATTCCAAAAATTTTGATATTTTGCATATGGATTGACCATCACATTGGATGGTTCGAAATGAAAAAATTAGGACCCGAATCTCTCTAGAAATCTTTTTATTCCCATTTAAAGATGCGTGAAAATCACATTCATCAATAAGGTGCCCGCGTTAACAACTGTTCCAACCAGAAGAACAAGACCGGATGGCGCAGTAGGTAGAGCTTCTGGACACTATTTTTCGGTCACAGGTTCAACACCCCGTTGGCACGATTTCTTTTGCTTGTTTAAGAATGCAATTTTTAAGGTCGTAGAGTACTTTTTACGTACTTTCTTGCTTATCCATTTGAAGGCGGACTTTGCGAAGTGCAAGTATCAAAAAAAAAAATTTTTTTCCTTTGGGCTGTTTGTAGGTATGAATGTGGGTTTAAATGCATGATTCCGTGGCGAAAGGAAAATAGAGAGAGTTGTGGAGTCTGTCGTCGCAACTGCCAATTCCTGCACCATGCTCCTTACAGTGTACGCCGATCAGAGATGACCAAAAATTTTGGGCCGGCCCGGCCCGTCGGGCAAAAGGTCTCGGCCCGATCCATTTATGGGCCCTAGAATTTGGCGGTGACATATGTCGACAACGAGAGTGAAGGCACCAAGGGAGACATCGAAGGAGATGGCGGAGAAATTCCGTCTTCGAGTACCGCAGATTGGAGATGAGAAAAAAAAATCAAAAAAATAAGCAAGAAAGTAAGTAAAAAGTACTCTACGACCTTAAAAATTGCATTCTTAAACGAGCAAAAGAAATCGTGCCAACGGGGTGTTGAACCTGTGACCGAAAAATACTGGCCAGAAGCGCTACCTACTGCGCCATCCGGTCTTGTTTTTTTGGTTGGAACAGTTGTTAACGCGGGCACCTTATTGATGAATGTGATTTTCACGCATCTTTAAATGGGAATAAAAAGATTTCTAGAGGGATTCGGGTCCTAATTTTTTCATTTCGGACCATCCAATGTGATGGTCAATCCATACTAATATCAGAATTTTTGGAATTTAGGGTTTCTGACCATTCCCTGGTGAGATGTTCCGCCTGGCCGTCCGCGTTCATTCCGTGTGAAGTCTGAATGTTGCTAGGAGATTCCCGTTTTTTTTCTGTTCTCTTGATTTATTAGAAAAGGCTAACTCTTAGTGGCGAAAAAAGAGTTAGACGGATTACTTTTTTTTTACTTTTCTTTCGATCACGCGAGGAAAGAATCTGTATTTTCGATACTTAAAACAGTTCGAATATTTCGTTGCCAACGTAATATGATCTATGGGACATTAAGCTCTGAAACGTTAGCGTTTATCTTATTCTTTTTTTGACTGATGGGAGTAAAAATACGGACAAATTAATTATCAACTGTAATGCTGTGAAAACAAGATAATAAGATTCAGGTTCGTACTCTCGCTTATTACCCATTTCATGCCTGTTTGTAAACCTTCTGCTCCCGCTTTTGCATCTCTTCCTCTTATGATCTTTCTCTCTCTCCTTCTATGGCTCTTTTGCCTTTCCTCCTTTCACTTTCTCTCTCCCTCACTATTTCTTTCCTCATTCTCTATCATTTCTTGCAGTAACCGGTTGCTCGCGCGGCTGCGTTTGCTAAGTTTGGCGTTGGAAGAGAGGGGGAGCTCGAATCTTCCTATTGTGAGGGAGGAGAGGATTTGGTTAGGGAAGCGAGGAGAGCATGGATAGGCGGCGGATCACAACCATCATCACGTTGCTTGTATAAGGAAGAGAGGGGGAGTGAGAGAGAGAGAGAGAGAGAGAGAGAGAAAGGAAGAAAGAGATAAAGAGATGGAGACGGTGCGGCACCAATGACGGACGGCTTTGGTGGTGGGTCGGCAGCCGGTGGGGAATGCCAGGAAAAGGTGCTTTTGGATAATCCGCCTCCTTCTTGTGCACATCTTATTCCCTCTTTCTCTTTCTTTGTCTCTTCTTTGCTTTTCCCTCGCATATCTTCTCATGGTTTGCCATCCTCCTATTTGTATTGAATGATGAATATACATACATATACTAGTTTACTGGTTACGGCCCCAAGCCTGTCCACTCTTGCTCTCCATTCATGCTTATTCTCGCACATTTTGGGTCTCGTCCCCTCTCTCTCTCTCTCTCTCTCTTTCTCTCTCTCTCTCTCTCTCTCCCTCTCTCTCTCTCGTCCCCCCCCCTCTCTCTCCATTCTCTAATTCGCTTTTGATGGTATGCCTGCCATTCAAGAGCAAGTCAAAGAAGAAAGAGTGGTCCGGCTATTCTTCTTCTTTTCAATCCGGCTTTCTTTCTCTTCCTTCCAAATCGACGAATTTGCCTTTCCCTCTTATTCTCTCATTTGATCTACATCTAGCCGTCTTCCATGAAAATCTGCAGCGAAGTTATGAACATTCCAATTCAAGAATCTTTCAAATGTTCATATCTTATTGTGCTCATCATACAATTGGTGTTTGATTTCGCGCGCGATTCTCCGTAACATTGTTTTGCCTTTCATAAACATATAGAATGACCTTCCTTATCCATTAATTTTGCCATTCACGAAAAAGTCTATTTAAAGTTGCGCCTTACCACAGTATACTAATTGTACTTATTAAAGTATTAGGCACCAAAATTTAATTAATTAAAAACATACAGTCAAATAAGTATTAAAATATTGTCATTCTTGAGGAATGACGCAGTCCGAGCTGATCTCCGTCACTCTTCTCTCTCTTCTGCTTGCTCGCGGCGCACTCGGCTCCATCGACCAGAATGACATCATGGAAGGTATGCAAATTGGCATCGAGCCAGGTTGGAAGAGAGAGAGAGAGAGAGAGAGAGAGAGAGAAAGAGAGAAAAAGAGAGAGAGAGATAAATAGATGGAGAGAGAGAGAAAGAGAGAGAGAGAGAAATGGAGGGATTGATAAATAATGGGTGATGAAAATAAATAAAAAAAATGACAATTAAGCCATGCATGAAAATAAAAAAAAGCCGTTTTCTTATTTATTATCATTTTCAACTATGTAGAAAATGTGTGCATGAATCAGAAAACGGCCTCGAATTCTCTTGCAGACTACGAGTCTCCGGATGACTTTGTCGACTTTGGCGTCGTCTCTGATAAGATCGTCGTGCGGCCGCTGCCTCCTCTCGAAGCCGACGCTCTCGACAGCCAAAAAGCGCTTCTGCCGGCCTTCGAACCGGAGATCGAGGCATGCAGAACACTAAAAATAAAAAAGATAAAAAATATTTGTTCGATTTTTTTAAAATTAAAGTGCTCAATGTCAAAAGCTTGTCAAATAAATTTTGAACCAAAACGATTCTGGCACTTAATTTGCAGATAATTCTCGTATTAGAAGGAAATATGTATGCTGATAATAAATGCTTCATGCTTGTAGACTCTTCCGCCGGTGCCGATGCCACCGATGGATGAAGAGGAGGACGTGGAGAAGGTCGTCGCGTTGACGACAGCGGTGGCTGCTCACGAAGAGAAGGCTACGGTAGCCGGTCCGAACACAGAAAATATCACGGTAGCCGAGCCGGAGGCAGTGGAAGAAGTGACGGCCGAAGACGAGGAGAAGAAGCGGCAGGCGGAGGAGGCGGCGCGAGCGGAGTGGCGAGTCTTCTTGACTGACGCCACGGCGAAGCCCTCTGACATCCGTCGCAAGATCGAGCACACCGCAGTTGCAGAGGGCAGAGAGGTACGATTCTTTCTTTTTTTAAATACTTTCCAATTCCCGCCAATTAAATGATTGTTTTTTGTTCCTCATACAAAGAAATATATTTGCTCTATTTTCATACCACCGTCTTAGCTATGTAATTTTATTAGTTTGAAATAGAATGATTCAGGCATCCGCCGCGACGCTGCTGGCGGCGGCAGACGAAGCGGAGTCGCGCAGCCGCGGAGCACTCATCGCACTCCGATCCGCCGTCAGAGATCTAGACGCTTTGCTCGATCTGCCGGCTGATTCCAGAAAGGTTCGAACGAGAGAGAGAGAGAGAGAGAGAGAGAGAGAGAGAGACCGGGAGCGAGAGAGTAGTGTGGAAAGGAGAAATGTGGTACAGAAGAAGGGCGAAAATGAAATGGGTGGTAACATTTTGCAGAGAAACACCCAAAATAAATCTATGTACATATGTTTCTCGAATAGATAAAGGCAATACGTTCAATATGCCTTTACAGGAGAAGAAGCGCCTCGAGGACATTGGCTATGCCTTCGTCCCGCTGCTCAACGAAGCGCTTGCGCAGTTCCGGTCAGAGAATTCAAAGCTATTTTGCAGAACAGACCTAATACATAGTGTCCAGCCTCTATGCTGTTTTTGTTCTATATAATAAACTAAGTAAAATTTATAGCAGTAAGAATTTTTTGAAGTTATTAGAGTGATGTAATTAAATACAACTAAAATTCGTAAACTTGTAATTGTTGTTGAAAATCAAGTGAACAATTCCAGCTCGTCGGGCGCGGCGGGCCACCGTCGCCTGGAGCGAGTGCTGCACGCGATGGACTCGCTGGACTCGCTGCTCTTCTTCGCCGACCTCCCGCCGGCCGAGCTCAGGGAGAGAGTGGTCGCGTGGGCCGAGCAGCCCATCGAGAAGGCTGAGAAGGCGGCCGGCCATCAGCTCAAGGTTCTATCCTGTCATTATTAGTCATTTTCTTTAATATTTTTTTTTTGAATTTGGCCGGCAAAATCAGCCAAATATAGCGTCTGATTTAATAAAATAAAAAAAAATCGTAAAAATAGTTTAATCAAGAATAAAGATAATCGTTTGTTTTGCTTTGCAGGCTCGAAGGAAGCAACTCGAGAGCGACTCCGGATTGCTCCAGCGTCTTCTCGCTTCCGTCCTCTCTGAGAGTCATCGATCCGTCGAGGACTTCTTCGACTCGCCGCGTCTCGGACGAGCGAATCTTCTCTTTTATTGATTCTTTCTCAGAACATCAACTTATTAGTATGTTATTTCAGAAGTGCTCTCTAAATTTGTTGAGAAATATTTTTCCTCCTCCTAAGAAATAGCAAATTCTAGATCGGCATAAGTAGTAAGTATATCGCTGTAAATAGGACGGTGTAACTATGTATGTATTTTATTTTATTTTGTCACACAAGCATTTTTGAAACATAATTAATGTTTATCATAAGCGCCAAGTCAAGCATATCTGTACATATTCATAGAGCTCATTGACCATACATACATGCTAATTATGCATAATTGCTATTATATTTAAATGGACGTTTTGTGTATGGTCACGGAAATCGCGTTTAATCTTCATCAGCCGATCGATTTTGCTTGTTTTTTTTTAGATTTGGCAAACTTTTGAAACCGCTGAAAAATACAAATATTTTTCCCCGTAATTTTCAAGTTGTTGCCTTTCTACTCTGGAATCTCATACTTATGCAGCATATTTCTGGTTACTCGTCGTGTTGTTTCCGATTATTTTTGTGTATACTCTGCCTTATGCTATGGCAAAAATACATGACTGAACCGATAAACGTGTTACTTGTACTTGCATGAAACTTCCCGAGATTGTTTACATGCATATTTACAGAATAACGATCGCTATATGTTCAAGAATAAAACCATGCTATTTTTTTAAATTCCAAATGGAAGTTAATCAATTTTTCAGAAGTTTGAATTTTACAATATAATGAATCTTCAATGTTTAATCACCAACGAAATTTCTGCATTCCTCTTCCATTCCAATAGCTTTTCGTGGTGATCTCATTAATTAATTGGATCATAGAGTTATTGAAGTGTGATGATGATAACATCTTAACTTCTCTAACGATATGATTGAGGATAACACAGTGAGAGAGAGGGTATAGAGAGAGAGCGAAAGAAATGAACGAGTGGACGATTGGGTGGCAGGCGCCTTCACTCTTCCCGCATATGGAGCTCCATATCGTCCATGATTTGTCTCTGCCGTCAATTACAAGACTCTGCCCTCTTCTAAAGCTCATTACGTTCTCTATCTTCCTCTTTTTGGCCTTCTCTCACGGGTCCATATCTCTGTCTCTCTCTCTTTCTCTCTTTCTCTCTCTCTCGGACTTCGTTTCTCTCTCCCTCCATCTTCTGTTTTTGTTCGCTTTGCTCTCCCATCTCTCTTCATCTCACTGACGCTTTCTTATCTATCGCTCCCTTTCTCTTCTCTTTTTCCCTCTCCCTGCCTCTGTCAGAAGTTGCTCTCTCTCTCTTTCTCTTTCTCTCTTTCCCTCCCTCTATCTGCAGGTTGCTCTCTCTCTGCAATGCTGGCTGCACAGGGGCAATGGGCGTGTCTTTTCTTGGTTGTTCCCGGACTCTCTTCCCTTGACGGAACTCTCTATACCCCGCTCCTTTGAATTTCTTCTATCTCTCTTAATCTTTCTCTCTCTCATTCTCTCTGGCTCTGCTCTCTCTCCATTGCATGCTATCTCCTCGCCACGCTCACTAACGGGTGCGCCTCTCGGAAGTCGGAGGCAGTGGGAAAAGGCGAGTAGAAGTGAGGGAGAGAGTGAAAGACCAAGAGAGCGAGAGAGAGAGAGAGAGAGAGAGAGAGAGAGAGAGAGAAAGGAGAGAGAGAGGGAGAGAGAGAGAGAGAGAAAGGAGAGAGAGAGGGAGAGAGAGAGAGAGAGAAAGGAGAGAGAGAGGGAGAGAGAGAGAGAGAGAAAGGAGAGAGAGAGAGGGAGAGAGAGAGAGGGTGAGCGAGTGAGCATAGGCGACCAGCGTCGCTGCCGCCAGATCCGCCACCCGTTGGGGCTGTCTCCTCACTGCTATTCTCGCTCTCTCTCTCCCTATCTCTCTTCTTCTCTCTATTTCTCTATTTCTCTCTCTCGCTCTCTCTCTCCCTCTCTGTTTCCCTCCAGGCAACCTCGCCCGCTCACCGCCGGGCCACTCTTAGCCATCGGCGCGGCGTGCAGCACACAATTGCCTTTTTGCTCGAAGCAGCCGGCTCCTGCCACTTTCCCGACCCCCTCTCATGCGCCCTCCACTGGCCCCAGCACACAATATTTCCGGTCTAAAAAACACACTCCAACAACATCCGCCAATGCAACGGCTCTTTCCTCCTTCTTCATTTCCTTTCTCCTAGTACAATTCTCCTTCTCTTGTTTATCATTTTCTTTTCTTGTCGTTTGCGTATATACAGTACCGCCCAACATTTCAGGTACATAAATTAATTAGATTAATTTGATTAATTTAAATAATTTCAATTGGAATTTGAGCGATATTAGGCACTTTTACGCAGTTTCTTGTGTTTGTTAGGGTGGTTTTTGACGTGCTGAACAAGTACACACAGTCAGATTTTAAAAAGAAAAACGAATTCGGCCGTTTTTAGAAGGGTTCATGGCCGTGTTTTAGGTGCCTTCGATAACACAAGACGACAGCACCTAAAACACGGCCATGAGCCCTTCTAAAAACGGCCGAATTCGTTTTTACGCGGTCATTTCGGATTCTTTTTAAAATCTGACTGTATGGACTTGTTCAGCATGTCAAAAACCACCCTAACAAACACAAGAAACTGCTTAAAAGTGCCTAGTATCGCTCAAATTCCAATTGAAATTATTTAAATTAATCAAATTAATCTAATTAATTTATGTACCTGAAATGTTGGGCGGTACTGTACATACTACGTGTAGTAATTTTTTTTACTTTGCTTTACATTGCAAATGACGAAAATTTGCTGTCATAAATTTGCCTCACTGAAGATTTCTAATAAAATAATTTCATTTATCACCAATGTAATTTTTTGACGTTTCAAGGGTATAACAACTGGAGGACTTCTGTGTGCTTCCTCCTCCAGAAGAAGAAGTGGAAGAAGGATCACGGAGCTGCTTGGAGCGCTTTTAGAGGGGCCGTTAATTACGCTTTTTCCATTTCACGGCCCGCCAAGATTACGGTCCACCGCGACAAGGCAGACATGGACGATGGCGACGTGCGCGTCCCGGACGTGCCGCTCGCGGACGAAGAGGACGAACTCGACTCGAACAAGAACGGAAGCGAGTCAGTCGAGCTCCGCTTTCTTGGCTCTTTGCCAAATTTTTTTTTAACTTCATTTATCTTAATACTCTGTCATTTACTCTGGAAATATGCAAAGATGCTTATCTTAGTTTATTAGTAATATGAATTTATCAAGAAATTTTGAAACTCATTTTCAATTGTCTTCGCGTCTCTCTGCTTCTCTGCATCTCTTGATCTCTCTGCGAATTCCCATAACCTTCGCGAGTCGGCTTGTGAAAGGTGAGAGAAGTGAGGAAAGGAGGGGGGAGGAGAATTGGAAGGGATGGCCGGCCGATAACTGGCCGTTGCTGTCACGCAGGGGCTTCTTTGAGCTGAGTGATTCATAGCGATAGGTCAGGCGTCATCCTCTGTTTCACTTTCTCTGTCGTTCTCACTCTCTCTCACTCTCTGTCTCTTTCTCTCTCTCACTCTCTCTCTCTCTCTGTCATCGTCTCTTTTGACTCTCTTTCTTTCTCTGCTTCTCTCTTTTTCTCTTTCTTTTCATCGCTGGTCACTCTTCTTTCCCTCTCACATCAGCAGATATCTTTTTTTGTTTGACCAGCGGACTCCTTGTTTTCTCTCGCGCACTCTCTTCTCCCATTATCTCTCTCTCTTTCTTTCGCTCTCTGGTCCTCTCTCTCATCGAATGCCACCGAATGACCGATGATCCATTTTTCTTCCATACTTTTTTAGCGTTTCTTCTGATCAGCTGTTCTCATTGAACTTCTCTTCCCTTTCTTCACCGTTTATCAAACAATACAAAATCTGATACATCAACCTTATCGATTTATTTTTTCATATAGAATACTAATTTTTGTATCTGGATAGAAAAACAGTGGCAGAATCAAAACTTTGTGCATATTTCCCGGCTCTAGTGGCAAGACTGGAAATTAGTCTCGTTATTATTTTACGAGCAGCCACTTTGCGCTCCTATAAACATTCATTCTGTTTTTCTCCTTCTCTCTCTCTCTCTCTCTCTCTCTCTCTCTCTCTGTCGAATGTTCATTGAGAGTGGAAAGACGAGAATTATTATAACATATTTTTTTCACATCGAATCGTTCTTGAAATAGAGAACAACCACGATTGCCGTTTTGCGAGGTGAGAGGGGCTGGAACAGAAGAATACGAGGGAGGGAAAGTGAAAGGGAAGCATTGAATAAGAGATGACGGACATAGAGGGCACTCCTGAGGTTGCGTTGTGTGTTCGTGAAAAGGGTAGAATAGGGGACAAGAGAGAGAGAGAGAGAAAGAAAGAGAGTGAGAGAGGGGAGGGAGGGAGAGAGAGTGAAGAGAGGGATAAAGAAGCAGAGATATTTTCAAATTTCAGGTGCAGGGAGACAAGTGCAGAACATGGAGAGTAGACATAATAATCGTATGAGGAAATCGCACACCACTCTCATAGCAACCGCAGACGCGTACACAGAAACTGAAATCATGAGGGGGGACAAATCGGATAGAGTTAACAATCTTTTTTGTTCGTGTAAAAATAGCTTACTTATTGTTAGTCATACATACATACATATCTATGTTTCTCTCAAACATTACGAAATATTGTAGAATAGATGTGAGTCATCTCATTTTATAAAGTATGTACAGACATACAAACATATACTTTTTCATGAGATTTTTGCGGAACTTTTGACTAGGCCTTTGGTCATTTCCTTTGCTTTCTGTTACAAGCAAAACGTGTTATGTACAAATGGGAAGTTCCTGGATGGACTACATTTTCTCTCTCTCTCTCTTCCTCCCTCTCTCTTTCTCTCTCTCTCTGTTTCCCCTCTCTCTGTCCCTCATTCCCTTCCCGTCTTCAGTTCATCTCCATCTATCGATTACGCCTACGAGAGTGCACTCCACTCCATAACTGCAGCGACTCATCCTCCAATCTCAGTCCCATTCTCTCTCTCACCCACTCAGTTTGTCACTCAATACTCTACGTCTTTTTTCTCGTTCTCTTTCTCTCTCTTTCTCTCTCTTTCTCCTTCTCTCTCTCTTTTCCCTCTCCACCTCACTTCTGTTCCTCCCAAGGCTACATTTTGAATGCGAGAACATGTCTCCTTTGTCCACTTCAGCTTCTGCAACTTCTCTGCGTCCA
Source organism: Allodiplogaster sudhausi (assembly GCA_945643635.1). Taxonomy (NCBI): domain Eukaryota; kingdom Metazoa; phylum Nematoda; class Chromadorea; order Rhabditida; family Diplogasteridae; genus Allodiplogaster; species Allodiplogaster sudhausi. Next base: position 2,955,210 of record CALZFC010000031.1, on the reverse strand, counting down.
TCTCTTCTTGTCTCATTCTCAGAATTCCCGCCCGTCTTTTCTCGAGTCTTTTCTTGTGCTTTCTTCTGAAGCCGTTCCCTTCCGAGTCTCCGGGTTTTCCACTTGGCGAAAAAGTCGCACATAAGTAATACGATTCTTGGTGGTATCCAAGTGCTTTCGAAGGAGGCCTTGAAAATAGAGACGAGTATTGGAATGCAGGGAGGAATGAAAGGGATAAGCAGAGGGAGGGGGAGAGGGGGGGGGAGCCAATTACTTGTCACAGTCTGCCACGGAAACAAGGGCGACATGAGGAAGACCGATAAAGAGCCAGGCTAAAAAGAGACATTGGAGAGATGAGGAGAGCGAGAGAGGATTAGAGAGAGAGAGAGAGACAAACGTGCTAGAGAGCGAGAGAGGACGTAATAGATATGTAGTAAGTAGAGAAATTGAGAAGAGAGAGAGAGAGAGAGAGAGAGAGAGAGAGAGAGAGAGAAAGTAGGCACAGAACGAAATCGACTCCCGCCTTCCTCTTAGTCTTCTTCTTTCCCGGCATATCCAACGAGAGCCGCAGATGGAGGGGGGCTCAGGCTCGGCCGGGCTATACGGGAAAAGACAGAGGGGAGGAAAGCGCCTGAGGGCCGAGTGAATAAGAGACGAGGAAGATGGGCTCAAGAACAAGCATGGATAGGGTAGGAGAGAGAGAGGGAGGCAGAGAAGGAGAGAGAGACAGAGAAAGAGAGAGACAGAGAAAGAGAGAGACAGAGAGACAGAGAGAAAGAGACAGAGAGGGAGACAGAACGAGTCCCCTTCATGATTCTCTATGCAAGCTTCTTCTCTGGTCGACTTTGATGAGAACCCTCCACAGGGACAGGGCAACCCTGGTGACATCCCTCTCCATTACCCTCTCTATTCCTCTTTCTCTCTTTCTTCCTCTCTCTCTCTCTCTTTCTTCCCCTCTCTCTCACTATAGTCTACTCTCTCGCTGATTATCGTTTTCTACCTCTCTCTCTCTCTGTCTCTCTCTCTCTCTCCACTCATCATCACTGCCCTCATAAATGTCGCCGTTTTATCCCGTAGCGGGAACTGATGGTGAGATGAAAGGAGAGAGCGCAGAAAAGAAGACAAAGTCTAGGAGAGAAAGAGAGATTCAAGAAGGAGAGAGCAGAGAAGCAGAGATAATGAAAGAAGCAGAGACGCTTAATGTTAGCGGCCAGCTGAGCCGCTTGCTCTCATGCTTTTACCCCAAGGGTGGCCGTATTTACTCCCTGCTCATTTACGCTTTCGTTCTCTTTCTCTCTCTTTCTCTCTCTCTCTCTATCTCTCTCTCTTTGCTTCTCTAACTCTTTTGTTTTGCATCTCTCTCCACTCTCTCTTTCTCTTTTTCTGTAATCTCTCGTGTTGTGCCCGTTTCAAGTATGACTTCCTTCTCTCTTTCATTTCTTGTCCCCTTTTTCTCCTCTCATTCATAATGCCCCGCTCTCTTCCTCCTTTCATCTCAGAAGGATGACAACGTGGAGAGGGCAGCAGCATTGTGAGCGTGGTATGCAAATGCGGGAACATGATCCCCACTTTAGGGCCCATTCTGCATTGAGCCCGAGTGCACTTTAGTTGTGATCTCTCTCTCTCCTCTCTCTCTCTCTCTCTCTCTCTCGCACTCTCTATTTCTCATAATGCCCCCGAGCATTTCAAGAAGTGAATGATCCGAAGAAATACATTCTCACTTTCGCTGACTCCCATGAAAGAAACTGCTTCTATTCCAATGAGCCGAGAAGTCAATATGTTGTCTTTTACCAATTCAATGCCGGCTCATCCTTCACTACCTCTCCTCTCCTGTCTTTACAACTCCCCTCAGGCAGAACAGAGAGTTTTCTCTGGCCTGAGTGAGAAGCGATGAGCACGAGAAAGGAATCAAATTCATATATTCATGTTGCAAATGGAATAATACAAAATTGTATATTTATTATTTAAAAAAAGATTAAATTTTCTCTTTGAGTTAAAGGGTGATGAATCTTTGCAAAAGCAAGCGAGTTTATGTAACATCTCGTGAAGAATCTTCTGCTCACAAGCGAATCATCTGTGCAAAGGCTGATTGTTAATGAGAAAATCATTAGGAGGTGGCACGTGGTGATTTTGATTGATCACCGATTAGGTATTATCCAGACGAAATTTCAAGCATTCTCTTTCTCTCTCTCTCTCTCTCTCTCTCTCTTCCTCTTCTTTCTCTCACATCTCTCTCATTCTCGCACTCATTTTCTTTGTCTTTCTCTTCTGCTCTCTTCAGTTCTCGTCATCAGTCTTAGTCGCCGCACGTCTTCAATCTTTTTTTTGCCTAAGGTGTCGGTTCTCTCTCTCTCTCTCTCTCTCTCTCTGTATCTCTGTGTCTCTCTTTCTGCCTCTATTCCCCTGTCTGATCTGCGACGCTTCTTGGTAAGGATGAAGCTTGATTGGCAAAATGCCTCCTCTACTTCTTCCTCGCCTTCTTTCTATTCGGCCGTCACTTCCTCTGTCTGGTATCTAATTCTGTCTCTCTTTCTCTCACTTCCCTCTCTTTCTCTCTCACACACACACTCTCTCCCTTCCTACTTCTGCTGAAGTTAGATGCAAAGGACGGCCGTTCCATTTGTGAGGAAAAGAAGAGGAAAGGGGCTTTCCCCTGCTCTTTCTGTTTGAAGGCAAAGAACTTTCAGCTCACATAGAAAGACAATGAATTTGTGAGAATACAGTGAAAGAGATATGGTGAGATATGTTCAGAGGGAGAGAGAAGAGAGAGACAGAGAGAGGGAGAGAGAGAGGGAGAGAGAGAGGAAGAGAAAGAGAGGGAGTTAGAGGGAGAAGAAAATCTAAAATAACTGGTGAGAGCTATGTATGTAAATTTTGAATTGCCCGAAGCATCCCCTCCGTGCGATTGAGAACAGCGCTGATTTGCATAAGAGGTCTAGCCTAGCCTTGCGAGAGGAGGGTAGTTCTTTAAGAATACAATTTTAATAAATATCTTCTCTTCATCTTTCATACGGCAATCTAATTCACTGTCAGTGGTTGAGATGTATGTACATATAACACGGCGACTGCGATAGATGCAGACTATTAGAGCGAGAGAGAAAGGGAGAACAGGAGAGAGACTAAGAAAGAGAGAGAGAGAGAGAGAGAAACTGAACGAGAACGAGAGAGAAACTGAACGAGAGAGAGAAAGAGAGAAAGAGGGAGAGAGAGGAAGGATCTGAAATAGAAAGAAAGAGGTAAAGCAATGTCTTGGAATGACCGCAGTGCGGCGCGAATGAGAGGCCCGAGAGGAGGCATGGATAGAAAACAATCATGTCGAGAGGCACGACGAGAGAGTGCGGCGAGGAGAGAGGGAGAGAGAGAGGAGAGATAAGAGAGAGAGAGGAGAGAGATAAAAAGAGAGAGAGAGGAGAGAGATAAAAAGCGAGAGAGAGAGGAGAGAGATAAAAAGAGAGAGAGGGAGAGAGAGAAAGAGAGAGAGAGAGAGAGAGAGAGAGACGAGACATATCAATTCTTGCTCTGTAGATATGCAACAGAGCGAGCACACACACTCACACATTCCCTCCCACTCCTGCGCAAGCCTCACAGCCAATTCCATTTTAGTGAGGAGTCACACGAATTTCTTTCTAACTCTCTCTCTCTCTCTCTCTCTCTCTCTCTCTCTCGGTCTCCTACTTTATTTCGTTCTCTCTCTTCCCTCTTTATTCTTTATCTCTCTTTCCTATCTCTCTCTCTCTCTCTCTCTCTCTTCGATTTTCCTCTGCCTTCTGCTCATTGGCAGCCAATTTGACTTGTGCCCTCAATGCTCGGACGGAGAAAAGAAATACTCGACGGCCCTTATTCGATCGGGACCACTTCCACTTTTATGCACTGAAAACGATTGTACAATATTTTAAGACTTTTTTTTTAAATATTTTTTCTTCATTTATTATTTTCCACCTGATTTTACGTACATCGCTTCATTTCCTTACTGCCATTTCCCCTTAACTGAATAACAAATCGTTCCACTGCCCTCTGTTTATCGTTGTTCCTCTACGGTTTGCTTCTTGAACAGTGCGTGGAACATCTCTTCTCTCTCTCTATCTCTCTCTCTTTCTCTCTCTCTCTATCTCTCTCTCTCATTCTGTCGTTTCTGTTCTGTTTTCAAACTGGCACCAGAAACAGATGGGAGGAGAGTGAGAGGTGAGGAATTGCTAGAGGGAACGAGAGAGAGGGAGAGAGAGAGAAGTGAAAGGAGTTAGAAAACGCGCGAAAAAGTATAGAATGCTAGTTGCGATAACTACGAGGAAAGGTTTTATTGAGGGTGGAAAACCAATATGAGTGTGTATCAGTGAAAAGAGAGAGGGGGGATAGAGAGAGAGAGAGTTAGAGACAGAGATGTAAAGTGAGAGAAGGAGCTTGGTGAGTGGGTGATAGATAAGAGGTGATAAATCGGATGAGGCTGAACAGGCGTGTCCAGTGACGTGGAGGAATTCTTTTGTTATCAGCAGAAATGCACATTTGGAAGGTTTTTGCCAGTGACTTCCAAGGCTCAAAACTCGAGATATTTCTTCGGCCCTTTCAAATGAATATACAGCAAAGACTGGCCGGTTTCCGGTTGGTGAAGCAGAAAAAGGGTGTATAGATCCTCTCGAAAACAGAAAAAAAGGGAGGACCACTAAGAAGGGGGTGGGGAGAGGGAGGGGAGTAGAGGGCGAGAAACCGACGAGCTGGATATGGAAAGAGAGACGGAGGGCGTGCACCTGGGAGAAGTTCTCTGCTTCTCTTATTGCTCTCTCAGATTAGCACTCTATCTCTCGCCAGCTTTTTATAATCACGCTTTTGCACCCACGGGCGATCGGTCTCTTTTTGTTTGTTACGATGACACTCAACCCCTTTTCCGTTCTCTCTCTCTTTCCACCGCTCTCTCTTTCTCTCTCCCTCTCTCTCTTTTCTCTTTCTCTTTCTCATTCTCTCGCTCCCTATCTCTGTTTCCCCCCTCTCTCTCTCTCCGATAGAGACGTCATCTAGACAAGAGAGTAAGAGTATTGTTGACAGACTTTCTTGGTTTCCGTTCCGATGCTGCGCACGTCCGCGTGGAGGAAGTAGCTGTCAAGCGTGAGAGAGAGAGCGCCTGCATTTTTGACGTAAGCACAACCACATTGTGATTGTGTATTTATTTCCAAGAGAGAGAGAGAGAGGGAGAGAGAGAGAGAGAATGAAAGGGAGAGAGAGAGAGAAAATGAAAGCGAATAGAGAGAGAGACAGAGAGAGAGAGAAAATGAAAGAGAATAGAGAGAGAGGGAGAGAGAAAGAGAGTGAAAGGGAGAGAAAGAGAGAATGGAAGACCGTGAATGAAAGTTTACACGAATAAAACTCGTCTTCCTCGTCATTTTATTTATTTTTATTTAATAATTATTTTATCCATCTATGTTTCTTTTTGGACACATTGTTCACCATAATATTCCTCTTCGAATTTTTGTTTTGCGGATCACATGCTACATTTTTATTGCTTGGCCCCATCACAAATATTTTTCACTTCTTTTCCCCCTTTTTCTCTGTGATCCTCGTCAAATCCCATGCTATTTCTCGCGAGTCTCGCAATGGCTATCTGTTATCCTTAAAATGTGCTCGATTGCCTCCGGGTTTGAATGCTTCTGCCAAATGCAAAATGGGGGCTGCAAAGCGCGGCGCCCCTTTTTCTTCCTCATTGAAGAGACTTCCAAAGCTGCGCTGTTTTCTCTCGCCTTTTCTTCTTCTTTTTTTTTGTCTATGGGTCTCTGCAAACTATATATTCGGAAAGGATCACCAGCTTTCTCTCTATTCTTTGCCTCTTTTCCTCTCTCTCTCTCTCTCTCCTCTCTCTCTCCTCTCTCTCTATTCGAAACTTTTTCCGCCTCGCAATACTTTGGAAGCTGGCACCCAAGCGGCTCTCTCGTATCCTTGACTTTCATCCTCCTTCCCGACTCCCGAGAGCAGTAGTTCCGCTCAATACAAAAGAAGCCGCTGGCAGACAACATTGTCGAGGGGAGCTCTGGCTTCAGCAAGGGCTTTAGCGCCGTATGCTAAAGGAAGATGGGCGAGGGTGATACAACGAGGGAGTGAGAGAGAGAGAGAATGAGAGAGAGATGAGGGAGAGAGAGAGTGTGAGAGAGAGGGAGAGAGAGAGAGAAAGGATAGAGAAGGAAAGAAAGTAGAGGGAGAGCGAGAGTTGCGCTGGGTAGTGGTGATTACCGTTTTTAACATCGCCGTTTACATCGATGAGCACAGCTAGAGCTGCGCCTTCATTATTTACCACAGAAAGTCCCCCCCTCTCTCCTATTTCTCTACCGCTCACATTCAGACTCACCGTCTCTCTCTCTTTCTCTCTCTTTCTCTACTTTTCTGTCTCTCTCTCTCCCTTCTCCAACACAACTTCCACGCTCTCCTTCCATGGAAACGAAGGTGAAGCTGGCTACTTACGAACGCCTCTCCACGATAATATGCGCAGAGAGATAATCACATGATGATAGTACCTGCCTTCTCAGGAGGTGGTTTCTCTCTCCCGTCTCGATCTTTTTTTTCTCTTTCGTCTCTCTCTTACTCTCACTCTCTCACTCTCTCTCTCTCTCTCTGCATCCCAGCACTCTCCATTTCATCATTCTCTCACCAAAAGCCCCTCCCTCCCACCCACGTCACCCTCTCCTGATTAGATAGGTAAACATGCTGGGTTTCGATTTTCTTGCGTAAGGACGCAGCCGAAGACGCCTTTTGCGCATTCTCTTTCTTTTGGCGAAAACCTGGAGAGCTTTAAACTGGAAGAAAGAGAGACAGAGAGAGAGAGAGAACTGTGAGAGAAAGATCAGAAAGAAGGAAATAAAAAGAAGAGTTGGATTAAAGAGAGAAGAAAAGAGAATAAGATGAAGAGCAGTGGTTCTTTTTTAAAAAAAAAACTCTTGTTTGCGACCAATGAATTAGTAGCTCGTGCGACGTTGGAGTCTTGGAGAGCAGGGGGAACGAGAGAGCGAGAGAGGGAGAGAGAGAGAGATTGATAGAGAGAAATATGGAGAGAAAGGAAACAAGGAGAAAGAATATGAAGCGGGAAAAGAAAGAATGATAAAGCTTGCTGTAGAGATTAGAGGCCATCGATGTCCGCGGGCATAGGAAACATTATGAATAGAGAGCAGGTGGAGAGAGAAGGCGCGAGAGATATTACAAACAAAAAGAAGGACAAATTGGAAAAAAAAACTAGAGAGAGGGGAGAGTTTGTGTGTGAGAGAGAGAGGGAGATAGAAAGAGAGAGACCGAGAGAGTGAGAAGGAGAAAGGAGGACATGTGTGCATATGATAGATGGCAAGAGCGGTTGTTTTTTTCTTTCTCCCAATCGCAGCATGCCAAACTTTGGCCGCCCGTGAATGTATGCCTCGGGGAGGATGGAGAAGAGGAAAGAAATCTGATGAAGGGAAGATTGAGGGGGATGGAGGGATGCCTATTAAGAGAGGGAGGATATTCAGAAAAGATTTATTCTAAGGGAGGGGGGAATCAGAAGCATAATGAAGACGAAAAAGAAGCTAAATAGAAGAGAGACGGGACCGAGATAGACTAAGAATGAAGAGTTTTGTACATCAATATCTATGAGTTTATGGTCGTGAATAGTATCGCTGAGTGAGTGAGATTGCAAAGAGTATTTCTTAGAATTTCTTAGAAATGCTCTGTTCCGGTGTTCTGCAGTAACTTTTATAAACTATTTCTATTATTATTAGTTTGTTTTTGTAATTTATTAGCAATTGTATTATTTTTCTGCTAATAAGGATGTAATATTTCAATCTATAAAATGACATCCTTAATTCCAGTCGTTCCGATTCGTCCGAGGCCGGCGGAATGGCAGAGGACGCACAGGCCAATCGAGCAGCCGAGGAAGAGTCTGCCACCGTCCATGACGATCTCTCCGGCAGTCTCGAGGATCTCGTCGGCAACTTTGACCAGAGAGTTAGGACATTTTGTTCCGAGAGGCAGCGAGGGGGATAGAGAGAGAGAGAGCGAGAAGAGGAGAGAGATCGCAAGAAAGATAAAGGAAGAGAGAGAGCGAGAGATATAGAGAGAATAAGGATGAGAGAGATATGTAAATGGTGGGGAATATGTCGCAATTTCACTCTTTGGATAAAGCTTGTAAAAGCTTGTCTTTTTAATATTTAACTAAATCATACATAATTAAATGGTTGGTTGGATATGGCAGTCTGACGTCTCTCTCTCAGATCAACCACTGCCTCCGCGACCTTGGTGAGTCGACTGAGCAGATGGCTCCCGTTCTCGTGCGGACGCAGGACGAGATCATGTCCGAGAGCCAGTCAGTCATTAATGAATTTACTCATCTCATTTTAATTAATTTTTATTAATTTAAATGCTTCTTGCTTATTATTAGCGTTGCAAAACTTTTTAAAATAAGAAATTTTCTTATTATCTTTAACGCGGTTTATTTAAGAGCGCTTGTCATAAGTCAACTGACTGCTCGTAATTGGGTGTTAACGATGCTACACATAGAATGTACTATGTAATGTCTCAAATTTTTCCGATCACTCAGATAATCTGCTAGCTTGCGTAAATACCTCTAGTCTCTCTCTCTCTCTCTCTCTCTCTCTCTCTCTTTCTCATTCTCTTTCTCTTTCTCTTTCTCTTTCTCTTTCTCTTTCTCTTTCTCTTTCTCTTTCTCTTTCTCTTTCTCTTTCTCTTTCTCTTTCTCTTTCTCTTTCTCTTTCTCTTTCTCTTTCTCTTTCTCTTTCTCTCTCTCTCTTCTGTCTCTCTACAGTTGTCAAATGTTGTGACGAGCAACAGCTGCTTAGGATGCTTAGATTGACATCTCAACATTCTGAATCCGTGCTTATCTCTCCGCTCATTCTTGATCGATTGTCACGACATCTCGTGTAATGTGTCAAGATCGGACACATCTGTGACTAAGTCTTTCTCTCTTCTTTCTTTTCTCTCTCTCCCTCTCTTCTCTCTCTCCTCCCTCTCTGTCTCTTTGTCTCTATTTCTATCGAACTTTCATCCTCTCTCGAGTAATCTCTATCTCTCTCTCTCTCTCTACAATGTACATATGTGCATACATAGTATGTACATACTTGCCTTTCTATCTCTATCAATATCACACGTTCTCCATTCAGTCGCTATATTTGTTCTTCCCTTGGACCTCCCATATTTCATTTCTCTGTGCTTCCACAACGGTCGTCGGTCGATTCGATTCGCTCTCTGGTTGTCCTTCGTGGTGACGCATTGCCTGGGGACAAACACGCACCAAGGAAAGGACACCAAAATAGGAAGAGCGGCGCACTCTGGGAAGGGAGGGAGATGGATTGGGAACACGGGAGGGAAGACGGACGGTTTCTCTCCTTAAGACATGTAGGGGGGTAGCCAGTGGGCCCACCCAAGAAATGCCTAGCAGTTCACGGAAGTGTTTTATAATGGAATCTGTGTAGGCGACTGCGGAAGTGGCTCTTGGAAAGGAGGTGTAAAGAATTCTTGAGAGTCCGCTGGGTACACTCGCCTCAGGCAAATTCCTGTAAAGGGTAAAAAGAGGACGGTGGCTGCTTTTACTCCTTCTCCTTTGTCCGCCTCCCACACTCTGACATCGACATCTTTGGCTTTCTCATGAAGGCGAGAGAGAGAGAGAAAGTGAGAGAGAGAGAGGAGAAAGAGAGAGAAAGAGAGACAGAGAGAGAAAGAGAGACAGAGAGAGAAAGAGAGATGGAAATGTCAAAGCGCAAATGGAAGCGCTCTGTCACATGGAGAAAAGCCAGATTGATGGACCAAGGGACAGAGAGACGGAGGGAAATTCAGAAATACAGAGAGAAATAGTGCAAAGAGAGAAAGAGAGATGAGAGAGAGAGGAGAGAGAAAGAGAGAGAGAGAGAGGAGAGAGAAAGAGAGAGAGAGAGAGCGAAGTAGCCGGAGGCTCAGGAGGAAGGAGGTGTCCGCATGGATGTCGAGAGGGGGAGCTACGAGGGACATCGATAGCCCCCTTTTTCCAGGGAAGGCCCAATAATGAAGACGCTCCGCTTGAGTGCGCGTTCTTTTATAATGAAATTTTAGAGGCATACATTAATAGAGAAGACGAGGCACTTTCCGATAATCTCTCTTTATCCGAGACTTTGGCGCATTAGTTAATACATATGTATCTCGGAGAGACGCTCAATATTTGAAGTTCTTCTAATTTATTCTCTCCGTTCAATTTCGCCGTTGTTCCCTTGAAAATTATTTGCTTGTCTCTTTAAATTAGAGAATGATTAGAAAGAGAGAGAGAGAGAGAGAGGATTAGAGAGAGAGAGAGAAAGGATTAGAGGGATAAGAAGAATCTGTGTACACCTCAAGGATCGCTGGCATCAACTTGCACAAGGCGAATGTCTTTGCTTGTGGCAACGGAATCGCTGTTCACCTGTGTGCGGAGTCTTGAAATCAGATCCGGTTTATTCCTCTCGGCATTATGGACCGAGAAAGGGAGAGAGAGAAGGAGAGAGAGTGAGAGTGAGTGAGAGAGTATAGAGAGAGAGAAGAAGAGAAAGCGAGAGGGAGGTAAGTGGATACGGAACAAGGGAGTCGGGATCGTCGAGCAGTCTCGCAATCAGAGAGCTATTTTAAAGTACACATTTTCAAGCACTCTCTTGTCGTTGGGAGAATCTGAAAAATACGAACGAACATAAAGATGAGAAAAGTTATTTTGCGGATCATATCGGGGAGAATTTATTCTTTTGCCTCTTCTCTCATTCTCTTTCTCTCTCTCTCTCTCTCTCTGCCTCTTTCTCTTTTTCTGTCTCTCTCTCTCTCTCTCTCTCTCTCTGTTTCTTTCGTTCTCTCTTTTCATGGCTTTTCCGTCTCTGCCGTCTTAACAATCCCTTTTCTGCCTTTCTTCTTTCATCCTTTCTCCACTTGGTCTTTCATCCTCTCCGACCAAAGATCGCCTCGTACAAACTCGCATTCAGGCTTAAAATGTAGTCGGGGATTCCGATGGCCCGTTTAGCCATGATGAGTACGAATACGACTCAGCGTCTCTTTACGTCCTTTTCTATTCTTCTGAACTTTCTCTCTCTCTCTCTCTCTCTCTCTTTCTCCTTTCTCGCTCTCTCTCTTTCGCACTTTCTCTCCCTCTTTTTCCTGCTCCATTCTAACTATTCCTCGTTAGCCTTCCTTTTTCGCTCTCCACATTCTCTCTCTCTCTTTCTCTCTCTCTCTCTCTCTCTCTCTCTCTCTCTCTCTCTGTCTGTCCCTCTTCTAAATTCCCCCTCTGATCCCGCTCGTCTCCATGTTGCTGTTGTTGCCTAATACAATTGCCGTGCGACCCTGCACAACATGCCTTGGAATGCTTAGTCGCTCCTCTCTCTCTCTCTCTCTCTCTCTCTCTCTCTCTCTTTATCTCTCTCCCCTCTCTCCCTCTCCCTCTCCCTTTCTACCTCTTTCTATCCCCCCCTATCCCTCGCTCTCTCTCTTTATCTCTCCGTCTCTTTCTCTGCATCTCTATCTCTCTCCGTCTCATTCTCTTCTCGAAGCCATGCTGACCACTGCAATAAGTGGCCATTACAGCATGGAGGGTGGCAAGATCCCTCGGGAGCGCATACAAATGTTGCTGAACTTATGACAAGCATTTACATGCATTATTTACGTAACCATAGGCAAAAGTGAAGAGACAACTGGTGTTTACCGCAAAAAATAAATGTTTATTTGTAAATACTATAAACATTAATAACCACCACCGTGTCAGAATCTGGTGGACACTGACGGGCAACTTTGGCAGCATGCTCCCCCTCGAGTTCAGCAAGTCTGTCACTCGCAAGCACATGCTGCAGACACTCGACTTGGCCAGTGCGAGGACGGAGAAGGTAAGGGAGGGAGAGAAGGAAAGACAGAGGGAGGGAGAGAGGGGAAGGTGGAGAAAGAGTGGGAGAGAGAGAAGGAAAGGGGGGAGAGAAGGAGAGACAGAGGGAGAGAGAGGGGAAGCTAGAGAAAGAGTGGGAGAGAGAGATGATAAGGAGGAGGGGAGGAGAGACATGGGGAGAGAGGGAGAGACAGGGGAAGAGAGAGAGGGGAAGATGGAGAAAGAGTGGGAGAGAGAGAAAGATTTGTCGTAGATATCGATAGAGAATGGAAGAACGGGAAGCAGGAATGGTAATTGATTACATTTCTGCGAAAATAAGTAGCAAAGGAGAGAAGAAGCAGGCAAGAATAATAAGCGAGAGCCTTCTCGAAGAACCCCCGTCAACGGCAGTCTCCTTATTCAATTATCATCCATCTTCTTTGTATTTTTCAAAGAGAATAAATGTATTTACAGCAGAAGGGGAACAGAATGAGATTAAATGAAAAGGGAAACGGAAAGAGATAAAAGAACAGAGAAGGAAAACAACAAGAACATACTGATAAATCACCATTGGATTAGGAATATTTATACCGTAATCTCATCCTGCTCGTTTCTACCGTATTCTGCAGGGTTCGTCGGAGGAGCGCAGCTCGGCCGGCTTCACCAGCGACGAGGACGAACTGCGCGCTGCACTTGACATGCATCAGCTTATCTCACAGGTTCATTTTTTTAGTTTTATATTAATTTAATTTATTTTTGTCATTTTTTTCCTTAATTCAATAGAATTACAACTAACTAAAAAAGTAAATAAAAACCTTATTACTATTATTGTGATGGAAATATACTTCAGTTTTTAAAATCTAATAATTACTCCTTGAGGCGCCTCCCTTCTCCGCCGACTCGCCGCCGCAGACGGCAGACCAAGTCATCGAAGAGATTGACCAGATGCTACAGGTAATAACAATAAGAGAGAGTTAGAGGGAGAGAGTTAGAGGAAGAGAGAGAGAGAAAGAGAAAGAGAAAGAGTGAGAGAGAAAGAGAGAAAGAGAGAGAGAGAGAGAGAGAGAGAGAGAGGAAGAGAGAGAGAGAGAGCGAGCGAAGAGAGAAATCGTATTTAGATAGGCATTTACTTCGTCGTCCTCTCAAGATTTTCCAAGCGCCGCAATATATTTCGCTGTTATTGCTGGGCTTGGTGCAGCTTAACTGCCAAGAGATTACCTACGAGAAAGCCAAAGTAGTTGGGGAATTTTGATGAATGTCAATGATGAAAGAATGGAAGGAGAAAGAGAGATCCGTCAAATGATGAGAGAGTGAGAGAGAATGAGGACGAGAGGGGAATGAGAGAGCGTGAATGAGAGAGAGACGAGAGAGTGAAAGAGAGAGAGAGAGAGAGAGTGAGTGAGAGACATAGAGAGACTAAAGACAAAGGCGGTAGTGCTGTCGGAAGCAGAAAGCTGGCTGGGTACTCCTCCTGCTCTCAGTGTCTTTCGTCACTTTTCCCTCTTTGCTTCTTTCGCAATCGTCGATGCGTAAAAGGAGAGAGAGTGAAAAAGAGTAGAGTGCCAGTGAAGGAATGCTTCGCATTCACGAGTTGTTCTTCTTGAAGCGAAAGGTATTATTGGTTATGGAGAAATTAATTAATTAATTAATAGGAAATAAATTAGTAGGACAATGGCATTACTTCTGTGTAAAATGCCATTCAATTAAACAATCATTTCCGAACGCCATAAATATTCTGCTACCATTGCAGTCGTGCGACTTCACGGGGTCAATGATGACCGACAGGACCATGGAATCTGTCGACTCCATGTATTCATCCATGAGATCGCCGTCAGGAGGAGCACCACCGCCTCCGGGTGAGGAGAGAGAGAGAGAGAGAGAGAGAGAGAGAGTGGGAAAGAGAGAGTGGGAAAGAGAGAGAGAGAGTGAGAGAGAGTGGGAGAGTGGGAAAGAGAGAGAGAGAGAGAGAGAGAGAGTGTGAGTTGGAGAGAGAGTGGGAAAGAAAGAGTGCGAAAACATGGTGGAAAGATTCGGAGAAAGTGAACAAGGGCATCTGATGGACAGAGAGTTTAGTTTCTTCTTCTTTAACAATGATGACAATTGAGGCGTGAGCAGTGAGGTTGATGCGAAGCTTCGCCAGGCTGCCGCCATCGTCTCCCATCCCGAAAGTACGGTTTAATCTGTTGCTTTATCCCGTCCATGTTCGATGCAACACCCATTCACTAATAGTATATTTCTTTTTCTTACGCTTAAGAGATTTGACACTGAATTGCCCGTGGAAAACTGTAACATTTTCCTCTCCGACCCACTCTAGCTTCTTTACTTTGCATGTTTATTTTATTTTACAAAAATTTAAAATAATTTCAAAGCTTATCATTAGATTCCTGCAAGCATGATACATAGTTTTGTCGTAGATGTCTTACATTAGTTCAGTAAATTGGTACTACGAATACTGATTTACATTCTTTTCCTAGTTTTTTCCCTTGGCCTTGCATGTTTCATTCTAATGTCCAAGGGATGACAGAAGTTCGCTATTTCACATACTTTTTGAGAGTCATTTCCTTCGCTTTTCTTTCTCACGAGATAGTAGCTAACAACAATGTTTTCCCTTGCATGCCCACTATTATTTTCAAATGCTACTATCAATTTCTTCACTGTCACACTTTCTCTACCAGAGTTTATGAGCACAGAGAAGAGAGGCAGAGGCAACGAGAGAGAGAGAGAGAGAGAGAGAGAGAGAGAGAGAGATATCGGGCGGATGAGAATAAAGATTGGATAGAGAAAAAAACAGATGGAAGAAGATGTGAGATGGGGAGGATTAAAAAAAACAATCTCGCTCTCTCTCTCTCTCCTTCTATCTCTCCTTCGCTCTCCCTCTCAATCTCTCTCTCTCTCCCTCTCTCTCTCTCTCTCTCTCTCTCTATCTCTGCTCGTAGGCTCAACTTTAAGCTACACTGATAGTAAGTAATGTCATTTGCAGATCTGAAGGAACTGTCATACTCTAAGCTGGTGACGTTGAATGCAGAGATGGAGCAGCTGATTCAGGTGGGCTCGCATGGAGATTCCGTGTCTTGTCTAGAGACAATGAGAGCAACAATTCAGGCCATCTGAATAGACAAATTTTGCCACTTGAAAAGGGGGTTTGCTAAGTTTGTGGCTTCGAATAATTTTGTCGCATAACTACTCTCATTTTTTTTCTGGGACACATTTGTGAAGCACAAAGGAAAAATATTAAAATAAATAATAATAATAAAATTAAAATTATTTGTAATTATAGTTATAATAATGTAGAATTTTTAAAAGTAAAACAGAGAATGAACCGTAATTGACTATTCCAGGTTTACAACGAAAGCTTGGTGGAGGAGCTTGCACATCGAGACGAGTTGGAGTATGAGAAGGCTGGTTTTAGTTTACTTTTTAAAATATAGACCATCTTCTGTTTGCCAGTGATACATTTCATGGAGCAATTCAATAATATTAATATTCTTGTGTTTAGGAACAGAAGAATACGTTCATCTCTCTGCTACTCGCCATCCAGAATAAGAGACGACAGTTCGCGAACGAACGACGTCGGAAGCCTGGCAAGGTAGGCAGAGAGTGAGAGAGGATGAGAGAAAGAGAGAAATCGAGAGATAGAGAGAGGGAGAAATTGAGAGAGAGAGAGAGCGAAAGTTGAGAGATATAGACAATTATGAGAGAGAGAGAGAAATTGAGAAAGAGACATAGAGAGAGAGAGAGAGAGAGAGAGATCAAACGGGATAGAGACAGTAGGTGGGAGAGAGAGCGGGTAGAGAGAAAGAAAGAGTGCCTGGGAGAGAGAACGTAATAGAGAGAGGGAGCGAGGGAAAAAAGTGATGATTGTAGCTGGAAGCGTCTCAGCTGCCGCAATACATGACTGCCTCGATTCCCTACAACGAGACGTATCGGCACATGGACAATGCCACCCTCGCCTCGCTGATCAAGTGTCAGTCTCTCTCTTCTCTTCCTTCACTCTCTCTCCTTTCTCTTTATTCCTTCTCTCTCCTCATTCTTCGTTCTCTCACTCTCTCTCTCCTCTTTCTCTCTCTCTCTCTCTCTCTCTCTCTCTCTTCTCCAGTGCTCCGTGCGATCAACGACGACAGCGCGGCAGTGCCGAGTATGCTGACTGACTACATCCTCACAGGTTCGATCGCTCTTGTTTCAAAAGTACTCTTTTGTAAAATATATTTTGCGACCCTCTTTCTTCATCTGATAAAATGGGAATTTAATATTTTGCTATTTTCAGTGATCTGCCCCTCAGGACCGAAGCCGCTGGTCTGCTGAAGCCTCGTCTCCAAAATTACATTGACAGATTCCGTTATCATTCTTAAGCCCCGCCCCCTGTTCACATCGCTCCGCCTACTTCTCTTTAAGCCCCGCCCATTTTTCTTGGGCAGAGGACATGCATACATATGTACCTTCAGTGTCTCATCGTGCTTCTTCTCTTCTTTCCCTTCTAGAATCTGCGATCTCTGAGATTTTGTTGCTTTATTTCGGTCGCTTCCCATTTCGATGTGTTTTAGCGACAAATTCCAATTAAAATATAGTGAACTCTGATGCCCTTTAAAAAATATAATTATGTTTTAAGCTTGTCCAAGTGGTCTATTGCGCAGGGCCGTTTTTTTTGATACTGCTTTATGCAATGTATAGCTTTCTCTATCCACAACTTTGTCCTCCTGAAATCTCTCTTCGCCATCCCAGTCTATGATTGACTCCAGAGGTATTCTCTCTCGGCTCTTTCTTCGCATGGAATCTCAGTCGCAGTCACAACTACATACTAATTCAATTGATTCATTACTTACTCTTACATTTAGGCCTTCGAAACATCGCATACTTCAAAGAATTTATCAATACCTGCGCTGTAGAATATAGTCAATAATTAACTTGATTAGCATAATTTCCATGTTTATCCTTGAAAAGCGCTGGCCTTTTTCCTAACGGGACACCGAATCTTGCGCCCAGCGACCTATTGCTTACACGGCTGGGGTTGTCGGGGCAGCTTGAACTCCCTTTACTATGGCCATTGGAATGTGAAGTTAAATATCGTAAGAAACCTTCCTTCGAGTTCAAGAAGTCTGGATGGCCCCAGTGCACTTCTCCCTGTGCTTCTTGAAATGAACTATCAGCTGATTCTCGCCTGCTTTATTCAGAGGACTTTCTCCCTTTCTTGTGTCGCATGTGATGCTTTTCATACTTTACTCTTTTACATATTTTATACTAGGTTTGTGAACAGTAGATAGACTAGCCCCACAGAATCATTTGCTATTTTCAATTGTTATTATTCATCCCGAATCACTGTCAGATTTGATTTTTTTTCATTGGAACTATTCCATTCCTTAATCATGGAGAAACGAAAAGGCACCCTTTTGCGGTGAAATCGTTACTTACTGTACCTTCATAGATATCAAGTGGAGATACTATGAGAGAGAAAGGAGAGAGCAGATCATAGCGTTGAGATTAACATGCTAATCATTGCTTTGCAATTTTCTGTAGCGACTCTGCGAGTAAAGGAGTTGAATGCTTTTGCAAGTTGTGAAGACAGGCTCCTAGTAAAGAACAACTGATTTTATCTTAAAAGAAAGCCTAGATGAACAAACAATATAACAATAACGTCAATTCAGGCTAAGAGATCACAGATGGCAAATGAGCTCCGCTAAGATGGAGAGATTATTAAACTGAACAATATACGGTATACTTGCATTCTCCTGCAATATCTTTAACTCCCAAAACCCCCTAGACCCTTAACCTCCAATCAATTGACCCTCAGCTGCTAATCTCCTGTAGTTGTCCTTGTGGTGTAGCTTGAGTGGCTCTGGCCCGTCGTGGATGCTAGATCTCTTGAGAAGAGTCCTCTGCTGCCGAGGCACTTCTCCCGTTCTATCCTTGCCAATCTCTGCTCTCGCGTGGACGTAGAGAGAAGGCGGCAGTTCATGCGGCAGAATCATGTCTGATGTTCTGAACAAGCTGCTATGATTATTACACTTTTGACAAGGCGCTCCACGGAATCCATTTGAAATATTTGATTTAAGCCCAGTAATCGCTAGAAAATGTTCAATAATTTCATTGTACAATATAAAAGAGCAGTGTAAGTCTTCATTGGCTTAAATATCATTATAAAAATATGATAATAATAATAATTGTTACAATAATGATCTATACTCCCTACCGTTGCAATAAAGATATATTGACGAGGTTATGGAAATATTATAATTCGAGATGAAAAATAACTTTTAAATGGTAGAAATCTGCCTACCCTTGCTCCATCATGAGCAGCGCGGTCCAGGCGATCATGACAGCATTGTCAGTGCAGAGAGAGGGAGGGAGAGAGCGGGCGCGGAGGGAGTGCACGTCGCACACCTTTCGTATGCACGAGAAGAGGTATCTGGAATCAGGGAGCGAATGACAATCCGGATTAAAACAAAGATTAATTCAGTATTGAGGGCCGGGTATTAGAATTCTAAGAAAATGTTTCCTCTATAAAAAAAGAGCCTAACCTATTCGCTGCAACTCCTCCAGCAACGACGAGATCTCTCATCGGCGGACTTCCTTCCTCTTCAACGAGTGCCCCCTCACGCAGGAAGCAGAGAGCAGCGTGGAGACGAGTGCACAAGTGACGGGCGATGTGGTGCTGGAGAGAGAGAGAGAGAGAGAGAGAGAGAGAGGGAGAGAGAGAAAGAGAGAGAGGGAAAGAAAGGACACAAAGATAAAATGAATGAACCTGTGTAGTTGCAGCGAAATCTTCCTCGGAAAAGTCCAAGTCGCTACGATTTCTTCGCAATGCCTATAACATAAACACACTTCTAATAAGGATAAATAACAGAGAGTTCTTTCAATTGCCTTTGATAAACTGATTTAGGAGTTAATTTACTTTAAGGAATAATAAAAAAAAATTTTTTTTCAAAATACTGTACCTGAATCAATGCAGAGCGAAGTCCGGAGAAGTTAAAGTTGGTAGATCCACTTGAGCTCACTCCTCCCACAGCATAGCGGAGATGGCCATTCGTAGAACATCTGGAAACATACAACCTAAAAGACTTTTTATTTATCGACAAAAAATATGCATGTATACTGATTAGACAATGAAGACATTCATTTCTTTACAATGACAGTTAAACTTCGTAATATGCTACCTTAAAAAAAGTATAATCAACAAGTCAAGATCGTGGGGATATAAAATAAGATAGGAAGAACTGGTCACACCCTTTCGCTTTCCTCTCCAGTTCAGCTCCGGGATGAACATTCACTTGATCCAGTCGAAGAAGATTCCGACCTATCTGAAATAAGAGAAGGATAAGTCAAGTTAACAGCAGGAAGAAATTTGTTTATGCTTGAAATATCAGATGCATCAAGGTAAATAGGAATTCAAGTACAATTTTAGCATTTTTTCTTTGCCAAGAAGAAGTGTAATCTCTTTCGAAAGTAAATAAGATATGTAATAAAAAAACCTATCCCTGCTAAAGTTTCCAACCTTATCAAAACATTCGCCTGCATTGCCTGAATCACTGCGACCGAGGACTTCGAAGCGTTCGGAAGAATAGACCACGACAATCAAGGAATGACCTCCTGAAAGGGTGCGAGTCGAAAGAAAGTCAGCTGATTTCTCAATTAACCTGGACAGAGGTGTCAACGGCCCGGCCCGCGGGCCAGGCCGGCCCAACTTCCCAGGGCCCCGGGCCGGGCCAGGCCGGGCCCAAAAAAGTTGGGCCGGCCCGCAGGGCCCGTTTGTGCCCGATTAGCACACGATGTCGTCCAGTCAAGACGACTGGTGGCACTTTTAAGTGCAAAACTTTCTTAATTTGTTCATTTTTCTCCTAAAACGTTTTCTACTATACATACATAGCATGAACATGAAAAATTTTGAAATTCAAAATATTTTTTAGCTCGTCGGATTTTTTCCTCCAGAATTTTTTGAAAATCGGGCTCAAACGGGCCCACGGGCCGGGCTGGGCCCAAAATTCTAAGGCCCGGAAATCGCTCGGGCCGGGCCGGCCCAGACCTTGGGATCGACGGGCCGGGCCGGCCCAAAAATGTTGGGCCCGTTGACACCTCTGATCCTGGATGACTTAAACATTTTAAGAAGAGAATTGTTGGAACGATTTGAGTGAGTAATAAAATGATATTCATTTTCCGAGGTTTTGGAAATATTATGATTTGAAATGGAAAAAAAAGAGTTTTTAAAAGATAGAAATATGCCTGAGATAAGCAGAGCCAGGAATGGAAATCGAATGTCCTTGTGAACGAGAGTGGAGACGAGGGCATGAGCACGCATGTGGTGGACGAGGAGCAGAGGACGGCGAGAAGAGCTGTGCAAATCATTCAATCATCCATAGATACATCAAAGCTAAACAAATAAAGAATCATTTTTAAAACAGTTATTAAAATAAAAATAAAACAAGGTGTGGAGTTGGAAGGGCCTAAAAGGATGTGACCACCCAGAGATGTCAACGGGCCTAACATTTTTGGGCCGGCCCGGCTCGTCGGGCCCAAACTCTCGGCCCGGCCCGGCCCGTACTTTTCCGGGCCTTGGAATTTTGGGCCCGGCCCGGCCCGATTTTCAAGCTGAACTGATTTTTCTTCAAAAAATTTTCTTCAAGTGGCTTTCTTCATTTTTTTTTGCTGATTTATCATCATACATACGTTTTTTCTTCAAATGGCAAATCAAAATTCAAGGAATTGCTATTTCAAGAAAAATCAGCAGAACATTTGAAGAAAAATCATGGGAATATTTAAAAACCAGTTGACCATACACTAATTTCTCAAATAATCGGGCCCACGGGCCGGGCCGGGCCGGGCCGTTGACACCTCTGTGACCACCAGCTTAACGGGTTTCTATATTGCTCACTTACAGAAAAAATACTAATTCGTCGAAATATTATCCAAGACAATATCCTTAAAAAAACTAGAATTTTTAAATGAATATGGGAAAAAACTCAAGTAGAGAAATAGCATGGTATGAACCCACCGTGCAAGATGAACGGCGTGTCTGGCGCCTTCCTTGAGAGCCACGACCATCCCCGGCCGGGTCGACACCGAAATGACATCCATGTCTCCGAGGCGGACTCGTGCACTCGCCAGGCACTCCTCCACCAAGCGGGGCAGGAGGGCGCGATGCTGGAAAGAGGGGTAGGCTTTCGTATACTTCAATTACTTCAATTTCGGAGCACAGGGAGAATTACGATCAATAAATGAAACAGAAAAGAGGCATCAATGTCCTTAGATGATTGTCAAATAAGTATGTATTATTCAATACGCTTGATAGGCAAGTTCGAGTGCAATCAAGCTTATATCACATAATTCAAGCAACAGTATTGCCGAGCTTGCTGAATTCCTCGGATATCCCATATCAAATCGTGAGAAGTGTACGGTAGAACCTGCTGCGCGGAGTGGGCGGGAATGATACCGCCGAGACGAGTTTGTGTCTCTCGGTCGGCGAAGGAAGCAGAGGAGAGGACGTGGCCATCACTGCGAACAATGGCCACCGCAGTATCATCACAACTGAAAGGGATATGACCAGTGCTGAAATAGGGCTGACCCATTACAGCGTTGTAACCCCCCCCCCCCAGCCGATGGCCCGGAATCCTCTCCTTTCCGTACTGGTTTCACTTTGTAACCGCCTGGCAGGCTATTTTGTCGTTTGTAACCCCCTGCCCATGTCGAGAGGCAGGCACTATTTCAGCACTGAATAAGACGGATAATAAGAGAGAATTCGGAGAGAAAACCGTGGGGACTCACGAACAAAAACAAGACGCAGTATGCCCTTAATCTTCTTTAATGCTCGTGCATGTTCTACACACCCCTCTACCATTTACGATCGAATAGAAAAGAAAAAAAAATTTTTTTTACATTTATTCTGCCCCGAAGATTGAAATCTCCCTGAAGGAAGTGACTGGAATCAAACCTGGTTTCGATCCCAAGGACCGTTGAAAGTAGACGAGAAACTCCTGCTGTCGTGCCAATACGTCGCAGCAACATTTCCACTTCCGCACATCTGAAGGGCAACTTAAATAACAAGAAAACCATTACGAATAACCATGAAAAATTGCTTAATTCCTGGAAAAGATCTATCGTAGTTGTCAAGGGCACGCTTTGTTTTACTTTCTGGAAGAGCGCAGTTGCCAAGATTATAGATATACTGCAATTCACAAGGAAGTAACTGGATCAAGCATGAGGTAACAAAAGGAAAGTAGATAGTTCGATGAACACAAAGCAATAAACACATGAGCAGGCGGAACTTGATCAAAAATACGGTTTAAAAAAGGAAACAGTGGGAGCCAGAACAAAGAAAACTATTTTAGTGTGTGATTAGAAAGATAAATTGCTAGAACAAATTACTAATTATCGAAAATTGTCTGCATAGAAGATGAGAATTCTACTATCTATCCAGAAGCGCATAAAAAAAATAAGGAAAACAGTTTAATAAAGGAGAGTTATATACTGTTTATGTTAGCTAGCTAATATTATGATAATTTATCGAATGTGTTGCAAAATTTTATACTTTCAAGTGCTGTATCAGAATTGTTTCTTACAGTATGATTGCATTCTATTCGAGAGACTTTATCATATGAATCAGAATCCAATTCAAGTGATGAATAGTCTCGAACGGAATACAATCATACTGTTCAACTAATTCTGATATAACACTTGAAAGGATATACATTTGAAACACAATTCATAGGTTTTCTTCATCTTCGTTAGTAAATCTAGAATTTAACTGTACCTTATTTAATAAATCTCCTTATTTTTTTATATATATATATATTTGCAAAGTGAAACTATCTGCTTTTACGCTGAAAATTTTTCGATAATTAGGAATTTGTTCTAGCAATTTAGTTTTCTTAATCACACACTAAAAACAAATTGAAATTCCGCGGGTTTTCTTCCCTGATCTTGCGCGTTGCGGTCGCGCGAAGCGGTTGTTTAGCGGAAGATTCTCGCAAATGTCGCGCTCGCGATAGCACGTGGAAGCTTGGGTTGTTGTTGTTGGTGTTGGTATTTTGTTTTGCGCCATATTCATTGTTTTGATAGCACTTTGCTGTATAGAACGTGTTAGAAAAGTGCATTCATTTCAGACTTTGGTACTTTTGGATTGTGGAATCCTCGTTGTGATTGTTCTGGGTGAGAACGGAAAGATGGCAAATCGAGTGTATATTGGCCGCCTTTCTTCGCGTGCTTCGGAACGCGACGTCGAGCACTTCTTCCGTGGCTACGGCCGTCTCAGAGACATTGTGCTCAAGAATGGATTCGGCTTCGTGGTCAGTCATACTTTCATTTAAAAAACCCCCTTTTCGATATATCAAGGAAACGCAGAAGGACGATGTATTTTTGAAGTCGCTTCTTTAGCTGGTTTTGCAATGGTTTATTATGCTTTCTTGGCTAGTGAAGCTCTCATGACATGGTATTATGATAAGACCATTTATTCATGTATTTACTAGTTGTTTTTACAGGAGTTTGACAGCAGCCGCGACGCCGACGACGCCATCTACGACTTGAACGGCAAGGATCTGGCGGGAGAGCGCGTTACTCTCGAGTATTCGCGCCGCGGACCGCGCGGTCGCTTCGACGCATGGGGCCCGCCGCGCCGAGAGTCCAGGTCTCATGGAGATCAAGATCGGTATCTTTGAAAGAGGAATGAGGCTGCCCTCAGCTGGCCCGCTACTTCCTTTCCACTCTTTGTATATAGAAGAGTTGGGAAGTTTCTGCGGGTTCGCAGTTCAAGTAATGAATATAAAATGAACAAAGAGTGGGGAGTCCCTTGACAATTTCCCCCACTTTTTCAGGGAAGGATCGCTGTCCCTTCCTCCTTTCCAAGTTCATTCTAGTTCCAGGTACGGCCCTCCGACGCAGACTCGTCATCGTCTCATCGTGGAGAATCTATCGACAAGCGTCTCGTGGCAGGTGAGAAGAGAAGAGGCAGAAGTCTGCCGAGATTAGAAGAGAAGAGCCAGCGAAGTCCGGGCCGAGTTCTGCCACCGAAGGGCGGGAGAAGAGAAGCGAGGGGGCGCGCGTGCACGCTAAGAGCTACGCTGAGATCTCCACGGATGATGTTCCCCGGCCCGCGATAGATGTTCGACTTTATCATCAGAGATCTCGCAGAGACTCCCCCTAATCCTACCCACTATGCTAAAATTCCAAAAATACTTCTATTTTGCAGCAATATTTTAACATATTTTTGTGCTCATTTGGGAACGGTCCTAACAGTCCTCTTTCCTAATGATGAAATTGTACTTTGAAGTGAGGCTCGGTAGGCTAGCGACTACACTGGGGTGAGATGGTCTCTCTGTCTCGGCTGCGTTCTCTGTGCTGGGGGGATGGCTGAGTGATGGTCTCTCTCAATCTGTGCATCGCCTCCTTTCCCTCTCCCTTCCCTTCTTTCTCGCGCGCTCTCCCGAGGGTGCTAGGAGACCCAGGCATCACCTCGATCCCCTGCCTCCTTCCCCACCGGCTGTCCACATCGGATGGGCCTCTCTGTCTCGATGTATGCGCGTCTCCTCTCTTCCCTGTGTCTTTCTCGCTCGTGCGTGCCTCTCTACCGCTCTCTGGTGCTTTCCGGGGCGAGTGGAGGCGCTATGAGGCTCATGAGAGAGAGGTTAGCACCTCAGGGGAAAGAAAATGGAAGACAAGAAAAATTGAAAGTGTTGGATAGAACATAAAAATTGACTCACTGTTGCAAAACTGACCACGACATTTTTACAGGGGCAGGTATTCATTCAGCAAGCATCAATGGAGTCACGGTGGTTGGAATGGGGAGAGAAGAGGGGCATGAGGGGATGATGGTATTCGAGATCAGTGCATGAAAGGCTCGTTGATTGCAGGATCTTAAAGATATGATGCGTCCCCATGGCGAGGTCACTTTCGCCGACGCACACAAGGAGCGACGGAACGAAGGGTCAGTGATTGGGTTGTAGTTATCATCGAGGGGATCATCCTCTCTCGGATATGGTGCTTGCCTGTTAAAAGATGAGGAACTAATCAATCATCAATAGAATAAAATGACTTTTTGCTACTTCATTCCACTGGCATAAGAATAATTCGTGCTACAATTGCAGAATCATTTGCTTCGCGAGCCGCGACGATCTTCAGCGTGCGATCAGCAAGATGCAGGGTAAGGACGTGAACGGGCGCAAGATCAAGCTCGTCGACGACAGCGAGAGACGCAGCCGATCCAGGAGCCGCTCTCGCTCTCGTTCTGACAGGTCAGAGACGGAGAAGATTGGATTGGGGACGGAGATGGGAAAAAGGAAACGTGTATTGACATTTAATGGGGTTATATCCCATAATCATTACTTTCCATTTGTAAAAAACGGACTAGTTTGATAGGAAAACCAATGAAATATGTTGTAAACAGTGCGAAGAGAGATGAAGAAGCGGATGTCGTGACATCTGAAAGCCGTGTCCATGTCTAACTGTTTGTTCAGTCTGGGTTACTACTCTAGACGCTCTCGGTCGCGCAGCCGCTCGCGTTCTCGCTCCCGCTCTCGCAGCAAGTCACGCAGCCGCAGCCGATCCAAGTCGAGGGAAAGCCGATCTCGCTCTCGATCCGCCAGTGCCAAGAAGGAGAATGGAGACAAGGACAGGTCAGAGTTGTTGTTAAGAGTAATGTGTTTCATTAGTAAATGTAGTAGATCATATACAAGAAAGTTAATCATTGAAGACTTGGTTGACCATTTCTTTATAGATCTCGCTCCCGTTCCCGTAGCCGATCCGGATCGGCGAATGGATACAAGGAGAATGGAAGGGAGGCCTCCCGTAGCAGGAGTGCATCTCCCGCTTGAGGGAGGGAAGACGAAGAAATGAGGGATGGCAGGAGGGATGAGGAAATTGGAGAGATTTAGATGTTCCTATGGAATCTTCGTTTCCCTCCCCTGTCTTCATTTTATGCCCTCTCCTGTTTTTAATTTTGAATGTGACCTTCTGTTTGCCTCGATTTATTCTATCTCTCTTCATTGATCTTTAATTAGTACTCATTGAAATCAGGCTTCCCTTTTTTTGCTTCATTCAGATATGTTTTTATAGCTACAGAATGGATTGTCGCTGTTCATTTGCTTTTACTACTTCGTTACCGAGTAACCACCATTTTGTATAGTTTCCTTTGCTGTTATTGTAACTCACAGGAGTTCCAGCCTTGGAGTTCTCACAAATACCGTTAGTGTCTTGTAATATTTAATATATTCAAGTTGTCCGCTCGGTTTAGTATAATAGTGTCGTATGATATCGTGCACGTTATCTAGTTGTTCCCTTTTCAAGATTGCTTACCGAGTAGTGCGATCTCAATTTATTCGTTCTGATTGCATGTAATTTTTTATTCCATGTATTGTGGACACTGAATTCGCTTTTAATCACGAATAAAGTTATGGAAGCCCATGAAACTGTCTAGACAGGTGAACTTGAATGAAGAGACGTTGATTTGGATAAGGTGTCGTTGAATATTTTAACCGTTGGAAGGAGCTTCGAGGCAGGGTTTGATCTTGTGAACTGGAAAGAGTTCCCGAGGAACTGAAGGCATCTCATGGGAAGGGTGAAGCTACAGCTTGCGAGCTACAGGTTTGTTTGCTCCCTCTGGGGTACGGTCGCTTAACACACTGAAATTCGCGGGCTGCATTGTGTTTCCACGCGTTTCACCAATGCTCAAGTTCTGCTCTCTTTTTCAAGCTCCGAGGTAGTTAAATATTCCTTTTTGTGTTTCCTGTAGGTCATTCATACCAAGTCAATTTCATCATGTTGTGATATCTGGAATGCGCGCTCAATTGCTTCGAAAGGTTGCACAATTCTGATGCAGGCGGATGAGGTATTTCGTCGCTTTATAACTGAGTAATTTCCTTATTGAAACGGCTCTTGCATCACAATCAGCCATGACGAAACTCCCCTAAGGTTGTCTGTAGCCATGCACAAGTCGCTTTTTTAAATCCCAAATAACTTAGCGACCAAGGCGGTTGTCTAGAGGAAGCATGGAAGCTTCTTTCTTGTCTGGAGGAATGCAGAATAGTTGACAATTGCGATGGCTACTTCCACGATCTCTTCAAGGGATCGAAGAAAGAAGTGGAATTAAAAAGATCGTGGGCCTGTGTTATTGTCTGTCTGACTTGTATACTGCGCCATTGTCCGGTCTAAACTAGTTTATTCCCTTTTTTTCTTTGCTAACAGCTGTCTCTTCTGCACTGTACTGATGATATTGTTCACTTTATTAAGTTTCCTTGTTCCACGGGCTACGCAGAGTCTATACTTTCCAACCTTAATCTATGCATCATCACACACATTAGAATGAATTGCAGATGGATCGATTACAAGAGCCAACGAATGGCAAAGAGACATCGTGCGCATCTGAGGAGAAGGAGAAGCTCAAGATGAAGGAGAGGTCGGCTGCTCTCGCTGGACTCTACGGTTTCTTTTTTTTCAAGTGTTTGTTTCCTTAGGATTCCGCTGTTCTCACCGTAATTCTATTTAGTAATATTTCAATTGAAATTGATGTGCTGCTTAAAGAAACGATCTCCATTCCTAGACGAGGACGCTGACGAGGGAGGAAGTGCAGGGCGGAGAGATGAGGGAGACGAGGAGGGCGAGCCGGCCGATACTCTCGACGCGGGCTTCCTGCTCAAGAAGGACCCAGAGCAGGTCGAAAAGGGGGCCATTTAAGGGCTATGAAGGGGTTTTCAAGGGCCGGGTCATAAACAGCATTGAAAAACGTCGATACATGCAATCGGTTGATCGCCTGACAAGATTCGGCACTGAATAGGGTACATACTAGAAGGTATATTCACTGGTTTCTAGGAGGTGGCAAGAGTATATGATTGTGAGCTGAACAAAGCAGATCAGATAAGTATGAAGGAAAGATTTCAATTAGTCATTGAATGATTAAAGATAGGGATATTCGAGCTTCATGATGACTTTGAAGATAATAAAGATCTCTTTGCAGATTGATCGCTACATCGTGCACGTGCGGCGGTTACTACTCGAGGGAGAGGGAGAGGCTCTCATCGAGGTGGGAGTGCCAATCTCGGCAGGAGGAGCCACCGTGGCCAAGTGTGGGTTGGAGAGAAAGGGCGAGGGGTGAGACCTTAAGAATCAGGAACTCTAGTGGTTTTCACGACGATGAAGATAGGAGTATCAGTCAGCGATAGCATAATTGCACCTGTAACATAAACCTGACAGAAGAATAGTCTTCTTTCTAACTTGCTTTGCATCAGCTTCCGTTCTTTATTATATAATTTTTAGCCTCTTTTAGCTGGACTATCACCAGAAGATCTGGAGAAGGCGCTTGTTGCGCACGAGGAAGTCTTGAAACGGGTTTGTAGGAGAGCAAGTGCAGGATATAGAAGTTTTCCTTTTCTTTCTGTTCCACTTAAACAAAAAGCTAAGGAATGTGAGCAGTACTAACTTTCATTTATTTCTAACTGATTTTGACGATGAATGGATGAACTGTTCTTTCATCTCTTTTCTTTTCTTCTTCCATCACATCGTTCTTCCTTCTCTGCAGGTCCCGGCCGTTGGAACCGTAATCGAGAAGCGTCAAAATGGTCCAAAGAGCACTTGTGTCCTCATGATGAGGAATCCACTCAATGAGAAGGACTTCATCGAGGTTGACATTTTCATTTGTGACAGCATTAACTTGATGAGCTAGAAAGAAAGAAAAAAATAGAGAAAATACGCTTGTATTGTTTTGGCAAAATTCAAGTATTGTTTTAGTTTTATGAGTTAATGATGCTTAT
Source organism: Allodiplogaster sudhausi (assembly GCA_945643635.1). NCBI lineage: Eukaryota > Metazoa > Nematoda > Chromadorea > Rhabditida > Diplogasteridae > Allodiplogaster > Allodiplogaster sudhausi. The sequence continues at coordinate 2,926,710 of CALZFC010000031.1, read as the reverse complement.
TTATTGGTTAATTATAATATTTTTAAACTCTCATCTAATTTACTGTTCGTTTAGCTGCGAGTTGCCGTGGTGGGGAACGTCGACGCGGGCAAGTCGACACTCCTCGGAGTGCTCACTCACTCTGCTCTCGATGATGGCCGAGGGGCAGCCAGGACCAAGTTGTTCCGGTCAGTTGGAGTACGGTAGAATACGGTACTCTTCTGACATTGAGTAATGCTCCAAAATTGTTCATCTGCTGAAGGTTGCATATCGGTTATCGTTCATAAATATAGCCTTATTTATTTTATAATTCCCTAAATTGGTTGTCATTTTGTTTTTTTATTCATGGTTAGAAAAAATAGATAAGTGTGATTATGATCGTTTAGGCACAAACACGAGTTCGAGTCTGGACGAACATCTTCAGTCGGCAACGATATCCTGGGATTCGGAGTGGATGGAGCTGTGACTAATCGGCCCGATCCACACAATCATCAACTCGACTGGGTTCAGATCACGAGAGACAGCAGCAAGGTTGGCATTGGGGTTGTCATTCTTGGGATCTCTGTTGAACATGTTATGTAGCAATGCCACAGTCGACTTCTTCTAAAAACAGGGAGGAGAAGCAAGGTGGGGAGAGTTTGAACATAATTTGTACGACAATATCTGGGTGGGTACGTAAAATAGACGATATCTTTTTAATCGTGCGGTTTAAGGTTAGAAGAAAAGTTTAATTGTGTTCGAGGTGTGCACATTCATTGACTTGGCCGGGCACGAGAAGTATCTGAAGACAACAATCTTCGGAATGACTGGCCACTCTCCCGACTACACCATGCTCATGGTCAGGTTCTTATTGTAATGATAAAAAGAGGAAAAATTAAAGCAACCCTTTATCAGTTGGAAATGTTTCCAATGATACTTTGCATTGAATGCTGGAAGCTGAAACTCTGCTATCAATCTTATTTTTTCTCAACTTCCTTTGCTTCCGCTTTCTTTTCTTATCTCTCTCCATCTCTGTCTGCAGATCGGTTCGAATGCGGGTATCATAGGGACGACGAAGGAGCATCTCTCCCTCGCCCTCTCCCTCTCCGTCCCTGTCTTCATCGTTGTCACCAAGATTGACATGTGTCCACCGCAGATTCTCGAGGAAACCATGAAGAACATCAACAGACTCGTCAAAAGTCAGCCATCATTTTCACACCTTCATTTTTTTTCTTCAAAAAAATGTTTTTGACAAAGGTGTTCTCCGAATGTGATCAATGTGGAGCAGGAAATGTATTCACATTAACATTTTGGGCGTTGACTTGGATACCAATAGATTAATTTGGAGGTTTCGTTTTAAATACTTTAGATCTTGCGCTCTGAATTCAATGTCTTTCTTTCGGAGTTTAACCGTAATCTTTCAATTGAGGTGCTGGTGCCCGAAAGATCCCCGTCCTGATCCGCAAGAGTGATGATGTCATCCACGCAGCCGTCCACTTTCCGTCGAAAAGGTGCTCCTTTCTTTCCCGCCAAAACTTATTTAAATGTTTAGAAAGTCGCTTGTTGTGTGAGTATGAATAATACTTTTGTGCAGGGTATGCCCAATCTTCCAAGTATCGAATGTGACCGGCCTGAACTTGGACTTGCTCAAGCAGTTCTTGAACATTGTTCCACTCCGCCGAACACTCTGCGAGATGGATCCCGCACACTTCCAGGTAATACAAGAAGCGTACCTTTTCTATAGTTCATCATTTAGATTTCAGTACTTCTTCAATTAGGTCAGGATGTAGTATTTCCAGAGAATCCTTAAGGGAAAATTTCCGTTTTTAAATACAGTACTGTCAGAGCCTCTCCTGTCTTTTCCCTCTTACCTTTTTTTACCCTATATTCTATCCAGCGTTTTTCAAATCTCTTTTCCACACTCGAAGTTCCCTTCATCCTTCGCTCCCTCACAGATCGATGACGTGTATTGGGTGGAAGGAGTCGGAACCGTTGTATCTGGGACTGTGCTAGCTGGCCGCATCGCAGTGAATGATACGCTAATGCTCGGCCCGGATGGAAGGGGCGACTTCCAGCCTCTCGCTGTCAAGAGCATCCACAGGTTCAGAATTGGCTCCTTAACAAGAAAAGGAAATACCCTATTTCACTGCATCGCATGATGAATAAAGCGATAGATACAACAGGGAATGTTAGAGGAGATGTGTAATCTACTTAATCATCGCCCCCCCCCCCTCCTTTTCCAATGTCTTGTCTAGCTCGCTTCTCCTTTCAAACTAGGTAATTAAATATTCATTCCCCAATCGTCTAGAGATGCTCGGAGGAACAGATACAATCATGCTAGAGAGAAAACATAAACAGTAAAGACAGAATGTCCGTATAACTAGAGCAGGGTCCTATTATGCCCTAGGCTAGGGAAGGTTCAAAAATTTACATATGAGATTTCTTACCTGAAACAACTCGGCGCGCTCTACTTGAAATACATTTTTTTTTTTCTCCAGAACGAAAGCGAGGAAACATTACTAGGACAGGCCTTGATCGATCGTTACAGACATTCTGTCTTATATAAGCAATATCATATTGACAGTTCTTTCTGTCTTTTTCCAGTTCAACAATATTGTCCAATCAGGAAACGATTGCCAGTGGACAGCGTGCGATGCGGGCAGACGGCTTCCTTCTCAATTCGGTATGGTCCTTCTCCAGGTCCACGATGGCTCATTTACTCTTTAGTATTTAAAGGAAAACGAAAACTAATACTGTAAAAGAGTGAAGGAAGAGGAAAGGAATGGTTAACATTTCATTGTCAGAAGAGACACGTCCATTCGAAACATTCTTGAACGATAATGAGCTGGAACAAGTTTCCCTTCTTTTATTTTGCTGCTGTTTGTTCGTTTATTAATAAAAACACTTGTTGCAAGAGGTTTTAACAATGATGGTTGTTTAAATTTGCAGAAAAGTAGCCAAGAAGGATGTTCGGAAAGGCATGGTAATGGTGGATCCGCGACTGAATCCGGTTGCGAGCACCGTGTTCGAGGCTGAGGTTTGGAACCCCTTCTCTTCAAGATTTCAAATTCTAGAATTTTTTCATGATATTAATCTTTTACGATAGAGTGTTGATATTATAATTTTAAGTTTGTATTCATAAAACTCATTCAGATTCTTATCCTTCACCACCCGACTACAATCAAGACGAACTACCAAGCAATGCTCCACATTGGCAGCATTCGGCAGACGGCTACACTCATTGGAATGACAAAGGTGGGGCAGGAGAAAAGGGCTAGAACAAATGGGAAGAGAAGAAGGGAAGATATTGCCGAACAAAGAACATCTTGACGATTGAAATTGATGTTGTAGTTGTACAGAATGGAAAAGATAAAGGAAAAGGGAGAGATAGAGGGAGGGGAATCGGGAGAAGAAGAATTACTGTATTAGGAGGTACTGCGGACAGGCGAAAGGGATACGGTGACCTTCCGCTTCATCCGCCTGCCCGAGTACATCCGCCCCGGCACGAAGATGGTGTTCCGAGAGGGCCGCACCAAGGCCGTCGGCCATATAACCAAGGCAAGGGAGCATCCTTTTTGGTTACCTCTCGTTTCCAATCTTTTGTATAATTTAATATAAACGTTTCTAGGAACAAAAAAAGAAGAAAAATAATAATATTGGTTGTACTTCAGGTGCTGCCACCAGCGAATGCGTCCGCAGCTAGGAAGAACATGCGAGAGAAGAACAACCGAATACCATGTCAGTTCTTACGTCTTTGAAGAGTCATACTTATTTTATACGTCTTTTCATCAACTTACTAGTCTACAACTGAGAAACATCTAAACTGTTCTTATCAGAGGGTTTATCGCTCTTTGTACTGAAAAAGAAAGAAATACAAGAACGTGACTAGAAATTACTTATTGCAGTCCAACGGAAAGGACCAAAGCCTCCAAATGGAAAGGCGAAGGACACTACGAAGAAGGAAGATGCTATTGAGGCAGCCCATGCCCCTGCGAAGCAGCATTAGCTAGCTTCATCATTCAAAGTCCAAAGATTAGACTAATTTCCTCTTAATCTCGGGACGATCTCTCACTCTTTATTTTTATAACAAAACTCTGGTATTTGGTCTCTTTCTCATATAAGCTCTCATCTAACGTTTCCTGCACTTCCTTTTCGCTGTGGTTTTTGCGTTTTATTATTCATATGCACCAAATGCAACCGTTCTGGTTAGAATTAGTCATTCGTTTCTGTTGGAGATAGAATTTCGTTTAATTCCGTCTATTAGGAAGGCCTCTGTGAAGACTTTGTTTCTTTTGTATTCACTTTAAAGGCGATCAAGTCTTGAAAATATGCGTGAGCTCCATTTCTGTATATTGTTAACATGCATATAATAAGGCAAAGTATCCAAGTGGTGTACATAGTGCCTGCCTTCTCTTTAGCCACGCATTCATCTCATTCGAGCTGTAATTACAGTAATCTTAATTTTGCTCGTTCTTTAGCGAATTCTGTTGTAACAGATCATAGCTCACTTGTTCCGTATTTAATGCAACATTATCTCCGGTATTCTTTTCTTTGTAGAGTTGCTGATATGATTAGCGTGTTTTATTTGTATTTGTTAAGAACCCACCTTCTTTCTCGCTGGAATTAGCAGTGAGGCTGTCCGCCATGAGGAAAGTAGAGACTTGTCCCTGGCTCTTTCGATTAATGGTTTTTGTTAGGAAGTGCGGGAAGTTCTTTATGGAATGTGGTTTCGTTTCATTTCTTTACAGCCCGCTTAACAAAGGAAGATGCATTGTTTCATCGTTCTCCTTGTTCTCTGAGATGCGATAAAATGATGCGGATGTTATGTCCTAAAGAGAAGATAGTGTCTTTTAATGGTTATAACGGTTCCGGAAGCCCTGTAGATTGTCGACTATCTTGAGAAAGCCTTACAAAGGAGAAATACGGGGCATTAGATGTTTTTAGTGCCATGATTAGTGGTGTTCTTGAGAGTTTTGATTAACGTCGTCGCTTGTACTTCATTGGGTCACGCGGGGTGCGCTGTGTCAGATGGATGACAGGGAGCACATGAGTGCAGAGCAAGGTTGCAATCAATTCCGGCTCGTTTGCACTTTTCAACGGCGCCGAAAACCTTTGCATTAATGCTTAATGCTTCTACCCGATCTGCATTCCTCTTTAATGCAGCGAAGCCCGTTTCCATCGGGGTTTGGACGGTTTGCATTTGTAAGCTCGCGCTTGTGGTGTTGTATTGCTGTCCATATCAGAATGCTTAGGAAGCGTGGAAGGAGCTGAATGTGAGCTTGTAGCTCTGTTAAATAGGGCAAAGTAGTTCGCATATGCCCTTCCCAGCTTCGGTAGTAACATTTATTTTTGATCTGGAGAGGATGGGTATATTTAGGTTTGGTGACATCGCGAATTACTAGAAAACAAACAGATGCTAGGTCCTTGCAGATTTACAGCTAAAAAGCACATGTGAGATGCATGAAGAGAGAGAGGGAGAGAGAGAGAGATGATGATGGTGTTTCCCCCAACAACCTTGCAGGTTTATGATGATGTTTGTGTGAGTGATCTTTTCTGATGCAGCAATACTAAATCAAATTCCACAGACCGTGCTTCTCTGCTTCTCAGCTCCATGCTATTTCCTCTGTTTCTTAGTGTCTCGCTGTCTCATGGTTCTCGTTGTTTACGAGAAGGCCATACGTGCCAATGTTGACCACTACTTTAATCTTTACGCTCTGGGTAATGTTATGTGAGACCTGATATCGCTGTAGAAGTTGCCGGCCCTGGATAGCAGTGTTTTGTTTGCGCCAAATGACTAACGTGAAAAGTTGTAGACAAAAACGACTTCAGATTAAAATGATTCGAACGCCAACGTCGAGTCCGCCGGCTTCTCCGCCTCGGACACACTTCCTCAACTCGCCGCAGGTATCGAGTTTCTCTCTCTCCTATCTCTCTCGCTCTCTCTCTCTCGCGCTCTCTCTCTCTCGCTCTCTCTCTCTCTCGCTCTCTCTCTCTCTTTCTCTCTCTCTTTCTCTCTCGCTGTCTTCTCTCTCCTCCCTCTCCTGTCATGTTCGTATTCCGTATCCTCTCAGTGAAACAATTTGGTCTTGCCTTTTTATTCACCCATTGAGCAATATTTCTTTGTTATGCGTGCCCCTCGCACTTCTTGAGCCTTCCAATTACTTGAGTGGCCTGCCAAACTGTTAAGGGGAAAGTAAATACCTAATCAGTGTTTAAATACCCTCTCCCTTAGGAGATTTTCGGAAGGGTCCACCAGCAATAATCGGGAGGATTCAACCTATTTTTCCTTAAAATATGCCGAAAACCGTGTGCGTTCGAGTGTTTTTATACTGTTTTCGAGACCATCCCCAGTATTCCATGCCAATTTTTCGGGAGGGTCCCTGGCAAAAGGAAGACCTATTTAAATAAACACCGTACCTAATCTGCTTGGCTGTTCAGGAGTCGGCTACTTCCCACCACCGTCCCTCCACGTCCTCCTCCGCCATAATTCCTGAGGACGAGCGAAGCTTTGTCAGTTTGCAAACGATTTTTTCATCTCCTGGTTTTGCGCCTTGTTGTGTGTCCATATTTGCTTGATTTTCTCAATAGTATATATTATTGCTCAGCGCTTCCTGCCCAACTACGGGAAGTTCTTCGCTCTCCGAATGGTGCAGGCTCTCGTTCAGGCGCGACAGAACGAAAATGTACGCGTTGTCCTTGTCACTATCTTATGCAAAAGAAGCGTAAAAAGGAAGAAAAGGCAGGTTTTTTTTATAAATAGAAAGACCAATTCGTCCTACGGCGGAATACATTGTCATTTATTGCATTTTAAAATTCACCTTCTGACGCGTCTTTGAAGCGTTCTTCCCACCAGGGAATAAATGAAAACAGGGTGTAGGAAGCAAGTAAGATGTGCTTGCTTGCCCCGAAGGCTAGATGGGGAGAGTAAAACAGAATTTGTACTTCAAAATCCTGTTGGGGTCTTGCTCCGGATGGGCCCAAAATCAGGGAGGGTACGTAAAATTGACGGTACCTTTTGAACCCTGCTTCCTGCTTGCGGATAATAAATTCCTCCACCGTCCTCTCTCTGTTCATTTCGAAAGACGTTGACGTACAGTTGCAGTACGACCAGCCATGCGATCCGTCGCCCTCTTCGATCTGGTTCAATCTCCAGCTCGACGAGCTCGGAGAGGTCTCCGCACAGATCAAGCGGAGTGTTACCAGGTCAGAGGGACAAGAGAGATAGCAGAGTTTCCCATCTTTTTATTGCTATTGAAAATATGACTTTGGATAAATGCTAAATAAACTAAATGATACTCAAGAAGTAAATCGTTAGGAACTGTGTGGAAATAGTTTACTATCTAGAAAATAATTTTATAAAGAGGGAGCTTTTTAGCTTTCCTCCGAGCATACCCGCTCTCTCGGTCGACTTCATCCTTTACACGGTAGATGGAGAGACGCTGCCACTGGAGACGTGGTTGGTGTCTTCTTCACTGCCGCTCTATCTCTCATTCTCTCTCTCTCTCTCTCTCTCTCTCTCTCTCTCTCTCTCTCTTCTCAGCCCACTCATTTTCTCACGCTCTCTAAATCTCACAATCTCTTTCCTGCTCCCGTATTTCTCCCTCTTATTCTTTCTCGCTTTCCCCTAATAGAAAAGCGACATTCTACATTGTGTTCAGGACCTTTTCCTACGCGGAAAGCACGAACAAGTCTTCGATTGATCGCTCCGAGAGTCAGTATTTGATTATCCCTCGCCGCCTTTCCTGCAGTATCCTGAGAAATTTTCACTATTTACATTTTATCACTTAATTTTACCAATCTTCATCTTCTCATTTTCTTTTCGCTTTCTTCTTCACTCTCATTCTTATCTCTTTAAAAAAAGAAAACAAGAAAAAAACTTTTGATCCCCCTATTTCGACTGTCTTGATTTTGCTGCAAGGAGAAATAAAGTAGAATGAAAAGGAAGAACTTCCTTTGAAGTAGCAACGGCGAACACGAAGTCCCGCGTCTACCACGAGTTGAGTGTTCTGCTGCGCAGTGTCATGGTCGCAGCCAGGATGACTCCCATGCATCGGTCAGCCAAGGATACTGTATTCCGAATTGAAATGGGCAGGGGAAGGTTGCGGTAAACGAGACTTGTTCATTTTCTAAGTAATTGTACAGAGGTACTAGCCGTATTCTTCCGACTAGCAGTCTCCAGATAACAGACAATGCAAGGCACAGCAATCCAATTTGAGTACTGGGAAATATTGTCATGATAGATCTGGAGGGGAGATGCTATGGAACTCACCAAGTTTTTTTTCTCAGATATTACGTCAAGAAGCAAAGCGCAGAGACATTCGTCATCACGTACAGGGTTCGTTTCTGCAGCATCCTGAATGCTCATCTTTTTGATGTGCAAGTAATCCAGTGGAAAAGTCGTTTTGTGAAGTCATATTTCGTATTCAAGTAGTGATACAATGGAAATGGTTCGATTTATTTGTTCAAAGTAATTGTTTGTACAGGTCGTCGAGGGCCGCTCAAGCGTCGACTTGGGAGAAGACTCGAAGAAAAGACAGATTGGCGAGATTCGCACTCCGGTCGGCTCCTTCTTCCTTCAGCTATTGTTTGTTTGTTTACTTTGTTTACTTTTCATTTATTATTTTAGTTACTTATGAACATTCGGCTTAAAGCATCAAATATGATTTATAGTGGATTGAAATATATCATTATCCCATTAGCATTTTTAAACAGCATCGTCTCTTTCTTCTACATCATATATCAATGCTCTCTCATATTATACTCTTCCTTCTAACCATAGCTGTACTTTCATTTGGCGGAAACTAGTAATAATAATAAATAAGATTGATTAATTTGAAGCACTCGAACTCGTTTCGAGATCGACCGAGCAGCGACTCCTGGAAGTGCCGAGTCTTTCCAACAGGTGAGGAGGGACTCTGTATTAACAAGAGAGACTTCGAGAATGTTAATTTCAAATGGGCTTTGATCATTGGTGGAGTTGAATGCAGGGGAAAAAAGGGTACTGTCGATTTGACAGACCCACCCTGAATTTGGGTCTCCCCGAAGCCCTACCCCACCTTGTTTTTGGGTAATATTTAGGCAGAAAAAGCAAACCCACCCTGGATTCCGGGCCCGATTCCTCCTTCCCCACCCTATTTTTCTGGGTCCCCGACTGTGGCTTTTATTCCCTGGTTGAATGCCATCTTCTGGTACAGTGAAAGAGAGAAGCAGATTGTAATACCATTTCTGCTCTTTCTTATGGCATTCAGCACCAATAATACTTCTGCTTGTCCGCTAAGATACCATGAAGCCAACACAGCTTCGTTTCAGCTGGCAAATGGGCATCAGACCCGCTGTTACGTGAAACCATCCACTGAGCTAATGTCAAAGTATTCGAGATAATCGTTCATGCATTTTGTTCTCCCCTTTCTGCTCGTTCTAATGACATTCTGCATTAATAATCTTCTTGTTTCATCGAGAACGAATCTACTTTGTGGGCCAGCATTTGGCCGAGTCTATCCATTCCCGATTGTGAAGAATTCGTAGAATTCCAACGTTTCATGAGCACATACTTGATCCTTTCTTCAAGGTGCAGATTACGCCTGGAACAAGTCCCGCGGACGCGTTGATGGCGGCGAAGAATTCGGCTCCAGTGGCCGCCGGTGGAAATGCAGCGACGGCGGGGACGCCCGTTGGGACTCCGTCCTCCTTCTGCGATGTCCTCTCCCAGTTCAGCTCCAGCCCCATGAGTGTCGCCACTTCTCCGCCTTCTGGAGGCTTCAGTGCCACTAGTCCAGCCACCATGAGGAGGCAGATGCAGGAGGTTAGAGAGGGAGAGAGAGAATAAAGAAAGAGAGAGAGAGAGAGAAGAACGAGGGAGAGAGAGAGAAGAGAAAGAGAGAGAAAGGAGGGAGCGAGTGTGAGATAGAGAAGAGAAAGAAGTGAGGGAGAAAGACAGAATGAAGAAGTGTTGGCACATGTAAACCGTACACGTAATATACCATTTGTTTGCCATATGCCGAATATATGTGTTTCTTTTGTGGAAGACATGAACTGTAAATCACATAAAAATTAGTTGAGTTCAGAGGTCAGTAGATTCACGAACAAGTAGCATTTAGATATGATTTGACTCATTTAATACATTTATTTACTTTTTACACATATACCTGTTTATCTAAATTGATTTCTTCAGGCTCGCCAAGTGCGTACGAGAACTTTCTCGGAGATGACTTCTGATGCAAGCAGTGGTTTGTGCATTTTAGATTCTCTAGTTATTGTTGAATGCATTAAAGTTCCTATTGTGAGACATATTTTTAAAAAATCTGAACATTAATTTTAAAGTTTTTAGCGCTAAATTTAACGCTTGGGGCGTTTTGCAGTCATTAATGAATAAATAAATAAACTATATCGGTGTCAAATTATAGCCAATTCTTACAGGAGGAGCAGGAACAACGCCTTCTTCTGGAAAAGTAGCGACCTCTCCTCCAGACATCATTGATGAAGAAGAGATGATAAGAAGCCAGGTGACTATTGTTTTTTTTTGTATATATTCATTCTGATATATAATTTTTAATCATTTTAATGTGTATATCCTTTAATATTTTCTTTTGCCTAAAAAAGGCTTAATTTAGATGCGCGCTGCGGTCGCTCCGGACGTTCCATTCGCCAATCTTCTGCTCAGTTCATACACTGGGATTCTTAAGGTTTGTAATCTATTACCTCTCTTTTACTTGCTAATTGATGCTCTTGACGACATTCAAGAATTATATATTGTTGAAGTGAAGAAGACTAAATTCTCTCTCTCACTCTCTCTCTTTCTCTCTGTGAGAATATTTTAGAGAAGATCTAATTGTAATTAAACATTATCATATTTCTTGCATCGAAATAGGTACTTAATTTTTTTATTATTCCCTCTTATAATAATAATGCAGGCAAACAACGTGGGCGGCGAAGAGACTGAACAGCAGCTCTTTGACCGCTGCCGAGTGCCTGCGGAAGAAGCGGAGAGGGAGAGGAAAGAGGCAGAGGAAGAGTTCCGCCAGGAGCACCCCCAGGAACTGACTGAAGAAGGTGCGAGAGATTCACACTCGGCATTAATGGATCTTATTCTTTATTTCTATAAATGGAAAATGCTTTATCGAAGTCTCTCTGTCTTTAGTTGTCGTTTGAAAATATTACCGAGAGAGAGAGAGTCGAATTTTAAATCCCGGTGGTTTTCATGCCCGCGCAATTATTGAATAGAAATGGCCAAATGGGTTAACGTTGCCAGTATCTCCAGTTTTCTGTACGATTCATCCAAAAATTAGAGACCAGGTGGTGTTTTATGTTCAATGGATGAAATTAGAAAATCGAAGATCTTGTTATTTGAGTTATTATTTTGCTTACTTCTATAATCGATTAAAAAATTGTACCACGGTGGAACATACTACTTTATGAACGCACACATTGCTTGGGGAATTCATCAGCCTCTTTTCCTCTTTCTCTGTATCTCTCTCCACTCTTTCTCTCTCTCTCTCTCGCTATCTCTCTGTCTCTCTCTCTCTGCTTTCCATTATCTTCAGCTGATTCAACTGCATCAACCTCTCCTCCGACCTTCGCAGCCGTGGCCGCAGCGATAAGCACGACAACTACAGTGACGAGCAGTCAGAGGACAGTTAGAGCAGAGGAAGAGGAGGAGGGAGGAGACGGAGAGAAGTCAACCACCAACACTATCAGAGAGGAGGGGAGAGACCCAGAGGGGGAGAGTGGAGAGGAGGACGAGGAAGATGAACTCAGCAAGGTCAGCGAGAGAGAAAGCGAGAGAGAGAGGAGAGAGAGAGGGAGGAGAGAGATAGAGGGAGGAGAGAGAGAGAGAGAGGGAGGAGAGAGATAGAGGGAGGAGAGAGAGAGAGAGAGGGAGGAGAGAGAGGTAGGAAAAGAGCGCATTCCATGCAGGAACTCGGTGCTCTCGAAGTAGGCATCCCAGTGCTCCCGCCGCCTCTTGGGTCTCTTTCTTCGCAACGTAAGAATTCTTTTAAAATATTTTATTTGTTATATTTGCAAAGAGATTTTTTTTATTAATTCGCTTCTAAATAATTCTTTATTATGAACAAAAGTGATTGATGGATCAAATCACTATGTCCTCCTCATTCCCATCATCTACAATCTATTCCGCGATTCAGGCCATCCGAGTGGAGGCACGGAAAGCGGCGCTGACGGAGATTTGGAGGATGAAGAGGGAGAGGAGTCATTTGTTGAGGTTCGTTCCCTTTCTGCCATGTAGTCTATGGAAAATCTAAGTACTAATAAAGTGTTGTGTCACTCTATCAACGATTTCTTCTGGTACCTCCTCCCATACTTCTTTGATTTAAAAGTCTATGATCTGTTATCAGGAGGAGCATTAAAATGTATCGCTTGAAAGTTTCTTCCTGATATGTAAGTCAGGCATTATATATCACAGTTGATAACGTAAGCTCCGTAGGCAATCTAAGTGTAATTGTTATCACAAGCCGTGAAGGGGTTGAGAGATCGCCTAATTTAAGGTAGCAAACTTTGGAAGCAGCCAGCATGGAGATGAGCTGACTGCTTTCATCAGCAGACTCAAGCGAGCTCGGCCCGGAGACATTATCGGGAGGGAGGAGGAGATTGATGGAGAGCGACTGCAGAGACAGGTATTAGTCATCCCACAATCATTCAGATCTAGTTGATCCTTGTAGTTCACTTCCTTGTAAGGTTTTTTTTTTTTTGCTGTAGAGTAAGATGATTCGAGGTTTGATTAACTCTGTTTTTGTATTTGTATACTTTTTTCCCAAAGCTTCTGGAAGATAACAAAATATTCCTTGAATGGAGGAGATTCACAAGATCATGGCAACTCCCTCCCTAAATCATCCCCATTTGCAGCTCTCCCAATTCGCCTCTCACCAGGGCGCCTTTGACCGTATGCTGGCAGTGGTGCGCGACTCGGTGGAAGAGGAGGAGAGGGCAGAGAGAGCTGCCGCCGCCGCTACAGCCAACGCAGCCGCCATTGCTCCTCCAACGACTGCGACAACCGCACCCTAGATTGGATTAGTTCAGGACTCAACTGGGATCCGCATTTATCTCTTTTATCATCTGTCGACATTACATTTTTATGCAATAAGATACCCTTTTTTGTTGCGCTAAGAAAACATTTTAAGGAGTCGTCTTTTTAAACTTGTGCTAAGGCAATGGGCTTTTGTACATTGCGGCTCTAACTTTTTAAATGATAACTTTTTAACTTTTTAAAGTTTATATAGCTTTAACTTTTTAAAGTTTATATCAGGAAAGATAGTGCGCTGTAATTTCTTCGCCTTTGAACGCCGCATTGAGTAATCTCTACTTACACATTTCATGAGAAAGAAGGTGTGTGTAAAATAAGGAATATTAGGTTTACAAAAGTTGCATGACGTTTTGATGAGTAGTCGAATGGAAGGGAAAGCGTCTTTCGTAGGATTTTATATATATTCTCCAATTTGTCCGCTGTCGCAGAATTGTGCCAATCACGTCAGCGGATGTTTTCTGCCCTCTTTCAAACCTCACTCTCACTTTTTAGTGCTTTGATTATGGTGTCTAGCTCAGTGATGCCCACAGGTTACTTACTTCAGTTGCTGCTGCTATCTATCCCTTGTCTTTGTTGTCGGTGAAGTGTGGAACTCTCTAATCAAGCACAGTGTGATTTCAGCTATTCATCCTTGTCTTCTTCCCTTGCCTAGTGAGCAACCCGAGAGTCTATTTTTCTTGTATGTGTCAATCAGTACATAATATTCATTTTGTGAACTATCTTGATAAATGATCTTGAAGCATTTCTTGAAGACCTGGAAGAATCTGTACTTTATAACTGTTCTAAATGATACTTGGCGAAAGGAGGCATTCATGAGCATCTAGTTGTATTATCACGAAGAGCATGCGATAAGTGATAGACACAAAGTTAAGTGATAGAAGCTTGGGAAATCATTTTAAATAGCCACCATGCAGATGCGACCTTCCGTAGCTGTTGCATCTGTGGTTACAGTACGCTCGGCTCTTCGCGCCACCGTATCCCAGGGTACGGTAGTTAGGAGGACGTCACATTTTAACCATGTCAAGGTAAGTCAATGATAAATAATTCTTTAAGCAATTCTGAAGAGATTGAGAGGCTTTCATTATAAATCTAGTGTGTTTATAAATCCTGGAATGTTTATGATTGTTCGTATTAAAAATTTTTTCTGTTCCAAGTCATTATTTTATATAATATTAAATTCTGCAGGAGGAGGCTCGTCTTGTGCCTCGCCGCGCTCTCCTCTACGTGCCAGCAAGCAGTGAGAAGATGCTCGCCAAGGTGCCGCAGATTCAGGCTGTAAGGAGAGAGAGAGAGAGAGAGAGGAGAGAGAGAGAGTTGGAGAGAATGAAAAAGAATGGAAAGAGAGTGAGGTGGAAAGGGGGTGAGAGAGAAGTAAAGGAAGAGAAAAAATGGTATGAGCGAGAAATTAGGCAAGAGAGAAATAAGAGTAGTAGAGTGAGAGAGAGAGGGAGAGAGAGAGAGAGAGTCAAAGAACTGTGTTTCATTACTTTTATCTTGCCAAAAAAAAAAGTTTTTCTAGAAGACTCGGCTGGTGCTCTGGACCGAGTCGGCGCGCGCCCTCCTCGATATGCCTCGCATCGTCTCTTCTGCCATCCAACTACACCAGTCAACTGGCTTCTTCAAGCTTGATGCTGTGGTCTTCGGGTCGGATGACTACTGTGCTGATATTGGTCAGGAGAGAGAGAGAGAGAGAGAGAAGACAGATAGAAGAGAGAGAGAGAGAAGACAGAGAGAGGAGAGAGAGAGAGAGAGAGGAAAGAGAGAGAGAGAGAGAGAGGAAAGAGAGAGAGAGAGGAAAGAGAGATAGAGAAACTGAAGGATGTGTTGAGAACGCGAAAACATGGCAGGAAACGATAGAGAATGGTGAAGTCAGGAGCAAAAGACGAGTGTGCTGAAGTGGGAAAACAGGATATGTGATAGTGGAAGAAGTAGAAGGGAGAGAAGATGTTGAATTCTGAGTCGTACATTTTCTATGGAAGTTCTTCATAGAAGTTTGCATTGACAGGAGCCACTAGGAGCTCGGCCGGCGATGAGATCGTTTATGCTCGACAACGATTCGTTGCCTGCTGCAAGGTCATGAATCATCTACTCGCTTATTGTGTTGCTTATTATACTCGTACGATGCGAAAACAATTTTGGATATTTATTTATTTATTATTTATAGTTAAACATTTATGTATTCTCTTCTTTTAATTCCTTATATCTCTTGGACGAATGACGAATTAGTCAATAGTTTGTTTATTTATTTATATATACATATCTTTCTATATTCACAATCTCGACATCTTTTGTCAGGCCTTCCAATTGCAAGCAATCGACGCAGTCTTCATTGACCTGAAGGACACGGAAGGACTCGAGCGACAGAGTCAGGAAGGTCAGTGGGAAATAGTATCTATTTATTTATGCCATATAAATCGAGTAATTATTGACTTACAGGAAGACGTGGGGCTTCACTGGCAAGCAGGTCATTCATCCTTCCCAGGTACGGCATGCATTTTTTTTTGTCCCTCTCCTTCTCTGGCTTTTTCTTTCTCTCTCCCCCTCTCATTCCCTTCCCCTCTTTCGCTCGCTATTCTCTCTCTCTCTCTCTCTCTCTCTTTCTTTCTCTCTCCCTCTCTCACTCTCTCTCTCTCTCTCTTTCTCTCTCCTTCTCCTTTTCATCTGCCTCCTCTCTCCTGCCAGGTGCCTATAGTGCAGTCCTCATTCTCTCCTCCACCCGAGCGTGTCGAGTGGGCCCGTTCCCTCGCAGATGAATACGCCGAACACCAGAAACATGGTTTGCCTACATTAAATTTTTGTTAAAAAAAATTTTTCTTTACAATTGTTTTAGAGGATGAAAAATATAAGCCAATAAAATTTGAAGGGAAAGGCGCGTTCTCGTTCCGGGGCCAAATGATCGACCGACCACTTCTCTTGCAAGCCATGAATGTACTGCAACTCGTGGAACTCGTGGAGAATGCACAGACCCCGGGCAAATAGCACGGTCCCAACGGATCTTTCGAGGTACTGTAGCGGAATATTTTAGAGTCTATGCAATAATTTAGTGCTCTGCATAGAAGTATTGAGGTCCAGAAAATATGAAAATAGTTGTTGCTTACTATTAGTTAATTTTTTATTATGTTTTTTTTGCCAATCCTTGAAAGTTGATGTGTATTTCACATTTCAACTCCTTAATTTTTGCTGATAAAATGTTCTTCTCAAGTAAGCCAAACCGAGGAGACGGATGGGAATCACTTTGATCACTAGTTTGACTTTATTGTTGTCGCCTTATTTGTATTTAAGCTTGAGCACAATATCTCCAAAAGATATCTCCAGAATAAAATTTTGGAAATAAACATAATTCGCGTCTAACATTAAGGCGACACTGGAACAAACTGACAATGAGATCTGAAAGATAATATAAATTTACGACTGGGGGTTCGAAAACGAAAAAAAAAATTGAGTACATCCGCAAATTGATCTGAGGATGTACTCAAATTTTTTTTTTGAAGATAATTTTTCGTGCTTTAAAGGAAGAACCACATGTGTACATGATTTGTTGTGTGCTGGCAAATTTTCTGTAGCTAAAATATGCTGGCGCAAGACCGTCCGTTTCCCTGCTTTCTGTGAGGTCTAAAGTTCCAATGTCCAATGAAGACTACGCTCGAACAGGAAGATCAAAGTTCTATCAGCTACACATGGTACCTCATCTTATGAGTTCTCGGCAATTGCCTTTTCTTATCGAAACAGTTTATGCCCTTTGATTTGAGAAACATCTATATTGAGTAAAACTCTCCAAGAAGTTGTGATATTCGTATCGGTATTTTTCTTCTCCCCAAGGCTGTTATATGATAAGTATAATTAGTTCCGTCAATGAAATTATGATGAGAAATGTCTATTTAAATAATTTAGCAAAAAATCCTTCTAAAAAATCTGTTCGACTGCAGAATCATAATATATACATAGATATACTTTCGGTAGCTGCAGTTAAGGTGGTATGATGTTTCATGGCACAAAGGGAAGTGCATGCTCGTATCCGGGTTGCGCCTGGTTAATTACCCAGATTGCACATCTTGTTTAGAAGCTTCTTGATTCTTATCTCTCTTATCATTTCCTCCCTTTGCCCTTCCAATTGCCCTCCCGGTACCGCATCGTTTACGGCACGCTAAAACGTCAGCTTCTCCTTCAGCCCTTATCAGCTTCCTCTCGTCGTCTAACTCTCTCATTTTCATCTGCTTTAGCCTCACTCTCTGATTGCCTTTTTTCTTGTCTACTGGTTATCAAGAGATTTATTGTTAGCCGTAAGAGGAATATAACTATGCCCAGCAAACATATATGGGCTGATTTCTGCCAAGGCACAGACAACGACTAATCAGAGAGCCAAGAGATAATGGTGGAGAAAGAGACGCAGAGAAAGTAGGGCTATGAAATAGTACATAGTTAGAAGAGAGACAGAGATCAAATGAGTAAGAATAGAAAATCAGCTATTCGCATAGATAAGAAGGGCAGGAGCAACAGCATAAAATCAGGAGTGAATCACATTCCAATTCAACTCATGGCTTCTGCTTTGGGCTCTTCCTTGGCTAAAATTTTTGTAATACTTCCAAAAACATTACTCGAATTTCGCCTTTCAAATTTTTTAATTCTCTGAAAAATAATGGTATTATTGTGTAACGCAGAATTTTGCTTTATTGTTTGGACTGTTTAAGAAGAAGAAGAAAAATGCTGCTCTCGTTCCTCTCGCTCTCTGCCGCTCTCTTCGCCTGCGCCGTCGCTTCTCCGCTGGTCCTTCCGGGCGGTGCAATGAACGGCGGCTGCCCGTACCCGAATGGCTCTGACACCAGCATTTTCACATACTCGTGCGCAACCACTGGTTCGTGCTGACATTTCATTAAAATAGTTATTTTAGTATTGTTACATAATTAAATATGTTATATGAAAAACAATGGAAAAAATATGAAGATTGAAAAAGGCTATCGTAAATGATACAAATGAAAGAATAACCCATCATCTAGCCGACTCTATCGATGTGCGCAAGATCGTTGTGACGGACACGTCTGGGAATCCGCTCTACCCGATTGACCCTCGTAAGGCATTCATTCTTGATCTTCAGTCATTCAACAACGGAGTCGAGGTGAGCAAGTTAATTGATGTTTTGAACAGAATATTTATATTTTATATCGTGAGGAATATAGCACATAAATATTGAACAGCTTTAAAATGCCCGAAAAAAGTATTCTATTATCTCTTTAGATCCAAGACAACCACGTCGAGGTTCACGTGTTCGAGTACATGAAGGGCTGGGCTTCGTCCGATTGCCACTGGCAGGAGCTGCCCACTTTCGGACTACTGTTAATTTTTTTTCAGTACAATTTTACCCTTCGAAACAAAAACAATTACTCTTTAGGCCAGATCCATAATACACATGTGTGAGCACATAATTCGGAGTCACTGAATGCTGTGAATATATAATGTCTTAACAGAGGCAACATTGACGGCTGCGAATTCGCCCACAACTGCCCGCTGACCAAGGGCGAGCTGTCGCTGAAGATCAAGCTGGACCTCTCCTCCTTCTCTGCCATCATCAGCCTTCTCTCCAAGGATGTCAGCTATTTTCGTACTATAGTTTCAATGAATTTATTTTTCTTATTTTTATTGTAAGCCAATAATAAAGTATAATATTTAATATTCATTGACTATTTTCCAGACTCCCCTGCAGCTCTCGATCCGCATGCGCAACTACAATCCGGGCGACACGAAGCACGAGGAGATCGCCTGTGTCGTCGCGCAACTTCGTGTCAACTAAATTGAATTTACTTTTTTGGCGGGAAATTAATTTATTGCCGAAAAATACGGTACCTCTTCCTGAAAGACAAATAATTCTATGCTGATATTACATACATACATACATACAAGCTGAGCTTGAATTGCCTTTATTTGCTTGCTGTGACGCAAGTTTTTATCGCTAGCTTCGTTAGTCATCAGCTATTGAATGATGCGATGCTTGCTTATTTTATTGCTTTCCTTTCTTTTGTTCCTTCTGCGACTGGCTGGTGACTGACTGAGTCTCCCAGACTTTTGTGCTGATAAAGATTGCCCATTGCACAGCACCGAGGTGAAATTCGACACTTTTCAGATTGCAAAGTACTGATTGTGAGACACATCACATCAAGCCATGCAATTTCACGCTCTGATTTCTCTTAGAAATCAAACGCCCGTCTTCATTTGTTGGTAAAATCAACGCATTCTTCTACACTATTCTTCCATAATTCAGCGAATCGGGAAAGCGAATGACTGGCTAGGGTGGCCCTAGATATCGACAAAGCAAGTGAAAATATGAGAGAAAGGTTGGACTGAGGAAACGGCAGATTATTCCTTTATCATTTTCCCTCTCCATGGAGAGAGAGAGAGAAAAAGAGCGAGAGAGAGAGAGAGAGAAGAGAGAGAGAGATGCACAGCGTGATGGAGAGAGATAAAGTCACATACCGAAAAAGAACGAGTATTTCAAATTCACCCAAGTCAAAAACCTCTACATTCTATAATTATCGAGACTAACTGAAATGAAAAATCCTTACATTAGAGGTCCGAATTTCTCTCTTTACAATTCTCGTTCAATAACCTTTTCCCCCGCTCCTGTCTTTAGATTCTCTCTCTCTCTCTCTCTCTCTCTCTCTCTCTCTCTCTCGCCATCTCTGTGCCTTCTAGAACTAAGTGGCGATTTATAACTAAAGATGTTAGTGCTGATAAAAGTGTCCAACACAGCTTTCTGACATTCCTTAGACCATCCAGTGAAGCCCTTCACAATCACAATTATTTCTCGAGCTGCTTATTCATGTTTTCAATTTGTGTGACGTGCCAGAGCAATTTTGTTTTTAAGTCGCACCAACGGAGGAAAGTACAACTTTAAACTTTTTTGAGAAATATACGAAAAGTATGCAAGAGAAGTGAACATTTTTGTCTCGTATAGTATGGGAATTACGACCGAAAACTCTCACAAATTCCGATTATTCAATGTACATTCAAGGAGGAAGTTTGATATGTGTGCATACAAAACATATTTCTAACAAACACTTCCTGGAATTCGTACTACGTTCAGTGTAATATTCAGCCGTCTGACTTAAAAGAGCTGTCATATCTTTTTGTGTGTGAACCTTCATGTTTCTTCAAATAACTACAACATTTCACTCATTGTTTGGCATAAAATGATGACATTTTCTACTTGTTCGTAGGACGTGTACCTAAAAATAATCATGTGAAATTGTTCTTTTCTTTTGTAGCATGGCTCATTGTCAGGATGCAAAATGCTAAAAGCGTGGCGGAGTCATTCTCGCTTGCTTATCGGGGCTCGTCACTGGATTGAGCGCAAAGGAGGTGCTGCTCGTGTTGGAGAAGTGCGTTTGTTTTCTCCTGAATCTAATGTAGCCAACAATGACTCTTCGATAGGAAGGAGTGAAGAGGAGAAGCGAGAGGAGATGGCCGACGTCCAGCACGAAGTACAGCTGCTTTGACAGCAAGGACAGAACTGAAAGATCGAGATCTTTCCATTTGATAATGCAGTAAAAGAACACGAGAAGCTTGAAATACAAAGATTCAGAAGTATCAAAAGATTCTAACAATAAGATAAAACTAACCATCGTTTTCTATACTCGCGTAGTGCAAAGTGGTCAGTGCGATGGGAGGAATCATGAAGAAGGCAATCGGAATCATGGCCTGAGGGAAATTGTTTTATGAATTTGAGCTTGTCTTTATTTTTTATTTTCTAAATACATACATTCATATGTATGAATTTTTTTCTAAAATGCATATAAATTTTCCTTTCTTCATACATATGCATATTTTCCCTTCTAATACCTGCGAGATGAGTGCTCTCGTCATGGTTCGATGATATTCCTTAGCACGTGCACTCATCTGATCAGGAAGAGCCGTTCGAATCGTGTAGAAGATATGCCAGCTAAGAAAGCAAATCAGCGGAAGAGGAACGAGCGTCGCGCCTATTGCCGTGGCTGAAACGGGCATCTTCATACTTTCATTATCTCAATTCCATCTTAATGAAAGAGAAGGTAAGCAAAAAGAGATCGATTGCCAAGAGAAGAAAATATCTTGTAAAATATGTGATTCTAAGTGTAATATAAATTATAATAATAAGAGGTTAATGCCTGCGATGCAGTAAATAGCTCCGTCTAAGATGCACGTAATGTCGTCGAGATTTTCAGAGAGTGAAGGAGATGTGGAGATCTCTTTTAGATGCTAACAAGGGAAGTCTCTCGAGTGGCGGAAGCTATTGAATATGTTCTCTTCATTTTTGAATAGTACTCATCGAGTAGGTCTAGAATATATTTTCTGAATCCGCTAAAATGACCTAGAAAGTAGGGTTTTTTTAATTTTGAAATTTGGGGTCGGAAAATCATAAAAGTGGTAGTACATAGATCGGGCTACGGAAAAGTGGTCAAAACAGCGACCGCATGGCCCGATCGGTAGTGAGGTTGACTTGTAATCAGATGGTCGAGGGTTCGAACCCCGACGGCGCGATCTTTTTGCATCTATTTATGGACTTGGAAAAATGTCGTAAATGTGTTTTATACTCATTTTCCTCCAATAGTTTTTCTCGTCCTTACAATTTTACCACAAATATTTAAACATTTATTTAACTTCTGGAGCAAAATTACAATGTATCGAGCAACATCAAATTAGCAATAGTGTGTGTCAACAATGAAGTGTTGGAAGCAGAAGCGCTTCCTGCAGTGGCTGTGAGCGCATAGAATGAACGAGAGGGACTGGCAGCCAGAGGAAAGGAATGACGCTGTCGCCGCTGAAGCAGACTTGGACGGGGGTGTCGAAGTGGCCGGGGTGCTGGTCTGTGTAGCCAGCGCCATGCCAGGCGTATCGGATCATGGGCTGGAAACAAGGGGCAGTGAGCTGGTGGTACGCAGCGCTGACCATCTTGAGAATCGACTCGCGTTGAAAGACGACGAAATCGATCCCGTGACTCATTACGTATGATGTGAAACGCCGCATGAGGGACTTGAAGGGGCGGAAGAAGAAGACGTCGCATGGCTGTATCATGGACGTGGCGCCGGCAGGTATGTTGCGGACGGTTATGGTCTTTCCAGCGGGGGCACATGCATGGAAAGCAGCGTGGTCCTTGAACGCCGACCATGAGTCGACGATCATGTAGGTGTGGGAGGGGGCGGAGGGAGAGAAGACGCATGTCCTAATCCAGTCTTCCATATGCTGCTTCGTCATAATGTGAGACGAGCCAGCAAGGACAACCAGATTTGGAGCCGCAAAGGAAAAGCTCTGCGGGAACTTTCCCCCCTTCTCTTGCAGAACCACGTAGAGCTTGTCTCCAAGGGTGCCATCGGCTATGAGGGTGGGGAGGACGGTATAGGAGTGGGTCGTGGCCGACGTCGACTGTACAACCGCCTCTACCTTCCGAACGCCTACAGGAGCCAGAGTTCTTGCGGAGTGCATTTCTTTGAGAAAGCCACTCTGGTCGGCATTCATAATGGAAGATAGAGGCTTATTGGCTGTCTCCGTCTTCACCTGATTGACGAACTCGTCGGCTGCCTTCTGGATGCGGTCTCGATCGAGGAGATTCTTCTTCGCCACGAACGACGTCACTCGCCGCGATACGATGCCGGATTGCGCCTTGAAGCGGGAGAGCCAGCCTTTGGACGCCTTGAATCCCTCCAGAAGGCGGTGCTCGCGGTTTATGCGAAGCGCCATCTGCTGGAGGTCGATGTCGTGCAGGACGGCACCTGCCGAAATAAGTAGACTACATACATACATACATACATACATATGTACATACATGGGTACATACATATGACATACGTACAGATTTACATATATACATATGTACATACATACATACACAAGGTGTCTCTGGATCTCTCTCTCTCTCTCCCTCTCTTTCTATCCTATCTTTCTCTCTTTCTGTCTCTCTTTCTCTCTCTATCTCCCTCTCTTACCCTTTTACATATGAAAAGATCATCCGTACCTTGCGCCATCTTCTCTTTAACTTCGTCGAGCAGAAGGCTGGCCAGCTGCTTGAGGCGATTCTTGGACGAATCCCAGATCTCTCTCGCCCGCTCGAACTTCAACAGCTTCTTGATGTCATAGCCGTGCTTGATGAACTTGAACTTGTTCGCCATGGTTCCGAGAGGACGTGAAGGACGGGCCAAGGGGGATCGGTATTTGCCCTTCTGCTTCGCTGACCGGTAGAAAGCGATGGCTTTCTCCACCTCAAAATAAAAAGTTTTCAATCGCTTCTAATTAAAAAAATTTTATCTGAAAAAATTAGCTTACCAGCTCGACGGGAATATCGGATTCACCGAATTGGACGGTCTTGCCGGTGATGAGTGTACGATCGGAAACTCCAGCGTCGTCAGGAGTCCATTCCTGATCCATCCCTTCTAATTCATCGGCATCACACTCCTCCTCCCCCTCTTCAATGATTATATCGGAGATGGCCGCTTCTCGGAGAATAGAGGCGAACGCATTGATAATTTTCCTCTCTTGCCTAGAGGTGCCATCTGGATCATGAGAGATTCCAAACTCCTTTTCCAATAGCCCGATAATTCGAGATGGTGAGAACATCTTTATCACCTACAGATAATAGTATCTCCCAATAATTATTTACAAGCAGTGATATAAATGCAAATAAACAGACATGAAAGCACATAAGAAAAAAAAGAAGAAAATAGCTTGCGGTATCTCCGCTGCTAAATAGATGCTTCGTGACATAACATGTAATTGTGTGTTTTTACAGGTTTTTACATGTACATATTTGTTTTTTTACAAGTCCATAAATAGATGCAAAAAGATCGCGCCGTCGGGGTTCGAACCCTCGACCATCTGATTACAAGTCAACCTCACTACCGATCGGGCCATGCGGTCACTGTTTTGACCACGTTTCCGTAGCCCGATCTATGTACTACCACTTTTATGATTTTCCGACCCCAAATTTCAAAATTAAAAATCCCTACTTTCTAGGTCATTTTAGCGGATTCAGAAAATATATTCTAGACCTACTCGATGAGTACTATTCAAAAATGAAGAGAACATATTCAATAGCTTCCGCCACTCGAGAGACTTCCCTTGTAAGAAGAAGAATTATGTACACATTTAGCAGAATTATAATAAGAGGAAAGCAGAAAAAAAGGAAATTTTTATATATGAGCCCTTTCAAACTTTGCTCAGATAAATCCTCGCTTCTGCCGCTGGCATTATGAAGAGCCAGAAGAAGCCACCGTAGACTAAAGGAACACAATACAAGAGCAATCGGATGGCCCAATTCGCCCTTTCAGACAGCCGCCATCGAGAGCCGGGCAGCTGGACTTTCTGCAAGAGGGAGTAGAAGAGATTCTCTTTGAGCGAAGATCCATCTTTTTTCAACCTTTAGTACATAAACAACCAAAAATATTAAAGAAGAGATATAATAAAAAATGTAAGCAAAAAACTGAGATAGAGACAGAAAGATAGAGAGAGATAAACCTGATGTCTGTAGAAGAAGCAGACGAAAAAGGCAGGAATAAAGAGAGCAACGCTCGTCAAGTACATCAGCTGAGAGATAAATTCTTCTTTTATCTTCGATAATTGACCTCTTCAAAATTGCTTCATACAATTCGTATTTCGGGCGGAATTCTAAAAGGCGGCCTTGAGAGGAGGCCGTGCGAGATGGCGCATGGCAGAGGAACCAGCATCAGGGGCATTGTCAACCAAGTCATTGTCACGTCCATTGTTAGAGTCGACAGCACGTAATTGGGCCCACTGAGGAATGGCAACGTTTACTGCATTCTTTATTTTAATGGTAAGCTTAAAAGATTTGTTGTGTGTCACGCATGGTAGGCATGCGAAAATTTACATTGTAAAAGAAGAGCGATCACCGAAACATGCGAGATTTAAAAATTCCGCGTCCTTTCACTACTTTCAATTCGAGCCTTCATTAAATATTTGTTGATGATCGCCCTCCTTTAAAGTCACGTTTAATGGGAATTAATTTTACTGACCACGAGCAGTGTCAGGCAATTCTTGTAGGCTGCAGAGGCGCCGTCGGTTTGATGCCGAACGAAGAAGAGGACGAGAGCGTGCAGAGCCAAGGAGATGCTGCCGTAACAGCAATTCGACCAGAACATCGCTGACTCGAACGAGGAGCTTGGCAAGTGTTCGTTTTTTCGTATTGAAAATAACACCACATCAAATATAATTTAGACGACAAATATATAATAAAGAACCATGAGCAGTTGTGAAGAGGAGAGGAGGAAGCAACGAACGGAGAACTTCCCTGAACTCATCAAACATCCGAGCAGACACAAGAAAATGTTTCTGTTTGTGGGTGGAGAAGAGATAGAGAGTCATTTTTCGAGTTTATAGAAACTCTAAAAAGCTCCCACGGCATTTGAACGAAAGATCACTCAAGTTGAATATGCTGGATATGAAAGACGCAAGTTCACAATGTACAATACGAGACATGAGAAGCAGAGTGAAGTCTGTTCTCTGCACTAGTGAGTAGTTGCTAATTTTCGCCGTAACAATTCTCTACATAACTTATGTATTATATGGGTCTATGTACACACAATAATTCATGATACATACATGAATAATTGTTGAAGTTGTTGTCGTTCGGTATAAAAAATGCGCCTAGCTTCGACTTGAGGTTTGTAAGTTGATGTGCAGCTCGAGCGAAAAATTGAAATACGGGTTCAATTGAAAAAAAGGAATACATATAAACAAACAGATGTTTAGTGTCTCCTGCATGCAACACTGCAATCGGAAAGTGTATTGAACAACAAAACAAACCTCACTGTATACAAGAGAATGTACTGAATACGGCGCAGACTGCCTTGATAATTGCTCAAGATATGCCCATATGATTGTTCTGTTGATTTTTGAAACTTCAGTCAGCCTTTCAAGGATGGATGGTTATGCCATAAGTGAATGGGAGTGATGAATTTTGGAGACGACGTTGATTGGAGCGACGATCCTCCGCAGCAGCCACTTCTCCCTCGCGACTCCAAGCAGAGCACGTCTGTAGGAGGGAGTGAAGGAGATGAGCGCCACCAGATGAACAAAGTTCATGAAGAAGTACGCGTTCATCGACACGAACGGCAGAACTGGAAATTCTCGGGCTTTTTTTGGCCGGGAATTAGGCTTATTTTGCTGTGTAATGCGAAGATGTCTTTGGAAAAAAGAATCTATAAATACAAAGAATCATCAAACCGTCGCTCTCGGTCCCGGTAAACTGGAAAACGGTGTACGCTGCCGGGGGAACGATGAAGAGAGCCGCGGGCACCATCGCCTAATTATAAGAATGTTATTAATGTGATACTTGCTAAAATAATTGTTAGCCACCTGTGCGATGAGTGCCGGTGTCATTGTCCGATGATACTGCTTGGCTCGAACGCTCAGTTGATTGGGAAGGGCTGTCCGAATGGTGTAGAAGATATGCCAGCAGAGAAAGCACAGCCCGGGAATCACCACAAATGTATCTCCCAACACAGCGACTGAACTTGTTATAGAAATATTTACATTTCTTTTGCAATGTGTAATGCTGTCACACTAATTTTAAGTAACATCAGGTATGCGAATCAAGATAAGTACCATATTTTCTCTATTAGTACTCCCCCCCTTTATTAGACTCCCCCTCTAATAGTACCCCCTCTAATAAATCCATTGAAAAATAGAACCCCTCCCCTAGTAGAACCCCCCCCCCCCCCAATAGTGCCCCCCTAACAGTCTATTATCTTACCTCGAGATGTACCTCGAATGGATCCTGGAGACATGGGATGCTCTCACCAATGAACTGATGGCAAATTCATTCAAATTATGTGGTAAAATGGAGGATATTCCAGTGATGATTCCAATGAATTCGAGCTATGATTCTTTTTTTTTGAGAAAAAAAATGTTATTATCAAACTTTTAGTGTCTCACATTGAAAACTAGTGCCACTCCCTCAAGTAGAACCCCTCACTCTAATAGTCCCCCGCAAGGATATTGAAAAATTGCACCCCCGTGGTAGTAATTGAGAAAATACGGTATGTACATACATATGCATGTACATATGTATATATTTTTTTTGACTTTACGTCATCGTTTGGCCTCTTATTCCACAGAGGGGGGCACTGATCAATGGAAGAATGTACCTGCTACGCAGTAAATTGCACCATCGAACATGCAGCCGGCGCGGTCAGCGAGGATAGAGAGGGCATTGGAGTCATTTACAAGGACGCGCTCAAGAGGAAAGGGTCACGAATAAGAAAGGACGTGTATACATGCATCTTTTAAAAAATTGAAGTAATTTCGTACGTTGGTGATACATATTTGCGATTGGCTTTGCCATTTTCAAATTTTATTTCATATTTTAATGATTTTTTTTTTATATATTTTAGTCTAGAAAAGAAGAAGAAGAAGACTAAAAATGCTGTGATCATATCTAAGAAATGTTTGAATTCTCAGAGAAATGAAGAAAAGTGTTGAACTTCGCGGAGATACTCCTTAACAGTCTCTTTGGGCATAAGACTCATCGCAAAGACGACGAGGATTGGAAGGGGAACGGCGAGGAGAGCCACGCGAGCCAGCCAGTGGAGCCAGTCGGGCAGCCGCCAAATAGAGCCACAAGGCTGCACCTTCTGCAGGCACTTTCTTCCGTTTTCCTTCTTTCTTTGTCACTTTAAACAGTATCAAAATTTTAAAGGAGCTCAATACTTACATTTCACGCCATTATATAACAAATATTCCTATGTCTCTTTCTACCATTTTTTTAAAATTAACCTGGTGCCGGTAGAGAAAGCAAATAGAGAAGGATGGAATGTAGAGTGAAATGCTTCCGAACAGAATGAGCTAAATGATGTATTTTGAAGATGCATATCGTAAGACACAAATATTGATAATCCACAAATATTTCTTCCCACTGAGACCGTTCTCAGATCACCGGGCAGTTCGTGAAGAAGTCCAGTGGAAATGGCGCATGGAATTGGTGCAAGCATCCTTGGCATAGTCAGCCAGTTCAGAGTTACATCCAAAATCAGGGTTGATGTCTGGGAAAGAAGAACAGGCGCCATTTGTAAATCTTTAAAAACTCATAAGAAATAGGCTAATTATTGAAGCCTGGCTACATACATATATGTACAAACATATCACACTTATCGCGTGCTTTCGTATGAAACGCTACACGGTGTAACTTCTTGAAAAAGGAACGAACCACAAGAAGTGTAAGGCAGTTCTTGTAGGCTGTCGATATTTTACCACTGTGAAAACGTACAAAGTAGAGAGAGACAAGATGTGATACCACAGAGATGCCACCACAAACGCAGTCCCACCAGAAGGTTATCGACTCCAGCGAGGAGTTCGGCAGCGAGTATCGGAATCCGTCTGAAGGGATGTCAGTGAGAGAGAGATACATATTTATGTATGTAGATATGCACGTTTGTATTTACAAGAAGCACGCACCTTGAGTTGACGCGAATAGAAAGGAGGGAAGAATCGGATCCAGAAAGTCTTTCAACCATTCAAGCATGGCTCAAGTGAGAAAAGCAATGGCAGATGGATACGAATGTTATTCTTCTTATCTCACGATTCGACTTTCGCTGCCATCGTTACTAATATATAATTAAAGGTTTGCAAGCACAAACGAAAAACAAAATGTAAGCATTCCAATAATTGGCAAAAGTCTACCGCAAATCGACGCGACCTTGCAATTTACGCCATATTTCAGACTTACTATTTTAAATGAGAACATGACTTTTATGTAACATACGTAAGAATTTCTGTAATGCTAGGACGGGATTTAATTATAAAATTCTAAATGTCATTCTTGCTCGTGGGATCTCTAAGTCCTATACTTATCACCTGCCCATTCTGGCGTTCTTTGTAGATATTAATGCTTTTCTAAAATAACAGAACTTCTTGTTTCAGTATTCGATAAGCGTTTACTAGAAGCCTTTTTTTGGCTGGGAATCAGGCTTATTTTGCTCTGCAATACAAAGATGTCTTTGGAAGAAAGAATCTGTGAATCAACGTATCTTTAAACCGTCGCCCAGTAAATTGGAAAACGGTGTACACTACCGGGGAAACGATGAAGAGAGACGCGGGCACTATCGCGTATCCATTGGGATTTACTATCTATTTAAGCAGGGCGATCACCTAAAAATTATATGATATTTCAAATTGCTGCGACCCTTTGCACTCATTCGCGCATGTTATTTTCACGCAGCGGGTTTGTGCACCCCGCGAAATAGCACGCGAGAATGAGAGTGAGGAATCACAGTGCAGACGCGGTAATTCAAATATGCATTAAATAATTTTCGGTGATCGCCCTCCTTTAAATGTACATGTTTACATTATGTACTTAAATTCTATGCAGATGTAAAAAGAACACACACCTTGAGACGACGCGAGGAGAAAGGATGGAAGAATCGAATATCCTGAGAGTCTTTCAACCAGTCAAACATGACTCAAGCGTACGTTAGTAAAGCCATTGCAGATAGATACGAACGGTATTCTTCTTCTCACTTTTGCTGCTCTCTTTGCAAGTACAAGGCTTGATTACAAGGTTTGCACGCACAAAAGTTGATGCAATTCGAGGAATCGACAATAATGTACTTACTGTTTTTATTGAAGCGACCTTGCAATTTACGGAAAATTTCCGATAATTTTTTTTTTACATAGTATTTATAAATACTGACATGCATATGGATGTATGTAAGAAATCCTGTAGTATTGGGAGGATATTCAATTTTAAAAAATTAATCGTCATTCTTGCCCGTGAGAAATTAAATTGCTATAATTCGCACCTGCACATGTTAATTAGAATCTCTGTATAACATTTACCTACTCCGACCCGCTTTTCTCACATCAGAGTTTCTTTTTCATTAAATACTAATGAGAATTTTGAATATTGAAAAGGTCGAGAAGTCAACAAAATTTAAATTGGCACAGTATTGGTATTCTGCACATCTGTGCTTTCTCTAAATATATTGTCCGGGAGAAGATGAGTTAGAACTTTAGAACTTTTATAAAGGTAAAAGTTCACCGAAGACCTTTCTAATAGGTTTGTTCAGGCAATGGGGAGAGATCCACAATCATCTTTTTATTCTATATTAAATCATAACATGGAGATCGGATCAGCCTGAAATGCACACGGGAGAGATATTAATCTAGCAAAACGCATGCAATTTCCCGCTCCACCGGCACCCAAAAATCCACCGTAATCACTGGATCACACTACTAATACACCAGCCTCTCCAAATTTCCAAGGTAACCTCGAGTGCTTCCTCCACCATATCCATCAGTACCTCCAACTCCACTAAAACCACTGACCACCCAGGGTCAAAGATCCTCCAGCTCCTCCAGAACCGCAATCCACCGCTGATATACAAAAAAATAGCTATCACCTATTTCAGCTTCACATCCAATGAAATAAAAAGGGAAGTTTCCGGACAAAAAATTAAGATCGATATATGTATGCAACAACTTCCCGAAATGCCACCCTCGAGTGATTTATTGAGACTAAAGAAACGCGCCGAATGTTGACCAGAGACGATAAGCATGAAAGCAAATGATTTTAAAGTCATTCCTACCAAGTTCAGAGGCACAAGCTTCGCCCTTGTGGAAAGAAAGCATTCACTATTACTAATTGCATTCACACCTCAGTAATACGCATACGATTTCTGTAATTATGTTGGAGCGGGGAAAAGCGTTTAATGACAACACCTCGTAAGAACGAGGTAGATAGCTCCACTTGAATAGTCAATCTCAGCACTTTTTGCCCCAATTACAGGGCACAAACACGTTCTCAACACTTTGCATTCTTGTGTGTTGGATATGCAATGATGGATCTTTTTATGCCACAAATGAATGTGAGTTGTGATAGTTGGTGTTGCCAATGACAGAAACGACGGCGCTAACTGAAGCGGTCGGCCTCCGCAGCTGCAACTTCATGCAGTTCCTCGCGACTCCGAGCAGTCTTCGTCTGTAGGAGGGAGTGAAGAAGACAAGCGCCACCAGATGGAGAAAGTTCATGACGAAGTACGCGTTCATCGACACAAACGACAGAACTGGAAAGATGACGTCATCCTCGTGGAAGCAGGCTTATTTTGCTATGCAAGCATTTCTTTGGAAGGAAGAATCAGTAAAAGTAAAGCATCTTCAAACCGTCGTTCTCAGCCTCTGTAAACTGGAAAACGGTGTACGCGGCAGGTGGAACGATGAAGAGGGACACGGGCACCAGCGCCTAAGTATAAGAATATTGTTAAAATCATGATCTATTTATTGATAATTACAGAAATAACTGTTAGCCACCTGTGCGATGAGTGCCCGTGTCATTGTCCGATGATACTGCTTGGCTCGAACGCTCAGTTGATTGGGAAGGGCTGTCCGAATGGTGTAGAAAATATGCCAGCAGAGAAAGCACAATACGGGAATCACCACAAATGTTGCGCCCAACACAGCGACTGAACTTGTAATTAAGTAGAAGTATTTACATTTCATGTGCAATGTGTAATGTTGTCGCACTAATTGTAACTAAGAATATATACATACATACATACATATGCATGTATGTATGTATGTATGTATGTATGTATATGTTCTCTTTTGCGTCATCGTTTGGCCTCTTATTCCATAGAGTGGGGGAGGGCACAAATAAATGGAAGAATGCACCTGCTACGCAGTAAAGTGCACCATCGAACATGCAGCCGGCGCGGTCAGGGAGGATAGAGAGGGCACGGGAGTCATTTACAAGAACACGCTCAAAAGGAAACGGTCACGAACAAAAAAGGACGTGTATACATGCATCTTTTAAAAATTGAAGTAATTTTGTACGTTGGTGATACATATTCGCGGTTGGCTTTGCCATTTTCAAATTTTATTTCACATTATGAAGATTTATTTTACGATTTCAGTTTAAAAAAGAAGAAGAAGAAGACTAAAAATGCTATAGTCATGTCTAAGAAATGTTTGAATTTTCAGAGAAATGACGAAAAGTATTCAACCTCGCGGAGAAACTCCTTAACGGTCTCCTTGGGCATAAGACTCATCGCAAAGACGACGAGGATTGGAAGGGGAACGGCGAGGAGAGCCACGCGAGCCAGCCAGTGGAGCCAGTCGGGCAGCCGCCAAATAGAGCCACAAGGCTGCACCTTCTGCAGGCACTTTCTTCCGTTTTCCTTCTTTCTTTGTCACTTTAAACAGTATCGAAATTTTAAAGGAGTTTTTTTCAATGTTTTTTTTTCTTCAAAATTTTTAATGATTACATTTCCCGCAATTGTACAACAAATATTCATATGGTTCTTTCCATATCTTTTAAAAATTAAATCTTCCAAACCTGATGTCGGTAGAGAAAGCAAATAAAGAAAGATGGAATGAAGAGTGAAATGCTTCCGAACAAAATGAGCTAAATGATGTATTTGGAAAATGCCCGTCATAAGATACAAATAATGATAATCCAGAAATATTTCTTCCCACTGAGACCGTTCTTAGATCACCGGGCAGCTCGTGAAGAAGTCCAGTGGAAATGGCGCATGGAATTGGAGCAAGCAGCCGTGGCATAGTCAGCCAGTTCAGAGTTACATCCAGAATCAGCGTTGATGTCTGTGAAAAAAGAACAAGCGCAATTTTGTAAAACACACAGAGCTCATAGAACAATTGTTTGATTAGGCTAATTTTTGAAGGCTGGCTATATGTACATACATACATAATTCCACAACATTGTTCTCTCTTTTGTATGGAACAGTATAGTGTATGAAATAACTGCTTGAGAAACGAACTAACCACAAGCAGTGTAAGGCAGTTCTTGTAGGCTGTCGATATTTTACCGCTGTGAAAACGTACAAAGTAGAGACCGACAAGATGTGATACCACTGAGATACCACCACAAACGCAATCCCACCAGAAGGTTATCGACTCCAGCGAGGAGTTCGGCAGCGTGTATCGGAATCCACCTGAAGAGATGTCAGTGAGAGAGAGATACATATTTATGTATGTAGATATGCACGTTTGTATTTACAAGAAGCACGCACCTTGAGTTGACGCGAATAGAAAGGAGGGAAGAATCGGATCCAGAAAGTCTTTCAACCATTCAAGCATGGCTCAAGTGAGAAAAGCAATGGCAGATGGATACGAATGTTATTCTTCTTATCTCACGATTCGACTTTCGCTGCCATCGTTACTAATATATAATTAAAGGTTTGCAAGCACAAACGAAAAACAAAATGTAAGCATTCCAATAATTGACAACAGTCTACCGCCAATCGACGCGACCTTCTAATTTACGGCATATTTCAGACTTAATATTTTAAATACGAACATGCCTACTATGTAAAATATCTATGTAAGGATAAATGGAGAATTTCTGTAATACTAGGACGAGATTTAATTATAAAATTCTAAATGTCATTCTTGCTCGTGGGATCTCGAAGTCCAACACATTGCACCTGCTCACCCTGACGCACTATGTAGATATTAAAGTTGTTCAAAAAGAACCGAACTTCCTGTTTCATACCTTTTAAATACATTTATAGACCTTTGAATCTAGAAAAGGCCACTAGATTCAAGAAATCAAACAAATTGAAATAAGTGAAGAATTGGCCTCCTGCACCTCCTTCCTTTAGATACATATGTACATATACATATATAATATATACTGCCCGGGAAGAAGATGAATTTAAAACTTCAATACTTTTATGAACTTGCTTCGCCAGAGAACTGAAGATTTTTTATTAACTTGATATCAACTTATTGTCTCCGAATTATTTTCCACCTTCCCCAAGAGCTCTTTCTCAGGAATTTCGTATGAAACGGCTGAGTGTGGAGTAATATAAAATATGGAAATCTTGAAATTAAAAATAATCGCTAAGTCGCATGGTGAATGCTGCAAATATCCCAAAAAGTATGGCTTAGTATTAAATGATTGATTTCAACCGAATATCCTTGGCTTGCAACAAATTATTTGCATAAAAACGAAGGAAGTCATTCATTTGCTTCTTCCAAGGAAAGACGCTGCGGTAGGTAAGTATATGTTTTTATACATATGTATGTATGTTCAGTTGTATAACACCACTGAAAATTAGTTGTCTGAACTCTTTTCGGTCATTATGCAATAATATGTTCAACTAGCGCAGTAAAGGCTGTAGATAAAAGGCTGTCCTTATTTCCCTTTGACCATGGCTCTTGGCCGTGATTGTGACTCAGCAGCGCTGTTTGTGCACTTAGCTCTTTACGAACCTCGATTGCTATATCAGCCGTTGATTTCATTCCCTATGATCCTTTCTCTCTCTCTCTCTCTTTCTCTCTCTCTCTCTCTCTATCTCTCTCCCTGTCTCTCCCTGTCTTTCCCCCTCTCTCTCTCTTCCTGTCTCTCTCTCTCTACCTGTCTCTCTATCTCTCTCTGTCTCTCTCTTCCTGTCTCTCCCTGTCTCTCTCATACTTTCTCTTGTTTCGGTCTCTCACTAGTTCTGTCTACTTATTTTTTATAATCAGTCCTCTATATATTGTTTGCCTTGTCTTCCACCTATGTATGTATATTTTAGTCTTTCTCTTTCGACAGCATCACATCGTTAGCTTTAACATATTTGCACATGTACACCAAAGTAGAAAGAATGGACGGTTGACAGAAAGCAAGAGAATGCAGTTGGAAACGGCATGCAATTGATCGAAGCGTAGTCTGCCTCTCTCGCTCTTTTTCTCTCTCAGTTGTTCTCTATCTCTCTACTTCTCACTCTCCCTCTCTCTCCTCCTCGCTTTCTCTTCTTCTCATTATTTTTCTCATGTCAGCCAAAAGTGCACGTGCTCAGAGTTCACCTGCAACTTCCGCTGTGTTTCTAAATTGAACTGCGATTACGGCTAGAATGGAAAAGAGAATAGAGAATAATATAGGAAGGGTTAGTCATTAACCAGAGAGGACAGAGGAAATAGAGAGAAAGAGAGAGAGAGAGAGAGAGAGAGGGAGAGAGGGAGAGAGAGAAATAAAGATGAGAGTCTAAGAGCGATTGTGAAAGATAAGAATGCGATGCTGATTGTGGCAAATCGTGATGAAGTGTGTGTATCCTCATGTTATTTCCACTCCGAAATTGCTCTTTCGAAACTTTGGCAGTCGATAAAAGGCACGAATGTTACTTGCTACTTCGCAAAGCTGGGCTCGTGGTCAGAATGTATGATCTTTCCAGCAACAATAACAATCTCAAATATCGTCTTTAGTTTTTTTCGCGCTGTTGTTCATGCCGCCAACATTTTTGCATTTTCTCTCTCTGTCTCTGTCTCTCTCTCACTCTCTATCACTCTCTCCATCTCTCATAGCGTGTTGGCTGGCACATCCATCTCTGTGCACCACAGGGAATGGCGCTCAGTCTGCTGCTCATCCTTTTCGCGGTCGGCTGTCTCCTTTCGCTTCTCTATTGCCGTGTCAAGAATCGGCTGCTCGGCCTGCCGCCGGGGCCCATGCCCCTGCCCATAATCGGAAATATCTTCTCGCTCGCAGGAGAGATGGACAAGGTCAGTTAGAGAAACACGAAGGGTCTGAAAAAATGAAATGTGAGAGAGAAAAAACCCGGAACAAAACAGCATTATAAAGAGTTTATTGTTTCGTTCTATCCCTCATTCTCTCTCTCTCTCGCTCTCTCGCCCTCTTTCTCTTTCTTTCTCTTTCTCTCTCTCACTCTCGCTCTGTCGTTCTCTCTCTCTCTCTCTCTCTCTCTCTCTCTCTCTCTTTTTCTCAACACTTTTTCACATTCTTTCTCGCTACCACACACCACCTCAAGTTCTCTCTCTCTGAATAACCTTCATTGCAAGGTATTCCTCGGATGGAAGAAGCAGTACGGTAATGTCTACACAATCTGGATGCCGCATGCTACAGTTGTCATCAACGATGCGGAAGTTTCTGGGCAATCATCTTAATTTGGATTTACACTTACAAAATATTGATTTAAAATTGCTCTAAAACATATTCTAAAATTGCTTGGTCATTTATGAACTGAAGAGTGATTTCAGACTCTGAAGGCGACAGTCGCGGCAGAGGGCGATTTGTACGGAGCGAGGCAGCCATTCGCAGAGCTCATGAAGGTTTCCTTCTTCTTGGATTTATATTTAACAAAGACTTCGTGACATCAAAATATATTGTGATTTGTTTTAAAAATAAACAAACAATTAAAGATGTTCTTCGGCGGACTCTTCGGGCTGATCTTTAACGACAACTCGATGTGGAGGGAGCAGCGAAGATTCGCTCTCCACACGCTCAGGGATCTCGGATTAGGCACGAACACCATGCAGGTCTGTCAAATATCAAGGGGCTGAACACAAATTTATTTAAAACGTTAGATACAAACACAATATATGTATATGTATATACAACTTAAAATTTACTTTTTCCTCTAGGACACGGCCAATTTCCTCATCCACCGCGCAGTTGACGTCTTGAGAACGTCCGAAGGCGAAGTCATCGATATCACGCCGCACCTTACGGTAATAAACCATTTTTTTTAATTGTTCTAAGAAATTACGGTGAAAAAGAAGAACAATCTCATTGACATGAACAATTATCATCGATGATAGAGTTGCGTTGGAAACGTCATCAAGAGTCTGACATTTGGACGGATCACTGGGCATGATGATCCTGTCAGCATACGATTCAAGCAGCTCATTGATGAGGTTTGGATGGGGATGGAGAAAGAGGGCGAGAGGATAAAGAATCGGAGAGAGAAGGAGAGAACGATAGAGAGAGAAGAAGAGAGAATGATGTAGAAAGAGAAAAGTAAGAGAAAGCGAGAGAGAGAGAAGGAAAGAGAGAAAGCAGCTTACTCATCCATTTTAAAGGTGATCCAAGGCTCGAACTCGCCGTTAGTGCAGGCGATCGAGTTCATCCCTGCCCTCAAACACTTTGACTCGCTGCTCGGCATCGGCCTGAAGAAATCCGTCATCGCAAACGACCAGGTCATGGACGAGATCGATCGGGTTAGAAATTCGCTTTATTTTTTCATTATTTTCTTTTAAGTAAACTAGTTATGCCAACTGTTCAGGAAAGTTTATGTCAGATGATTGCTTTGAAACTTTTTATTCTTTTACTTTATTTTGCTTATTAGCCGGAAAAGGTTTTGGTATTCTGCAGGAAGTAACCGAACGAGAGGCGGCGCTCGACATGGAAGCGACGCCGAAATGCTTCATTGACGCATTCTTGCAAGAGATGGAGCGCAGAAAGAGAGAGGGAGAGGAGCTTGGTTTGTAGACGGGGAAAAGCATGAGAACAATGATTAAAACACTTGCGAAAAATCAATTGGCAACGCTTCACAGATCTTCCTAGGTCCACCTGTATTTGCATCGCGTTACATTCCTTAAAATGGCTTACATTAGCTGAGAAGACTTAGAATGAAATGCTTTCTTATCTTTTAGGAAGCTTTACTCGCCATCAAATGATTGTGGCAGCGTACGATCTCTACACGGCTGGTAAGAGAGTTCAAACCGAACTTTGTTATGTTGCATTGTTTTCTTCAAGAAAACAATGTGACGTTTTTGATAACTAGATAGTAATTGTTTGAGATTATTCAACAAAAGGATAAAAAATAAATTTAATAAAGGGCTGGAGACCACGGTTTCGACACTTCGTTTCACTATTCTGTACATGCTGAACAATCCAAAGGTGCAAGACAAACTGCACGCTGAGATCGACGAGCAAATCGGAAAGCGGGTTCGAGCGGGAATATTAATCCTGATTAATCACCTTATGTTATTAAATCTTTCAATCTTTCAAAATTGCAAGAGTTGATGTACTTCTTAAAAATTGTTTTGATAATATCCTATTTCAATTAGCGACAAAATAATAATAGTAAAATACTAATTTCATGCAGGACGTGCGAATGGAGGACCAGCGCCTTCTACCCTACACGTGTGCAGTCATTCAAGAAACGCATCGTTGCGCCGTGTTACTGCCAGCCATTGCTCCTCGTCTCCTGCTTGAACCAGCCGAAATTGCCGGTATTCCCAA
This sequence comes from Allodiplogaster sudhausi, assembly GCA_945643635.1. Classification (NCBI taxonomy): domain Eukaryota; kingdom Metazoa; phylum Nematoda; class Chromadorea; order Rhabditida; family Diplogasteridae; genus Allodiplogaster; species Allodiplogaster sudhausi. The sequence goes on along the minus strand of CALZFC010000031.1, from coordinate 2,888,767 downwards.
AGTTGACCTTTGGCCATTTTTCTTCATAGTTCTCTTGATCTCTGGATCATTTATCCGACCTCTTCGCATTTGTCTTTCCATTTTTCCTCTGCTTCCTTGATTTATGATAACGTCTCGCTCTCTGCATTCTCTCTCTCTTCCGCTCTCTCTTTCTCTCTCTCTTTCTGTCTCTCTTGCATTCCAAACTCTCTTTCTCATCCAGGCTATCAAATCCCCGCCGGCACTGCCGTAATGCCGCAGTTCCAGTCGATTATGATTGACGACGAGATCTTCGAGCGGGCCGATTTCTTCTGCCCCGAGCGGCATCTCAACGAGAGCGGCGAGTTCGTCAAGGTTGGCTGGGAATTGTGTTTCTTCTAGAGCAGCATGTCAATATTCATCTAGTATTTAGTATTCGGCAAGAAATGTAACGAAATTAAGAATTCTTACATATGAAGGTATTCATTTATAAAAAATAAATATATTATCTATTGAAACAAGATCTTAAAAATGACCCAGGACCCTCGGATCATGGCCTTTTCCGTCGGGAAGCGCGCGTGTATTGGCGAAGGGCTCGCGCGCATGGAGGTCCGTGATCGGTCTTGTCTTGGCGTTCAAAGTACATACTTCTCTGAACAAAGAAACTAAAGTTGTAGATGCATTTTAAATGTTCTTTTTATTAATATAGAAATATGCTCACTTCTCTTGCAGCTCTTCATCTTCCTCGTCACTCTGCTCCAACACTTCCGCTTCACTCCCGAGGGCGTCGTCCCTCCTCGGCCTGAACGAATCGACGGTTTCTTGCGCTCACCGAAGCCATACAAATGTCGAATCTACGCCAGAGAGAAATAATGAAAGAGAACAATAAGAAACCTATGCCTTCCAATTTCCGCATATGCCTATTTAATTATATTTATTGTACATAATTTACTCTGCTGTCTCAATGAATGTATTTAGCTCGTCGTGTTGAGTATTGAAAATATACAGTCACACTCAAAATTAATTAATTAATTATTTTATTATTCATACATCGTTAAAAGATGTGACAAAAAATAAAATGAAAATAATAAATACCACGTCATGCTCAGACTAATGAGAGGGAAAGAAGAGGGGTGTTAGGGAGGATGGTTAGCAACTTTGATGTAGTGTCATGCTCGAGGGCCACAGCGGAGGATCGAACAGCGGTCTCCGCTACCCAGTGTTCGCCGGAGTCAGCTAACCGGCGGCTGCCCCTAAGACCTGGCCCCTCACCTCTCTCTCTCTCTCTCTCTCTCTCATCTTGCTATGCGTGTGGCTGAGGTCACTTTTCATTTATATTATTACAATAGGAATAGCCGCTGTTGCGAAAGACTGTTTTGTGCTCGCCCTACCACTTGTTACTCCCTCAAGGGAGGATTTGTGAGAGAAGTAGAAAGAGATTTAGAAGAGAGAGAGTTTATCTGGTAAGATAGCACACACTTAATACACACAGAGAGGAAACTCAGAACTGAGCCCAGAAGGCTCGGAACGCTCAGACAGAGAGGATAACCCAGACACCCTTGGGGCGTGGTTAGCGCCTCACCTCTCGCATTGGAAGAATGCAGACAGATTGCACTGATAATCGACTATGCATTTCTTACCAACCGGAAATGCAAAATAAGCCCTATTTTTCAATATTTGTGTTTGGTAAAAGTTAGAGGGAAGAAAGGAAATATGTGCTCCAAAATTGGGCGTTTGGAGGTACGCTCTCTCTCAGAGGCGAGCGCGGTCGCGTTGCGGTTAGGGTCACGGGGTCACGGGGAGGAGAAAAGGGGGAGAGAGAGGGGATTGCGTCATTCTACGCCAGTGTGTCCGTGAGAGACGGTTTGGTGTCTCTAGCGCAGTGGAGTTTCATCATGGCAGAAGCGGGTGACGGTGACCATCCGGAGGAGGATCAGGAGCGTTCCCGTTCACATTCCCCCGAGCCCCCCATCAGGAGGCTGCCTTCTCCGACAAGCAGCTCAAGCAGCTCCAGAAGATGTTCAAGTCGCATGGCGCTCAGTCGTCTTCTCGCCCACCAGTCCATGTTTCGCCTCGAGTGTCTGGCCTGTCGCAGCAGGCCCAGCTCGATTTTAACATCGGCATTATGAACAAGATGGAGCTGGTGGGGGAAGGCGACAGGGATGCCTGGTACTCGATCATGGATGACTTGAAAGGCCGCAATGCCCTCCTGGTCGCGTCTGACAAGAACCCAGCAGTGTTCAGAATGCATGACCAGATGAAGGCGTTCGAGATGGTGGGGTCTTCTTCGGCCGGCCCCTCGTCAGCAGCACAGATGGCCATGGCGGCGGCCATGGCGGCTTCTTCCTCACGTCCCCCTCCCCCTCGTTCTCGCTTCGCCCCGTACCCTTCGCAGCCCTTTCGGCAGGGGGGGGCAGCTGCGGGCCAAGCTGCCCCCCATTTCGTTCAGCGCAGGCCGGAGTATGGTGGCAGGCCCGACTACGGTGGCAGGCGGTTCAGGGAGGGCCCTCTATGCTATGGCTGCAACCAGTATGGCCATATCAGAGCGGACTGCCCTGCCAATCGGGGAGGAAACAGGCAATAGGCAGTCAGCGAGGAGAGAAATTGCGTTTGTGAAGAAAGAGGTCGGCAAGTGGCTGTCAACGGGAGCGGTAAAGCGAGTGGCGAAGAGGCCAGCAGTGGTGTCCCCATTGGCGGTGGTCAAGTCAGGTACTAAGCAACGCCTTATTCATGACCTTAGCGACCTTAACAAGTACTTGCATAAGACCAATTTTAAGTACGAGGATCTTTCCACTATTTAGAGGGTATGGAGTTTATGGCCACGTTTGATTTCGAAACAGGCTACCATCATTTGGCCGTTTGGGTGGAGGATAGACAGTTCTTGGGCTTCGGCATAGATGACAGTGAAGGGGAGATGCAGTGGTTTGTGTTTGCAGCTTTTCCGTTTGGCCTCAGCCCCGCCCCGTTTGTTTTCACAAAAGTGTTTCGTTGTTTAGTCCGTTCATGGAGGGCGAAGGGGATTGTGTGCTGCCTATATCTCGATGATGGCATTATTCTCGGCAGAACACGAGAGGAGTGTGAGGCTTCCGTGGAGACGGTAAGGGGTGACCTGGCCAGGGCTGGGGTCTATGTTTCAGCGAAGAAGACATTTTGGACTCCGGCACCCGTTGGGAGATGGCTGGGTTTTGAGTTGGACCTGGGCCAGGGTAGAGTGTTCATTTCCCGGGAGAGGTGTGAGAAGGCTTTAGAGAGGGTACGAAAGTTGAGAGAGAGTGGGAGAGAGAAAGGGCAGTCTCAGGATCGTTTGGCAAGGTATCGGAGGAGGCGAGAGAGGGGGACGGAAGAAGGTAGTCAGCCACCTTTGTCAGCGGACGCGATGGACGGTGGTCAGCCACCAGGGGGGCACGGGCCCGCCCTTGTTACTGAGAATAAACATCGGACGCAGAGGCGGGGTGGGATGGAAGAAGTGAGTATCAGACAGGGTAGGTGGGCAGGAGTGCAAGTCCCAGTAAGGCTGATGAGCCTCCCCTCAGTTTATGACAGAGAGCGATTGCTCGGAACAATCAATTCGTGCCATATCGTCTTAGGGGACGAAGCAGTGATGCAGTCGAGATGCCTGGCAACGACAGTGGCGAGTCAAGTAAAAGCGGGATTGCCGCGGAGCAGGAGGCTGGCGTTGTCGACAGGTGAGAGCAAAGAAGTATCATTCTGGTTAAGAAGGTTTTCCCGGGGCCCGTTTAGGGAAACGGCTATGAATCTTTTCCATAGTGAATGTGCTTTGGAATGTGATGCATCGGAGGTTGCGGTAGGGGCGGTGTTTAGATGTGCTGGCACCTCCAAAGCGGCTTCCAGGAATTTGAATGACATGGAGCGTTCAGAATCTAGCACTTTACGGGAATTATTGGCGGTCCTGTTTGCAGTTCTTAGTTTTGCAAGGGAAGTCAAGTGTAGAGCAGTCACAGTTTTTTCAGACAGCCAGTCAGCGGTAAGAATTTTGAAGAGAGGAAGTCTTAAACCGCATTTACACAATGTGGCGCTCAAGGTGGATAGTGTATTGCGAAAACTTAACTGTCATAGGGGTTTCATTTGGCTGGCAAGGGACTGCAATTGGGAAGCATACGAGGCTAGCAGAGATGTTGACTTTGATGACAGGGGCATCCAAACGAGAATTTTTGAGATTTGTTCCAGGAATTGGGGAGAGCCTCTTTGGGACTTGTTTGCGGATGACAGGACTGCGAAATGTGAGCGTTTCTGTTCCAGAAGGTGGTGCCCGGGGACAGCCGGAGCGGATGCCTTCGTCCACCGAGATGTGTGGGCCGCCAAGACTCTTCTCTGGTTGGTGCCACCTCCGTCCCTGGTGTCCAAAACCCTAGCTTTTGCCAGGCATTTCAAGGTAAGATGTATCTTGGGTGTTCCCCTTTGGAGTTCTGCAAGCTGGTTCCCGAGACTTTGCAGTGCTAGCGGGTGGGCGCCATTTGTAAGGGATGCTCTTCTGTTTGGGAAGGGGGCGGATATCTTTATTCCAAGCTCGTTTGTAGAGGGACCTTTCGGTGCGCCGTTGGCTAGGACGGAATTCGTTTTCTTATTCTGTGACTTTAGTCGGTGCTAATTCAGCTGTCGAGAATAACCGCCTTTACCCAGGTTCTACGTTTGTTGTTAAGCGAGCCTCTGAGAGAGTGGGAATCCAAACGGGAATTATGGTAGGCGACGGAAGGAGCGTAGCGTACTGTAGGAGCCACCATAATTGGGCGTTTGGAGGTACGCTCTCTCTCAAAGGCGAGCGCGGTCGCGTTGCGGTTAGGGTCACGGGGTCACGGGGAGGAGAAAAGGGGGAGAGAGAGGGGATTGCGTCATTCTACGCCAGTGTGTCCGTGAGAGACGGTTTGGTGCCCACCCAATCCCGGCCCGAGGGCAGTAGCGCGAAGCGGTTTGTATGGTTCCCTGCCTAAGAGTACGGTATTTATGACAGGCCCGAGGAAGAGGTTTCTATCGGAGGGCATCAACGAGCTTCCTTCCGACCTACAAGGAGCAATTTGGCACGCGGCGGAAAGATCCCTGGCAGCCAGTACGCGAGAGATGTACGAGCAGAGTGAGCGAGCCCGGATCAAGTTCAGCCGCAGCATTGGCCTAAACCCAAACCGCCCGCTGGCTTTGTGCGCGTATCTAGCGCGCAAGTATGCGGACGGCGCTTCGGCAGCGACACTGACTACCGCAGTGGCGGCATTCAAGTCGGCCACCGTGCAGGCGATGGATCCCGAGAAGGAAGGAACGGTGGTTTCCATGGTTGGAGGGGTGATGGGTGGCATAGCGGAGAAAAAATGAGGTTGCTTAGGCACGGGCAGCGGCGCAGAGGCAGCAGGCGGTGCGTCATCATTCAGCGGCGGAGAGGGCGGAAGTTGACAAGCTGATCGCGTGGGCGCTCAGGAAGAACGCGCCGCAAGAAGACATCCGCATCGGGATATTTGCTGCGCTGGCCATGGCTGCCCTCCTTCGGGTGTCGGAAGCGGTCGCACTGCAGAGGAAGGACATCACGGAGGTAGGCGATGTCATCGCCATTCGGATCCATAAGGCGAAAAACGACCAGCTGAAAGAGGGTAGAGTCACTAGGGTTATGGCGGGGCCAGGTTCTTGTGGTAGAAAGCTGTTTGAGTTGCATATGAGTTGGCTTCCTAATCAGGCTGAAGCATTCATGTTCGCGAGCAGGAGCACGGGTCGGCCGCTCACGACGTCCACAATACGGAAGGAATTGGCCCGGGCGTGTGCAGATGCGAACATCGCGCGGATCACTCCACACCAGCTCAGAGTGGGCGGTGCGGCGGTGTCAATTGGGTCAGGGGCGGCCCTAGAGCAGGTACGCATCCGCGGGAGGTGGCGCTCCGTAGGTGGCATGCAGCCATATATTAGAGACTCGTTGCCGGCCCAGGGAGGGGCCCTTCCGCTATAAGAGTCACGGAGGAGGTTTTTTGTTACCTTTATCTTGCGCAGAATACTAGAGTCCCAGGGAAAAGGGTTAGTTTTGTTTTAGCCACAGGTAAAGTACAAGGATTTCAGAATTCGATCTCCTTGGTTGCCGCAAAGCAGGTGGTGCGGGGTTTATCCATATATGTTACAGTTCGCTTGGTGATGCATTCGTAGCGGCATGCATATATGTATATATGTATACATATGCCTATTCCTATTGATGTAAATATATGCCGGTCTGAAGGGCCATGCTTCTTTGTTTACGGTATAGTGGTTTTTGGACATATTTTGTGCATTCGTATATCCATGTGTACACATTTGTGTTCTTGACGTTTAACATGCCTTAGGCCCACGGGGGTGCGCGAGGTTCTGGCAAGCAGTCCTTGTAAGATGTATGTATGTATCTGGTGAATACTGTGTTTTGTGTCGACATCAGTTATTCGAGTGGTGCTAGTGAGCACGATTGTTACGGACACGCAATAAAGGCGTAAACTATAAAATGAGAGAGTGGGAATCCAAACGGGAATTATGGTAGGCGACGGAAGGAGCGTAGCGTACTGTAGGAGCCACCATAACGAATATCTCCATATCGTTGCTTGCTACTAGAGTTCCTCCGAGAATCAACACTTAGTTTTGTGAAAGGGGGGGGGGTTCGCAAGGATTGTGGTGGAAGAAACTATGGGGTGGATTGATTTGGTTCAGCCGAGGAGCGCGTGTGGAGGGTGGTTCGGCTGGGTCTGCTGAGTCGGCTGCGTACGTGACTCGCGAGGGTGCGAACGGCTGTGCTGCCGCGGCCTGGCAAAGTAGGACGAGAGGTCAGGCGGAGGGTGAGGCGGGCGTGGATCGATTCCAAGCTGAGCAAGGGTGAGGCTCGGACGGAGATAGTACCGCTCGAAACCGGGAAGGGAGCGGAGGAAACGACGAGCCGCCCGCAAGCACTGCTGCTGGGCTTGGGTGGTGGGCATGACTATCTTCACCAGCGAGAGGACGCCCGGGCTGGCTCGGAGACGATAAACAGCCACCGGGAGGAAGGGGATTCCGAGTGCGTCCAGGATGTGGAGGACAGCCTCTCGGTCACGGACAACACCGTCCACGGTAGAAGAGGCCTGGGGGGGGGGGAGAGACCGAAAAGGACCATGGAACGAAGCCTCTCCTTCCGGTCCTCGCGCTCCTCGGGGGTTTCCTTGGAGAAATCCCACTCGCCGGAGGGAGGAGGGGAGGAGGGGGAGCGGCTGGAGCGGAGTGGCGGGTTGGGGAAGCCATCTGGACATCGGGGGCGGGGGGGGGGCAGCAGTGGGGTGTGCAGAGAGAGAAAGACTCACAAGAAAAACTGTCAGCTGACTTTGAAGAGCAGTGCTGGATGCCTGCAGCTCCTTGCACTGCTCCTTTAGGGCGATGTTGTCTGCCTCCAGGACGCTGAGCCGGTCGACGAGACCATCGAGGAACTGGAGGAGCAGAAGCGAGTCCGAGGCGGCATCTGAGGCTGTCGTGGAGTTCGAGGCGGCGTCTGAGGCTGTCGTGGAGTCTGAGGCGGCGTCTGAGGCTGTCGCGGGTTCGAGACAGGACGGGGACGCTTGACTTGACCGAGGGCGCCTTCTGTAAGAGTGATGCCAAAAGGGAGCCGAATTGGGAGGGAGAAGAAGGGGACCTTCGTGCCTGCTGCACCACAACGCCATTTGCAACGGAATTTAGATTTACTTCATTTTTATCTACATAATTTACCCGTCTTTTTTCTAAATCTTTTGCAGTTGATGCACTTGATGTTTTACTTCTTCCCTCGCTTATTCTCTTCCCAAATATCTTTAGCCACTGTCGTGCTTTAAATTAATTTCATTCCAGTCAATTCGCTGCCCATGTATGTTATTCAAAAAGGAAACGGTTTTATGAGATCTAATTACGTTGTTTGTACACGTAATCAATTATGGATTGACTCCATATTTCATCAGATGTCTTCTCCGGTGAGCAACTGGCGGCTATACATGGCAAAGGATAAGCAAAATACAGCTGTTGTCCAGGAGTGCATACTGTAAGCACCAGCTAGAGAAAGAGACAATTATGACCCCTTCACCTTCAGGGACGACTCTTCTTGCAGAGGGACCCAGAGAGAGAGAGGGAGAGAGAGAGAGACTATGGCGAGAGAGATGGGAATTGTGGATAGAGAGGGGGAATGTCTCGTTTATAGATTCCTATTTGCTGTCCTCAAGCATGAAAATCTTGGGTCGTTCATACTTGAAGACGCTGTCAATAACTCCGTTTCGTTTATATTGGAATGCGGCTGCCTTGAGCATTCAGTCAACGTAGACAAGGAATGGCAGGCATACCAAATACACGACTAACAACAACATAGCAATCAGTTCACATCCATTTATGTCAAAAACTTGGCTTAAATGGATGAGACATGGCCTTGCAACAAATTGATAGGATGTCCGGGTTGCCCAGCTTTAGGAAAAGGTAGATGTTGACCGAATTGTACTTCTTCCTCTGCTTTCTCATTTTATTTTCACCGGTACTCGAGACCATCTCGTTCTTCGTTCTTCGACATGCACGACGGAGTGGACGGTGGCTGCCCCACTTGTGTAGTTGATGTGCTTCGTCCGGAGCCGCAAAGAGACAGAGAAAGAGAGTGTGGTTCTGAATGATTGGCGATCACATAGAAGGTGAGACTTGACGAGGATCATGTGGTTCTGGAAGATGGGAGAGAGAGAGAAAGAGAGAGAAAGAGAGTGAGAGAAGGAGAGAGGGAGAGTGAGAGACAGAGGGAGGGAGAAAGGCAGAAATTGAAAGAAATAGAGAGAGAGAGATGAGATATAGAGGAGAGAGAGAGAGAGATGAAAAAACTTCATTTATTCGCTCCTTTCATCTCTCTTAATCTCTCCCCTGAGCCAGAAATTCCACTCCATCCTTCCTTCCTCCCCACACTTTCCCGGTAAACGGTTCCCGGTATACGGTGCGCAAGCTTCGCCTCCCAAGCTCCCTGATGGTGAGGTTGCTTGGTGGTCATAATGTCATGCATAAATCAAGTTCTACAGCCTCGACGGCATGACGAAGGAGGACCAGACGAAGCTGATCGCCGATCACTTTCTCCAAGGAGGGCGACCGCCATCTCCAGGAGGCTAACGCCTGCAGCTTCTGGCCCAAGGCGAGGCTCTTTTTCATTGGCTTGCCAAAGCCAATCGAATTTTGATATTATCATTCTGGGATCCAAAAGATGATCACTTTAATATAATTGATCATAAAAAGATATTCAGGGACGCGGGATCGTCCACAACGACAACAAGACTTTCCTGGTGTGGGTGAACGAGGAGGATCACATCCGGATCATCTCCATGGAGCAGGGCTCGGATGTCCGTGGAGTCAAGGTATTAATAGATTAAGGAAATGCATATTTATTCATTCTCAGATATTGTAAATTAATATCATTTCCAGTCGATCGAGGCGAAGGTCAAATTCTCGCGCGACGATCGCCTCGGCTGGCTGACCTTCTGCCCCACGAATCTCGGCTCGACCGTCCGCGCCTCCGTCCACATCAAGCTGCCCAAGCTCGCCGCTCGCAAGGACTTCCTCGTCTGTTTGTACTTCTTTATCTATTTCATACTTAAGAAATAGTAAACAAAATATTGATTGATTTCAGGACATCACGAACGGGCTGAAGCTCCAGGTCCGCGGCATAAACGGCGAGCACTCCGAGTCGGAGGGAGGCGTCTTCGACATCTCCTACAAGGTTGGGTTATTTTTAAATACGATTAGTATTGTAACTAAAGTGTAGTAAATTAAGGATTCAATTCAGGCGCGCCTCGGCCTGTCGGAGTACGAGGCAGTGAAGCAGATGTACGAAGGAGTCAAGAAACTCATCGAGCTGGAGCAGGCGGAGAAGTGAGAAGGAAGGGAAGAAAGGAAGAAGAAGAAAGAAGGACAAGGCCATCCATCATTCCCCTTTTGCAATGGAATAAAGGATGAGCCCGATTTGTGCATTTACAGTTAATGATAGTTAAAAAATAAAGGAAAAAAGAAATACGGACGAAAAGATAAAGAGATACAAAAGTTAACAAAATATTACCATAGTGTTTTCTAGTATTCGAAAGCATCTTTAGCTGGTAGCTATTCGAATTGACAATCTGGATGAGAGCAGAAATAATAATGACATGCCCTAGGAAAAAATCTTAAAAGGGAATACTCGTGCAGTCCATTCCAGGTAGCAAGTGGTGGGCAGGAGGGTTCCCAAGGAGGCTGCCAAGGACTGCAACTCCTCAGATTGAGACAGAGAGAGCGAGAGAGAGAGAGAGAGAGAGAGAGAAAGAGAAAGAGAGAAAGAGAGAAAGCGAGAGAGAGAGAGAGAGAGAGAGAGAGAAAAGCAACAAGCCAAATCCGGACTCGTGGCCTGAATCTTCTCTTCGGTTGATCTCGGAATGTGGTTGATCATGCCCGCCTTAACAATAGAATTCAATCAGTATCTTCCACTTCTCTCTCTCTCTCTCTCTCTCTCTCTCTCTCTCTGTCTACGAGGCTATCAAATCCCCGCCGGCACTGCCGTAATGCCGTCTTTCCATTTTTCCTCTGCTTCCTTGATTTATGATAACGTCTCGCTCTCTGCATTCTCTCTCTCTTCCGCTCTCTCTTTCTCTCTCTCTTTCTGTCTCTCTTGCATTCCAAACTCTCTTTCTCATCCAGGCTATCAAATCCCCGCCGGCACTGCAGTCGATTATGATTGACGACGAGATCTTCGAGCGGGCCGATTTCTTCTGCCCCGAGCGGCATCTCAACGAGAGCGGCGAGTTCGTCAAGGTTGGCTGGGAATTGTGTCATTTCTAGAGCAGCATGTCAATATTCATCCAACATTTACAATCAGTATTCGCCAAGAAATGTAACGAAATTAATCATTCGTACATTTGTTTGTAGGATATATAGTATATTCTTTTTATTTTTAATAAGAAATATACTTGTGATGGTAAAGATACCCGGAGAGAGCTAGAGTGACAGAGACTGCACTCTGTGAGTGGCGAGAGAAACCCTAATGAAGTCACGATAGGGAATTCCCGATCACGGGAAGTGGAAGGCGGCTGTGCAGGGACAGGGGCGATCTTCTTGCAAGCGAACCTGCAGAGAGAGAGAGAGAGAGATTGAGAGAGAGTGGAGGGAGAGCGAGAAAGAGAGATGGAGTGAGAGAGAGAGTGAAAGAGACAGAAGGAGAACGAGAGAGATAGAGAGGAGGAGAGAAAGAGTGAGTGAGAGAGAGATGAGAGATGAGCGAGAGTCATCTTCGTATTACGAGTAGGGAGAGCGCCCCAGCACGTTGTTCATCTCAGGTGCCCTCTCCCTCTCTCTCTCTCTCTCTCCCTCTCTTTCTCTCAATCACTCTGCAGAATGCACTTGCACTGTACTCCGCGGAAGAAGTGATCGTGTACCATAACGTCTTCATGCCACACAAGTACTGCCCCCGACATGAAGGAGAAGGAGTCCTGCATCTTGGCGCAAACTCCGCCATTGTGAATGTTGTCAATCTCTCTTTTTCTCTACGCTATCCTATCATATGTTGGGAATGAAATGCTCTTGAATGGAATTCGACTTCGAAGTCAATTCCCCAGAACGTCTTCTCGCCCGTTCCTCTTCCAGTTCGGACTCCGGTCTAAAAGAGTGAACTAAAAGATTTCATTAAGGTTCATCCCTCCTCGAGTGGGAGCAGAGATCGCTACAGTCTTGGAGGAACTCGGCAAGTTGTATGTTGATGTCGCCTTAGGAAGTGTGCGACACTGCGGCAGAGGCCAAGCGAAAAACAGCTTCGTTGATATTGCACACCATACTATCAAGACTATCATTCCGGTCTCTCGCTCTTTACCCTTCTCTTTCTCACTCTCCCTCTCCCCTTCCTCTCTCTTTCTCTCTCTCTCTCTCTTTCTCTGTCTCATTCTTTCTCTCCTACATCGACAGCAATGAAAGCGGTGCTCTTTGAGGGGAGTAGTAAAGCGGACAGGAAGCTTCAGCCCGGTCTGGATGCAACACGACATGTTTGACATCGAAGAGATCTCCCTCAGGGCATGCGGCCACCTGCATTATAATCGGGAATCAATGATAACACAATAATGGATATGCGCTTGAGAGTGGAAGAGAGAGAGAGAGAGAGAGAGAGAGAGAGGAGCGGGAAAGGGAGAGAGAAAGAGAGAGAAAGAGAGAGAGAGAAGAGAGAAGTAAAGATATGAAGGAAATGCATGTCCCTTTTCCTGTTGTAGAAGATTTCGTAAGTGTAATCATATTTTTATACGCTTTGTAAAGAAACAAAGTCTTACTTCTTTGCTCGAATAAGTCACATATAAACATAATTTTCCATTTGAATCCCCTCCGCTTCTAATTCGAAATATTCGGAGCTTTGATGGAATTCAAATGCCATTGATCAATCAGATGGAGGGTTCGGGGATCCTTACACAGACAGCATTGCATGGAACAGACGCAACGCGTAAAGAACAGTATAGGGTTTCGCAGTCAGATCGTAAGACTTTGTATGTCCTACGACGGATATTCGACTTGCTTGAGTAGTTGCTCGAGGAATTGCTAGAGTTGGAGACCATTCGTGACAAGAAGAGGAAGGAAAAACGAATCTGCCGGGTAGAGTCCTCGCTAGTAAAAAAAAGGAAAGTGAGCAATCGAAGCAGCTGAATACTCGCTACCGGGTTCAGTTTAACGCTCAACAAGATGTTAGCTTCGCTACTTGTACGATAAGATAGGTTTGTAAACACATAGCATCATTATACTCCAGTCGTCAAACTGGCATAAAAATGAGCTGTTCAATTCCTTTAATAGCATAAAAAGAGGCACTCCACAATCTTAACACCACATAAAGCAAATATCGGGGCAACAAAAGCACGGTATAAATATGATGAGAAATTCTATATCATTCGTTAAAACAGCGAGAAAATCTTGTATAATCAAGTAAGACCGTTAGAAGTTTATGTTAGGGAAACAATAGCACATGAGAAGTTTCAGATAAAAAGGATCTAGGAAGTACCTTTTTTTAGCGTTAAGAAGTAAACAAAAAGGTATTGAAATAGCGTAATGGGTATGGAGATATTCGTTTATGGCATCATTTGTTCGATTTGATTTTATGATGTGACTTGCTCTTGAAGCGCAGACAGTACTCAAAGTATTCACTGAAGCTCAAGAAATCACATGCACTTGTTTTCCTGACTCCTTCTTCATGGACTTTCCCTCTTTTGCTTCAATGTTAAGTGCCATAAGTGATAGAAGAGTTAGGAAATGTAACGGTAGTATTCCCGAACTGTCCTGGCTCCTCCTTGGGGTGCACTCTTCGTTATTCTGTTGAACTAGAGATGATATGTAATGATAAGGGTTTTGTGTATACTGTGTACACAAAACCCTTATCATTACATTCTATCTCTAGTTCAACAGAATAAAATATAGTGCTGCATTTGCATAATATATTCCACGCTCTCTACCCATTCCATGCTCTCTACCCCATTCCACGCTCTCTACCCATTCCACGCTCTCTACCCATTCCACGCTCTCTACCCATGGCCCCTCCTCGTCTCCACCTCGGCCAACTCGTCTCCGTCCGCTTCCACGCCTTCCTCTCACGACGTCAACATCCAGAAGATCGTCAGCGACGCTCTTGGCTTCGCGAACGGGCCTTCGCCAGCGGGGATGAACAAACAGACATGGGAAGGTATGTCCAGCTTGCTCATTCTCACGTCTACCACCCTTGAAAAGCTCGCTGTCATGCTTCCCTCTTCCTCTGCTCCCATGTCTGTCTCTCTCCCCCGGCCTGCCCTCTCCTTCGCTGGCCCTGGTGTCTCCTCCTCCTTCGAGTGCCCTGCTGAGCGCCATCTCCGGGAGCGCTCCCTCGTTGTGGTTGGCCTCCCGGAGTCCACCTCTGCCACTCCCTCTGCTCGCTTCTGGATGCCCTGGGTGTCGAAGCCCACCCCCAGACCACCGTCCGCATGGGCCAGCGCAGCACTCGCCCCCCTCTGCTTAAGGTCCTGTTGCCTACGCGTGGGCACCTCATGCAGGCACTGAAGGCGGCGCCCTCTCTTCGAGGCCACTCCACGTGGTCCAAAGTCTTCGTCCGCAGGTCGATGACCGAGAAAGAGAGGCGCCGCTTCCAGAGAGACCGCGAGCACGCGACCTGGCTCAATCGCACTGAGCCAGGCGTGTGGACGATCTACCGTGAGGAGATCTGGAAGAGGAGCGAGATTGCCGGAAAACGCAGTCTCTCCATCCCGACTCCCCTCCCAGACCCTTCCTCGGCTACGGCGTCCTCTCCATCGGCCATGGGAAACTGAACCAACAAGGATCCAGTTCACCCCAGCAATCAGTTTTCCCCTCCCCCCGTCCTTTCTGTGTAATGTTCAATGCACGTAGCCTTGTAAACAAGCTCGCCGATTTGCACGCATATCTATCAATTACTCACCCTGATCTACTTTTCGTAACTGAGACTTGGTTAAATTCAAATATCCTGGACAGTGAAATCATTAGTAATCTTCCCTACTCTTTATTGCGCTCAGATCGAAAAGGTAAACGTGGAGGCGGCGTGCTTGTTATGTATAGGAACTCACTGGCCATCTCACCCGTCTCTGTAAACCGATCATCTTGTGACGTCCTCGCCGTTGACTTACATTCTCAAGTAGACTTTGGACTTATCCGTCTCATTCTTGTGTACCGGCCCCCGAATACATGTTCCGCATCTAATGACTCCGTTTTCGAGAATTTGCAAGAATTGTTGGCTGTCCCTCAACCATCGCTTCTCTGTGGCGACTTTAATATGCCTATTAACTGGAAAGATCTCTCCTCAACTAAGGGACAAAATAGGCGGCTCGTAGATTTAGTCAATGATCTCTCACTCGTCCAATCTGCCAGTAAGCCTACGCACGGGTCCAAATTTCTTGACCTGGTCATTAGCACCCACGGAGTAGTATTTGACAACGAAGTCACTGCGCCTTTCAGCAGCTCTGATCACTTATCTGTCTCTTTCTCTCTCTCTTTCGCCTCTCCCCTGCCTCTGTATGTTCCCTCTCTTGACTACCGCCGCTGCAATTTTGATCAGCTTTCCACTGCCTTAAAGTCTATAGACTGGTGCGCTTGTTTTAACGACCTTTTTTGATGTTGATGATATATATGAACGCTTCACAACAATTCTTCTTTCCCTTGTGCACGAAACTACTCCACCTAAGAAAATAAAACTCCCCGTAGACAAATATCCTCCCTACATACGAGCATTACTGTTGCATAAAAACCGCCTTTTTCCTAAACTAAATTGTCTTCCTGTAAGAATCGAATATGAGCGTGTGTCTATTAAGCTGCAGGGCCTAATATCAAAATTTCTAAAGAACTCTGAATCTCAATTTTTAATTCCCCTACTAAGCTTCTTCAGCATGTGTCTGTCAGGCTAAAAAAGCGTCCCCGCATTAGTTCGTTCTATGTTAATAACAAGCTTTTGTCCTCCGATGAAGCTAAGGCAGAAGCGCTTGGGTCCTATTTCTCAAGCGTCTTCATAAATGATAATGGAATCTCTCTCACACCGCCTTCGCGTGTCTCTCACCGTCTTCCAAACGTTGTTATAATGCCCCAGCAGGTAGCTTTTCATCTTAAGCGACTTAAATCATCTTGCTCTCTCACCTCTGACGCTCTTCCTTCTATCATCCTTAAGAATTGTGCACTGGTACTGGCGGAACCTCTTAGCTACATCTTTAATTTCTCGCTCTCCCTCGGCCAGGTCCCGTCTAAATGGCGCGAAGGCATTGTGCTGCCAATTGATAAGGTATCCTCCCCGTCGTCTCCGCAAGATTTCAGACCGATAACTATCACCCCAGCATCATGTAAGGTCATGGAAAGATGTCTGATGTCTAAGATCTTAACACATTGTCATCGTTTCCAATTGATACCGGCATGTCAGCACGGATTCGTTAAAAGGAAATCAGTAGTTACTAACTTGCTCGAATGTTCACAGTTTTGGAAAAAAGAAGTCTGTTCTAACCGTTCTGTTGATGTTCTTTACTATGACTTTGCCAAGGCATTCGACAAAGTTTCTGTTCCTAAATTGCTTACAAAATTGGAATATCTAGGTTTTCGAGGAAACTGGCTAAATTGGTTCGAATCTTTTCTCATTTTTCGTACATTTAGAGTAAAAGTCAACGACTCTCTCTCTCTTCTGTCTTTCCAGCCTCCTCAGGTGTCCCGCAGGGATGCGTGCTCTCTCCTCTCTTGTTCAGTCTGTACATATCTGATCTACCACTGGCTCTTTCTCATCTGCCTCTCGTTAAAATCTCTCTTTTTGCAGATGAAATGAAGCTTTTCACCTCTTTCGACTCATCCACCCAGGGAATGGCCCATTTTCAACTTTCGCATGCTACAATTGCAATTCAAAAGTACTGCCAAAACATGCAGTTGGAAATCGCACACAAAAAGTGCGTCGTTTTGCACTTAGGCAAAAAGAACCCCCGTCTCCCTTACTATGTCTCTCATACGTTTCCGAGTCTGTCTCACTCTTTTTCCTCTCCATCTCTCACACTTCCAGACACAGCTGAAGAAGAAGAAGACCAAGCTGGGAGCTTCGCTCCTCGACGTCATCCAGTCTGGTGAATCTTTGCATATTTTCTCACAAGTCGACTGCTTCCAAAGATGTTGCGGCAGCAAAGTGAAAATTAGAAATAAGTCTGAAATCTTGAAAACTTAAGAGGAGTCACTTGCCCTTTTCCATTTGAAGAGTGGCGAACCTGGACGCGGGCGTCGGAGTCTACGCGCCGGACGCCGAGTCCTACAAGCTCTTCGCTCCGTTCCTGGACAAGATCGTTGAGGACTACCACGGATTCAAGCCCGACCAGAAGCAGCCGGCCATGGACCTGGGCGAGGGCAAGACTGGGGTGAGTGTCCCCTCCATTCTCACTGAGTGCTCACTCATCTCCAGGAGTTTCCGCCCCTCGACCCCGAGGGCAAATTCATCGTGTCGACCCGCATCCGCTGCGGCCGCTCCGTCCTCGGCTACCCCTTCAACCCGATGCTCCAGCAGCCGCACTACCTGTCGCTCGAGAAGAAACTCAAGGAGGCCTTCGACGGCATCTCCGACAACGAGCTCAAGGTCGGATCTCAATTCGGCTGCCAACGATGTATTCTGAATCTCTCAGGGCAAGTTCTACAGACGGCATGACGAAGGAGGACCAGACGAAGCTGATCGCCGATCACTTCCTCTTCAAGGAGGGCGACCGCCATCTCCAGGAGGCTAACTAACGCCTGCCGCTTCTGGCCCAAGGCGAGGCTTTTTTATTCGCTTTTTATTGTTATTGT
Organism: Allodiplogaster sudhausi; assembly: GCA_945643635.1. NCBI lineage: Eukaryota > Metazoa > Nematoda > Chromadorea > Rhabditida > Diplogasteridae > Allodiplogaster > Allodiplogaster sudhausi. The sequence goes on along the minus strand of CALZFC010000031.1, from coordinate 2,871,562 downwards.
TACCCTATTGGATGTAAAAAGATTACATTAATGTAATTGTCTACAAAAAAAGATATTCAGGGCCGCGGTATCTTCCACAACGACAACAAGACTTTCCTGGTTTGGGTGAACGAGGATGATCACATCCGTATCATCTCCATGGAGCAGGGCTCGGATGTCGGCAAGATCCTCGACCGACTCATCCGTGGAGTCAAGGTATTAATAGATTTAGGAAATGCATATTTATTCATTCCCAGATATTGTAATTTAATATCATTTCCAGTCGATCGAGGCGAAGGTCAAATTCTCGCGCGACGATCGCCTCGGCTGGCTGACCTTCTGCCCCACGAATCTCTGCTCGACCCGTCCGCGCCTCCGTCCACATCAAGCTGCCCAAGCTCGCCGCTCGCAAGGACTGCCTCGTCTGTTTCTCCTTCTTTACCTATTTCATACTTAAGAAATAGTAAACAAAATATTGATTGATTTCAGGACATCACGAACGGGCTGAAGCTCCAGGTCCGCGGCATAAACGGCGAGCACTCCGAGTCGGAGGGAGGCGTCTTCGACATCTCCTACAAGGTTGGGTTATTTTTAAATACGATTAGTATTGTAACTAAAGTGTAGTAAATTAAGGATTCAATTCAGGCGCGCCTCGGCCTGTCGGAGTACGAGGCAGTGAAGCAGATGTACGAAGGAGTCAAGAAACTCATCGAGCTGGAGCAGGCGGAGAAGTGAGAAGGAAGGGAAGAAAGGAAGAAGAAGAAAGAAGGACAAGGCCATCCATCATTCCCCTTTTGCAATGGAATAAAGGATGAGCCCGATTTGTGCATTTACAGTTCGCCGATCACTTTCTCTTCAAGGAGGGCGACCGCCATCTCCAGGAGGCTAACGCCTGCAGCTTCTGGCCCAAGGCGAGGCTCTTTTTCATTGGCTTGCCAAAGCCAATCGAATTTTGATATTATCATTCTGGGATCCAAAAGATGATCACTTTAATATAATTGATCATAAAAAGATATTCAGGGACGCGGGATCGTCCACAACGACAACAAGACTTTCCTGGTGTGGGTGAACGAGGAGGATCACATCCGGATCATCTCCATGGAGCAGGGCTCGGATGTCCGTGGAGTCAAGGTATTAATAGATTAAGGAAATGCATATTTATTCATTCTCAGATATTGTAAATTAATATCATTTCCAGTCGATCGAGGCGAAGGTCAAATTCTCGCGCGACGATCGCCTCGGCTGGCTGACCTTCTGCCCCACGAATCTCGGCTCGACCGTCCGCGCCTCCGTCCACATCAAGCTGCCCAAGCTCGCCGCTCGCAAGGACTTCCTCGTCTGTTTGTACTTCTTTATCTATTTCATACTTAAGAAATAGTAAACAAAATATTGATTGATTTCAGGACATCACGAACGGGCTGAAGCTCCAGGTCCGCGGCATAAACGGCGAGCACTCCGAGTCGGAGGGAGGCGTCTTCGACATCTCCTACAAGGTTGGGTTATTTTTAAATACGATTAGTATTGTAACTAAAGTGTAGTAAATTAAGGATTCAATTCAGGCGCGCCTCGGCCTGTCGGAGTACGAGGCAGTGAAGCAGATGTACGAAGGAGTCAAGAAACTCATCGAGCTGGAGCAGGCGGAGAAGTGAGAAGGAAGGGAAGAAAGGAAGAAGAAGAAAGAAGGACAAGGCCATCCATCATTCCCCTTTTGCAATGGAATAAAGGATGAGCCCGATTTGTGCATTTACAGTTCATGAAAATAATCGAATATGAAGTAAATAGTTAAAACAAATAAAAAAGTAAAAAAAGAAATACTGACAAAATTCTAGTATTCGAAACCATCTTTATCTGGTTACTGTACGAACTGACAATCGAGAGAGCAGCAATAATAATGCACGGATAAGGAATGCACTTGATTATGTACAGTAACCTCGGCCAAAATTTATTTAAAAAAAAATCTTTTCCACGGTTTTATTTCAATATGCATTCTATTTGAACGCGGCTATTTCGACAGATTCAGGCAAGCGAAGAATCTTCGAAATTCCTCCCATCATGGATCCCTAGACTATTCATTAATGCCTTTATAAAAACTTTAAAAAGTCAATCAACTTTGCAAACTTTTTTTCTTATCATGAAAGCTGACCAAATGGAAAAGTACTCATGTACCTTTCCATCTATTGTGCGTAGCTAATATATCTGAAATTGGAAAAAAAACATTAATGCCAAATAGATCGTTCAAGGCATATTCGATAAACAAGGAAAGAACTTGCCACTTCTCATCTCCAACCGATTGGTGAACGGCCGGCTCCTTCTTGACTCTCTTTCTCTGCTCTCCTCCCATGTCATCGTCCGTTCCCTTCGTGGTCTACGAGAGTCCGAAAAAGTCTTTGGTCCCCCTCTCGATTGAGCTCTCTCAGTCCAAGGAAGCCCTCGTCCGCCCGCTCTCTTCTTCTGTCTGCCACAAGCGCCTCAGCGGAACTCACGGAGGTTGGCATCACTTTGTATTAAACGCAAAGAATCATACAATTTGTCTCCTAATTGTAAGCTATCCATAAAAGCTAAATGTTTAAGAGGGCGACTCTGTCGCTTGGGATGACGGCGAAAACCAGCCGAGAACGAAGGTCGATTTTTAAATGATTAAATTAAATATAAAATTATTTTACAGTTCATAAGAAAAAGCACCTCGCTTTTTCAGAGATTGGCCGACATAAAGGCGAGCAGCGCGTGGGAAGACTCGGGCAGCAAGTAGAGCTGTAATTTGAATCCAAGTGGGCGGGAAAGATTTAAAAAAAATCAAAATCCTCTGCCGATCCCTCGTCGAGTTCTTTTGCTACCCCTTCATCGTCTGACGAATTGCTAATGTAAAAGTGGCTCAGTGAATGATAATTAACTGATTTGCAATAATCTTGATGAGAGATGCAACTGAGTCTTCTCTCTTCTTTGCAGAGTCGTCAGTCTGCTCCGTCCACTGGGACGCGAGTGGTCGTCCGATCGGCGAGTACAGCGAACTCATTCGTGCCGACGCCTACTGGAGCTATCGTCTCAAGGTGCGCAAGGCGAAATCGAACAGTAAATAATTGAGATGTGCAAATTTGTAAGCTTACCATTACTATGTTTTCGAGTAGACATGCGAGATTGTACGAATATCATAAACTCGAAAAATAAAATCAATAAATCGATGCTAAATATTGGCTAGCAGGAGGCGCGTCGTCATGCGCGTTACGCAAGCGGCAAAGGTCGCCGCTCCGAGCGCGGCCACCGACTGCCGACTCTTTCCTTCGAGGAATGAGATCGCGCGTCTACTTCTCTTCGCTTTCTTCTCTTTTTTCGGGATTTCACTCCCTTCATTCTCTTCTTGTCCCCCGCCCTCTACAATCATCGATATTTTCTCTTCGTGGTTTTTAACCAAGAATAAATGTTGACGTTAATTCTTGCACTTGCTCATCTGAAAACAGGCTTGATTATTTGTGGCATGGGAAATGTCAAAATGAATACTTTACTCGCAGTATGTGAAAGGGTGACTTTTTCTCTGTAAAAACGCGAAAATGGGTTTAATATTAAAAGATCCGATGATCGGTAAGGGAAATAAGTTGCAGAAAAAAAAATAGTCGGAACGAGATGGATCTCTAGAACGATGTGGAGGGAAGGGGCGGAGCTAAAGAACGAGGCGCGGGATTAGGCGTGGCCAAGAAACGAGGAGAGGGAGGGGCGGGGCTAATGGACGAGGTGGGGCTAAAGAAAGAAGCGAGGAGAAGGGCTGAGGCAAAAGAACCAGGAAGCAGCAGCTCCATCAGGCCGCCAATTTTTTCTCTGTACACTCTAATACTTCTTTATGGTGCAACCACATCATGGGCAACCTGAGCTTCGTGCTGCGGGCTGCTTCACCGAGCCCTGTCTTCTCGAGGGCATTATTTTTCCCGACCGGAACTCTCCGGATACCATAACTTTTTACTCATTGTCAGTGGTTCTTGATTTCCGTTATCATGCTGTATTGTCGTTGCACGTCGATTGAGTCAGTCGAGCGATCGTCTGGTTCTGTAGGACCCACGGGGTCGAGATACAGACCCCCTCCTATATGCAACTTTCGTGTCCCACCTACTCTACTTTGACTTCAACAAGATCAGAGCTTTCTGGAGTGCCCATGGAGTCTAGAGACCCTATATAAAGTGTTCTCGATTGAGCTGCACGAACCGAGACAATTGCAAAAGACCTGAGCATCGATCAACTCAACGAAAATAGCATCATTTGGTCACCATTTTGAATATATAAATAAGCAGTATTTCAACTTGATCAGTAAGACCGAAAGCAAATGTATCGATGACTTTTTTCTAATGCCTCTTTCTTCTTTGAACGGAATGGATAGCCGGGGGGGATGCACCGAAAAGCAGGTTTAGCGCGCACTTCCTTGGAAATCGGGCGAGGGAAGCAACACTCTTGATCGTTTCCATGCTCTATCTCTCTCTCTTTCTAACTTTATCTTTCCCTCTTCCTTCATCTCCTCTCTCCTCTTTATCTCTGTCTTCCACTCTGCACTATCACTCCCGTTCCTCGTATCGATGAGTGCATCCTGTCTAATCTCGCATGTTGCAGTGGTCGCTTCTTCTTTCCTCTCTCCTGGCGGGAAATGCCCTGGCTGCGACCTGCGGCGACGCAACGCTCCCCTTCACATTTGAGGTCAGAACAAGTTATTGTTTAAAACAAATGCAATTTAACACAATAAATAAACAGGCGCGTGTGTGAAATAAATATGTATACATATATTTAAAAAAATATAACTAATTTAACTAAAAAGCCGTATATAGTAACCTTGACTAATAAAAGGTGCTGCCCGACGGCCAGCCCGTGCTCGGCTGCGCCCGCCCGACGTGCTGGGGATGGCAGCCGAGTGGAGAGCCGGCAGCCACGCAGAACGCCACCTTCTTCTACCAGATCAACCAGCGATACAACGGCTTCTATCGGTCTGCATCTACTTTATGAAGATTATAATTGAAATAGTTTTAATCTTGTCTAATGATATTGAAATATTTCTCTTATTGTTAGTTGTCGACATCTTCTTGCCTCTGTCTCTCTTTCTCTCTCTCTCGCTGTCTCACTCTTTCTTACTCTTCCTCTCTGTCTCCTCTATTGCTTTCTCCTTCTCTCTCTCCCTTTCTTTTCTCTCTCTCTCTCTTCCTATCTCTCTCTGTCTTACTATCTCTCTCTCTCTCTCGTTCTTGCTCTCTCCCTGTTACTCTCCCTCTCTCTCGCTCTCTGAGTCTCTCTCTCAGTTTCTCTCTCTTTCCAGCCCGTTTCCTGCACTCTCCTCGCCATACGGCCGTACAGATCCGCGCTTCTACCTGCAGAACACTGCGGTTCGTATCAGAATGAAAATAGTTTCATTGATCACTCGCAGCTGCTCAACCCGTGATCGAAGAGAAAGACGAATTTGACGAGGGAAGGATCAATGCATCTTATCTCTCTTTTTGACTGCTTATGCAGTGCGCGTGCAAGGAAAAGTGATCTTTTAGCCGCGTGGAGATCCATATTGCGACAATCCTTAGTCGGCGGCTAAAACATCTCCTTTCCTACTACATAATGATCACTGCTTATTTCAAATTTTTCTTCTTTCACCATTTTAGGGCACTTTACTTGTCTCTATTCCACCCTCGCTCTCTTTCTCTCTCTCTCTCTCTCTCTCTCTCTTACTCTTCAAATAAGACTCCACGTTGTAGTACTGTGAGCCAGACTTCTCGTCGCCAGCATGCGTCGGTATCTCACGCTGGGTGGGCGGTGTAGTGCCACTTCAGGACGTCAGACAACTAGCGTACGCAAGATAGAGACATAGAGAGAAAGAGAGACAGAGAGAGAGACAGAGAGAAAGAGAGAGAAAGAAAGAGAAAGAGACAGAGAGAGAGAGAGAGGCAGAGAGAGAAGATTACATCCTTCTTTCTGCCCTTTCAGCATGGTGCTCCAGTGCTGTACTCATCCGCAGATGTCGCGGTCTGAGGATCGTGGAGTCGCCACTCTCTACGGCGGTGAGTCATTTATATTAGAATGGATAATCTTATCTATATTAATTATTTTAGTCAACAAATTTTGCTAACAAAAAATAATAATTCTTGTTGTAATGAATTACAAGTCGTGCAGGACAGATCTTCAACGGGGGCGAAGTGTACGACCAATTCGGCCGGCCATTTGGATTCGACTACGTGTCAGACGCGAGGAAGGTCGTCTATCCGAATGGGAGGTCTCTCGTTTCGTCTATCCCTCTCTTCCCTCTCTCTCCCTCTCTTCTTTCTCTCTCCCTCTCTTCTTTTTTTTCTCTCTCTCTCCTTCTCTCTCGCCCTTTTTTATCTCTGACTCCCACTTCCCTCTTCGTTCGTCGCCAACTAATCAATTGCTATCATTTCTCTTTTATTGATTGTTCCAAGCTCCTCATTTCCAGTTTGTACTACGAAGTCGACGTCCGCCGAATCAACTGCACCGATGGAGGAGGTCACTATTATTATTGCTTGTTAAAATCTTTTTTTCAAGTTACATTAACATCTGTAAAACGTCGCAACCTTGAAAAGTTGATAATGAACTGGTGGACGGTATACCTTAATCCTCTTGTTCAGGTGCCGGCGCCGCGGGCAGCTCTTACAGCTACGACCAGCCAAACACAGGCTCTTCCTTCTCTCAGAAGGTGTTCACTATTCTTGACACTCTTAGCAACATTACAATACAATGCCCTTCATTTACTGCAACAATTTACACTTTTCCGGCCTATAATAGATAGCAGTAGTAGACGATTATCTTTCTCCCTTCAGCACTCCAATCACCGTTTCTTCATGTCTTTTTCTCTCTTTATCGTGCTCTATCTCTATCTCTCTATCCCTGTCTCAGTCAATATCTCTGTCTATCTCACTCTCTTTCAAGCTATCTCTCTTACAGTACTACAGCCAATACTACGATAAATACTACAAGTATGCGGTTGCGCTCCCTCCTCCGCAATGCTTTGCAGCGGATCAGAAAGTGCATATGGCGGATGGGAGCACGAAGAGGATGGACGAACTGCAGATTGGGGTATGTAAGAGAGATAGAGAGAGAGAGAGAGACAGAGAGAGTGCGAGAGAAAGTGAGAGAGAGAGAGGAGAGAGACGGAGAGGGAGAGAGAGAGAGAAAGAGAGAGAGAGCGAGAGAGAGAGAGAGAGAAAGAGAGAGAGACAGAGCGAGAGAGACAGAGACAGAACGAGAGAGAGAGAGAGAGAGAGAGAGAGAGAGAGAGAAAGTGTGTGGATGGAGATTAGCAAGATGGTTCTTGCACAGGACTGGGTGCTGTCTTGGCAGGGGCCGCGCGTGGCCCCCTCACGCATTACCGTTTGGCTGCATCGGGAGTCGGCGACGGAGGCAGAGTTCATCCGACTCAGACTGGGAGGGGGAGGGGATGTCAGCATGACCGAGCAGCACTTCATCTACAAGGTCGGCAGGGGGATATTCTGCAGACAATTGTCATGCGTGAACAATTGAGAGATAGACAGACAGACACAGAGAGCGAGAGAGAGAGAGAGAGAAAGAGACGTTGCCAACCTTTGCAGGGTGACTGCCGCCGAGTGGGTCGTTCCCTGGCCGTGTCTGAGATGGCGGGCGAGGCCGTGTTTGCAAGCGAGCTCGTGGTCGGCGACTGCCTCTACACTCTCGCAGAGGGAAACGCCACGATTCGAGAGGTGTGGCATTCCTGGAAGTGGACGTAATTGCCATGACATTTATAACTATTCCATTTTACATTTGTCATGACAAGTTTTCTTTGATTCATTGAAGACATTTTTCCGTTGTCGCTCTTCTGAGTATCCAAAGCCCAAGAGAGAGAGATATGTATGTATGGATGCTATAAAGGAGAAGTTAGAGAGAACGAGAGAAAGAGAGATGGAAAGAGAGAGAGAGAGAACGAGAGAAAGAGAGATGGAAAGAGAGAGAGAGAGAGAGAGAGAGAGAGAGAGAGTATGGTCCAGATGCGCATCGTGGAGATCAGCATGGAGCACGGAGTCGGGATCTACGCGCCGATGACCGAGAACGGAGACATCTTCGTGAATGGAGTGGCCGTCTCTTGCCATTCTATCTTCCCTTCGCACGCCCTCCAGGGCTCGTTCTTCAGGGTGTCTTTCTTTACATCTTTTATATTTTTAGACTATGTCTACCATAAAAATTTCTTATAAATATTGTAAAAATCAGTTCCTAATCAGTTGTTCTGCAGCACTTTTATCGCTTGCGAACTGCGCTCGCTCACTGGCTGGGACTGGCCGTCGACCAGGTGGGTTTCTTTACTCGTTATGCTATTTATAGATCCAATTGTGAGGTCCCAAAGCGATGTGAATCTTATGATTTCCAGGGAGAGGAGACACCGCCGATCGTCGACACTCTCATCGACGTCATCTCTTTCATTGTGCCAGAGGGACTTCTTAGACTGCGCTAGAAGCTATTCGTTTTGTACACACACATACAAATATTGTATTTGTAACTAAAATGTTGCGAATCAGTTGTGAACGTATGTATAAAATAAGAAAAGCACTTTTACTATTGCGAAACTTATTCAAAATACAACTCATTGAGACATGATCGGTTTTTTGTAGTGAAAATGTCTATCTTTTATTATAAGGGGCCTATTATTCTTTGTCAATATATTTTTGAAATCTTTATCTTTTCCTGACTGCGTTTCATATCTTTTCTCCAATTGAATAGTAACATTAATATATTTTTTTTAATATTTGAGCGGAAAGGAATTTCTGCTTTCGAAAATGCAAATATTTCTTCTGAATCTCATGCAGAAATACAGTAGCAGTTTATTTATTATTACAGCGTAAATACATTAAAAGCGAGATTGAAGAGAGGAATCTAGAAACTTCTTGAAGATGAGAGCTTCAATGCGCACATTCTGGTAGAGAAACCGGTATTGGCTTGCAGGAAATATCAACATAAAAATTTCTTCATAAAAATTGCACCCTCAGGAATTCTGAAGAAAGACAGTAAAAGTGAGCATTTTTAAATAGATTTTTTAGCAACGCTGATGTGACAAAAGTTTAGCAACAAGACAATAAAATATTTAATTTTTCTTTTTGGGAAATTTTTCATATCGTGGTTTGCAATACGCATGCTTAATAGATCACTGGATATGAGATCAGTGAAGCAAAAAATTGGGGTTTTTGCGGACTAACTTGTACATATTACATATTGTTCTGCAAAAAGGATCTGGACGGATGAGAGATGTCAAGGCAGAGAATGAGCGATGGGTCAAAGAGAGAAGAAAGACGAGAATGAGAGAGCGAGAAATTGAATGAAAGGGAGAGAGAGAGAATTACGAGCGATAGAGAAAACGAAAATTAAGAATTCTTTATCTCCTCCTCCGTTGTCGTGGTCACTCTCAACTTTCTTCCCCTTTGCTCTGTCATTTTCAGCCTCCTCGAAGCGGGCTTTTCCGTGCTGGATGTGAAGGCAAACTTCATCTTCTTCGCGTCGGCATCCTTTGATCTTTTCACGTCGGCTTCCTTTGATCTCTTGTCATTCGGGGGCTCCGTCGCGATTCGGACGCGTTTTCGATGGCGCGGCGGCGGCTTAGAGCCTTGTTCCGGTGATGCGGCGGCCTGGGAGGAGGAGCGGAAGGTGAACTTGATGCCGGGAGAGCGGGTGGAGGAGGGGGACGGAGATGAGGAGGGGGAGGGTGATGGTGGAGATGTTGTGGACGGAGAGGGAGTGGGAGAGGGAGAGATAGAGGTAGAGGTGGAGGTTGTCGTTGGAGAAGTCGAAGATGACGTCATCGACTCCTCTTGACTCATCGTCAGCTTCTTCGGCCGCTTCTTCTGCGCGGCCGTCGTCGCGTTGACGGCGAACGAACGGGCACTTCGACTGCAAAAGGAAGCGAGTTGTGATGACAAGAAATGAATAGAGTGAACTGGAAAGGGAATTGAACTATAGCAGAGAAGGCATGCAAATGAAATGTGAAGGGGAGAAACAAGACAGAGAAATACACGCAGTGAGAAACAGCTTGATCACCCGGCATCGTTTTCTTTTACTCGTTGGCTGTCCGCTGCCAGTTTCAGTGCCTTTCTATGCGCCGGCAGCTCTTCCCTCAGCACTTTCTCGATCCGGGTGAGCACGTCCCTGAACCTGGCGACACTTAACAATTATTGATTAATTTCGCAGGTTGTTGTTATTTACACAATAGATACATAGCTCCTTTTTCAACTCATTGTATGGAAGACAAGTCGAGATGTTTGTAATAACTTCAAGAGAGAAATTGACTGTCTTACTTGGACGAGACGACTTGGCTCGCTTTGATATCCTCCAGTTTGGCGCCAATCTTCTTGAGGAGATCAGGATTCACAAAGTTCATTGTAGTCCGAGGAGGTAGAGACGGAGGAAGGCGTGGAGGAGAAGTGGAGGTCGGAGCAGAGGTCGTCTGAGGAGGACGGATAGAGATTCTTTCCCTTTCCCTCTCCCTCTCATTCCAACCTTGACATCCGTAAGAGTGTTCTTCTGCGGCCGCCGACCCTCGTCATGCTGAGCTACGGTGATGAGGAGAGGGCGCGCGGGCCGTGAAACGCGGAGTGGATGATGCTGTGGCGGAGGGCGCTTCGTGTCTGCGCGATGCAGCTCAGTGGCGCCGCTCCGGCCCCGCCCGGCCTGCCACGTTTGCAGCGGCGGCTGCCGCGCTGCACGCTGCGGAGGCTCCTCTCGCAATGAGCGGACCTGATCAGACGTTTACAAGTATATATATTTTTTTAAACTTGAAATGCGTTTACTTGACGAGCGAAGCATATTCTGCATTGGATTTATTATGCGTATTGTTCGACACAATGAAGAGCCAAGAATATCACAAATACAAGCATAGAGAATGTTTTTAACAAATTAAAATGTAGATTAATTGGTGTATTTCATGTATTCTTTCCAATCCGAAAGATAAGTCTAATAATAAGCAGTTTAGGAATATGTCATATGTATAAATCAATAGATAATCTTCCTGACCATCTGAGTCCGCGGCATGTTCTCAGCAGCTTGGACGGCCTTCTGCTCCTTCCTCTCGACCACCTCAGCACTCTCATCAATGATCGTCGGGTAGTGGTTGGGGCGGTGGGTGTGCGACAACTAAAAGAAGACTTTTAGTTATAAGGAAATGCAGTGTTCGCATTTTATTGGCATTGAACGATTGAATATTTCGTGAGATAGGAAGGCTAAGAACTTCAAATACCTCGCTTCGACTACGCGCGCTTGCAGGCGGAGATGCGGCTGCAATCTGTTGGTCGTTGGAGCGTGGCAAGGCGGTCGATGGGGGCTTTAAAAAAATCCTAATTTTTTTAAATTTTTTTTTTCTTTATAATTTTTTTACCTTTAAGTTGATAGGTGAAAATAAAAAAAGTGGGTAATTATTTATGATACCATCTTGTTCCCGCCGGAGACGAGTCCGTATGCAGGCTGAATGATGGGCGCTGCCGTGAAGGGCAGCAGAGGGATCGGCACGTCACTGATGACGACGTCTCCACTGGCCGTCACGGGATGTGCGGTGGGCGGGACAATGACGGTGGAGCGAGGGGCCGTGAAGGATGAAGCACCACCCACTACTCGGTCTACAGGCAGTTACTATGTTCATATATCAGCATAGATATATAAAGAATAGAATAAATGAGAAAGATGTATGCTTGCCGTCAACGAAGGGCTTCTGGTAGCCACTGTCCGGAGGCGAGTTTATTCGCGGCTGAAGAAAGTGAGGAACACTTTGAAAGCTTGTCCTTTCGTTGTATCTGGCCATCTTGTCACTTTTTCTGTTTGTCTTTTCTCTCTCTATCTCTCTTTCTTGCTCTCTCGCCAAACCTTAGGCTTGCTGAAAGTGTTGGTGTGTGGACGTTCATAGACCACAGGCGGTCGTTGCTGAGGCTGCTGCTGGCCACCCTGAGCATGAGGCGGAGTCGATGGAGATGCTGAGGGGGCCGGAAACGGAAAGGGCGGCGGAGCCGGCAGCAAAGCCTCCGTCAGCGTCGACTGAAGCAAGCACATATGTAGATATTTTCATATCAGAAAAAATGTACTTCTTATAATAATTAATTTGTATCGATCAAATCTTCCAGTTCCGTTGTAGATTTTTTTCCCATATAGTAAGCGTTCCTTTCATTGTTTTCCAAAAAATGTTTTTTTTTTAAATTATCGCATGAATTGTCATGGAATTTCATTTTATGAATCATGTCACATGCATTGTTGGCTGTTGTCAAAACAAAGGAGTGCTTGAACCGATAGAACAAAAAAAGCTGAATCCATGCATTTATCACTTTCACCTCTTCGTTCTCTTCATTTCATATGTGATCTCTGCATGCTCGGCCCATGCAAAGGCAAGGTTCCACTCTACGTGCTTTATCGCCTGAGGATTGTGCAGCGAAGGCAGTCATAACAAAGGAGTGTCTAATAAGGTAGTGTAGAGAGTCTCAATACTAGCTTGATGTAGAAGTAATAAATATTATTAATTGTAAGGCCGACGAACAAGGAGCTGCGGCGCGAGCGTCTGCAGGGTGGAGAGAGCCTGCTGAGGAGAGGGCAGGCGAGGCGAAGACGGGAACGGTGTTGGGGAAGACGGAGGCTGGAAGGGATACGTCGTTGCCGGTGGCAATCCCACGGTTGTTCCGGTCATAGTCGTATAGGATGTCACGGGGAGGACAGGCTGCGCGGTCGATTGCAGAGTGGTTTGAACGGCGATCGGAGCTGCCGGAGGAGGAGAAGGAGGTACTGTAGTTGTCGCGGCGGGAGGCGGAGGGGCGGTAGAGGAAGTCTCCGTTTCAGTCGTTGGGAAGTTGACGACGATGAGCGGGAACTTTGGAGGACCGGCAGTTCTGTGAAGAAGAAAAAAGTTATCCCTTATTGTCGGTAAATGTAAGAGAGTGACAATTTTGAACTGAATCATATTCCTTCGTTGTTTTTAGAATGAAAACTTTAGTTTGTTTTATAAATTCTATTATGTGCATGTTATCTTTCGCTCTAAACAAAAGAATATATAAATGCAGACTTGTTAGCCTCAGCCTGCGCCTCGTCCTCGTCGTAGTCTGGCGGCGGCGCCAGCTCATCAGTGAATGGCGGAATCGTGAAGGATGACCTGCGTTGAGCGAGATCAGCTTTTATCATCAAAACATTCGTAAATATAAACTTGGATTATTATCGTACTTCATCTCTCTCATGCTCTTTCCTTCTTTCCCTCTCTCTCTCTCCCTCATTCTCTCTCTCTCTCTCTCTCTCTCCAACATTGGCGGAACGCCGGGCGGTGCGACGGGCGGCTGTCCCGGTCCCTGGTGGACGTCGCAGTAGAGCTCATCCGAGGCATCCGGGCAGTTGGGTACGCCGTCGCATACCTCAAGGAAGGAGACTTGGCCTTCTTGTTTCCCTGTTTAGTTGAAGCGATGATTTCAGTCCGACTTGCCTGGTGCATGGCGACGTAAGCGTCGCGAGATTCGCATGTAAAGCGGCGTTCCACCGGCTTCACTCTCAAAGAATGAACACTTTCTTCTTCTCCTCATTCAATCTCTCTCCATTATTCTCTCTCTCTTCTCTCTCTCTCTCTTTCTCTCTCTCTCTCTCTCTCTCTCTCTCTCTCTCTTCTCCCTCTCCCTCTCGCCCTCTCTCTCACTCTTCCCCTACCTGCAAAGCATTTCGTCCTCTCCATGCGGGCAGTCCCTCTCTCCGTCGCATCTCCTCTCTCCACCGATGCACTCGCCGCTCTTGCCGCACAGAAACTTGCCGGTGCCGCACACTAAATTGCAGCCGTCTTGGGACACGCATTTTTACATTCGTATACTCAAGAAGAAAAAGTCGGGAAGAGTGAGAGATGCAGAGAGAGAGAGTGTGTGAGAGAGAGAAAGAGAGAAAAGAGAGAGAGAGAGAGATAGGAAAAGGAAAAGAGTGAACGTTCGTCCGACAAGATAGAGACAATAAAGGACAGGGATCGGTGGTGTTTTCCATTGATCTCTCCCTCTTCTTTTGTCCGAAGAGTGAGCAAATATACTGAAAGGAGGTTAGCTCCTTGACAAGTGTTCCCATCAATGCCTATTTCAGTTCGCATTGATCGCTCATGGAGTCCATAAAAGTTCTATATATGTACGTATGTATGTAAATGCAGTAAAGTCTCAGCCCTTGTTCTTAGAAATAAATATGCCACTTAGTCCACTTTGAATCTATTTTACCATTCGAATGAATTTGCTGTTGGCTGCGCATAATTAAAGGCAGACTTCCTGGAGATCGTATTCAGATGGTGCGAAGCACGCTTTCCGGAATACACCCGATAAGTGTTGAGTGCAAGATGGAGCGAGAGAATGAGAGAGAGAGAGAGAGAAAAGAGAGAGTGGAGACGGAGAGAGATAGAGAGACGAAGGGAGGCTGGGATCGAGATAAACATAGATATTGTCATAGTCAGATTGCGCGAACACGACCGAGCAGGGCATCTTGCGCTGGGAGAAGCCTCCGGGAAATCATTTCTCCGTTCGCGGGCTTTCGATCTCTCAATCTCTCTCTCTCTGCCGTTCTCTCACTCTCTCACTTTCTCTGTCCATCTCTCTTTCTCTCTCTCCATGTCTCTCTTTCTCTCTCTCTCTCTCTCTCTCTTCCTGAATCGCAACCCTGTTCTCAGACAGCTCCAATGAATATGCGCAAACACACGAGTGTGGAATCCGAGGTGGGGCGGCGCGCGCTCGGACGCCACAAGATGAATACAGAAGGAAGAGAGAGAGAGAATGAGAGAGAGAGAGAAGCAGACAAAGAATAAAGGGCGATATGATAAATGAGATCATAGACGTTCCGACTTCGAGGGTTTCTGAGGGGTTGCGTTGAAAAGGGAAGGAACAAGAATTGCAGATGCGAGATTTCATTATTGGAGTGAGAGAGAAAGAGAGATATAATCTGATTGAAATAACTGAATGGAAATACATATCTGGACAGCCGCGAGCTTATAATTGTGATGAAATGATAGGGCAGAGATAGGAATCCAAATTTAGAGCAACTTTGAAGTAAAATATCAAATAGATAAATAAATATATAAATGAATGAATGAATTAATTAAAAGAGGACGTAGTACCTTCGCAGTTGGTCTCGTCGCTGCCGTCGGTGCACTCAGCGATGCCGTTGCATCTGCGAGACATCGGAATGCACTCTTCGCTCACGACGCACGCGAACTCACCCGCGGCGCACATCGCTGAAGATGAAGAGAGAAAGAGAGAGAGAGAGAGAGAGAGAGAAAGAGAGATGAGATTAGGGATTGTTGAGAGTGATACAGGAAAAGAAATTGGAAAGATAATAAGGATGGCAGAGTGGAATGTGTCTAGTAGATTCAAGCGGCCGATATGGCATGAATGCTTTCAGTATTAGAATGGAGATGGAAACAAATATGAAGACAAACGAGAATTTTCAGCTCATTAACATATTGTTTAAATTATCAGAATAATTTTCAATCCGTATAAAAGATAAAGGCCCAACTTAGCAACATTTAATGAAGGAAGTTTTAGAATTGGCAAATGCAGTAGATCAGTTTGTGGAAAATAAGAGCAATTGAGGACTGCATAACAAGCCAAAACTGCTGCTTCTGTGCTCAAAAGAGAGAGAGAGAAAGAGAGAGAGAATTCTAGAAATAAAGAGAAAAAGATAGAGAGAGAAAGAGAGAGAGAGAGAGAGAGAGAGAGAGTCTGACGGCAGTTCTGCTCGTCCTCCTCCATGGCGCAATCGTAGTGGCCGTCGCATCTCTGCGCCATCTCCACGCAGCTCTCGCTCATGGCGCATGCGAATTGCGTCGTGTTGCATGACGCCGCGCCTGTTCAGGGTAGCAATTTACATTTACAAAAATTTATTTTAATTAATCTACTTTATAAATTTTATTTATAAGTTTTTTTAAGCAAAAAAACTCATGTGTTATTACAAGGACACATTGAACAAAAAGAAGAGCGCAAATAAACCTTTCATCATGGCGCATCCCTTTACATTGTAGTCATAGTTGCAGTTCTGCGTGCCGAGTGTGTCGTAAACGAGGCCTGAATATTATTTCTTAATACACTTTTTTTACTGTAATATCACAAGGTGCATGTCTACGAAAGAAAAACAATTACAATTTTGAGGGCTATTCAATATTTGGAATGCCCGACAGTGTGACCGATGATTTTATATTCAAACTTAAAAAAAGGGCTGGCAAAATGCTATGAAAAGTCTTTCTTCCTCACCGACTCTGCACGTCTTCTTGTAAGTTCTGTAGCCATCAGATTGCCATCGGCAGTGGTAGAATTCCCCCGAGCACTCGTAGCCGAGGAACTGGCCGAGTGGCGACTTTAGTAGGCCCGCTCCGGCGAGGAGGCTGCTGAAAACTCCTTCTTTTTCTATTTTCCGCCAAGCATATTTAAACTTCCAGCCATTTGTGCTGACCTGTCATTACAGTAGTTGGTCTTGACGGGTTCCATCGACTGGTCGAGGAGGTCAATCGCCTTGGGATGCGCCGAGACGAGCGGAGGAGTTCGTAGGAGAAGAAGCAGAGTGGACATTAGTAGTGATGATAGTATTGATTGATAATGATTATTATGATTATGAATGATTGCGGAAGGCGCCATGAAAGGCGCCGCCCTTGACGTTGCCATGCAGAAGAGAAGAGCGAGGACAACTGGAGGGGAGGCTGGATCAAATCACACAGTGAGCGGGCCGAGCTGAGATTCCCTCTCTCGCTCTTGCACTCTCTCCGATTCTGTGCAGCACGTCGCGTACCCTCGGGGCACTGGAGAGAGTGGGCGGGGCGATGGCAGAAGAGAGAGAGAGAGAGAGAGGGAGAGAAAGAGAGAAATGGAGAGAGAGAGAAAGAGAGAGATGGAGAGAGAGAGAGAAGCTGACTTCCTCCCGTGTGCCAAACGTTCTCGTCAAACGCAGAGGGCGCCTCAGGCAGGCCGTGCATGCATTGGGGGCTGACCGCGCGCTCACGAGAAACGACTGGACAGCAATAGCATTCCACTCTCTCTCTCTCTTTCTCTCCCTCTCTCTTGCACTCCCTCTCTTTCTCTCTCTCTCTCTGTCTATCCATCTCTTCATAAATGTTCTTGCACTCTTTGCTTATGATATCCGCTACATTGCTGATGTTTCTCTTTCTTTCCTATGGTCTAATTCTTCTTCCTCTGCCTCTAGCTTTCACTCTCTCTCTCTCTCTCGCTCTCTCTTCCTCGTCCTCTTCCTCCCTCCCACCTCTCTATCTCTCGCCTTCTGAAGAGGTGCGAAGAAGAAGAGGCACACAAATGGAGCCCGGTAGAACAATGGCGATGGTCTTTTTTCGTCTCGTCCGCAATGAGCATGTTCAAGAATAGGCCGATATGAAGGCTATTGTGAGAGAGAGAGAGAGAGAGAAAGAGAGAGAGAAAGGGAGATAGAGGAGGGGAAGAAGATTGGGAGAGGGAGGGAATAACAGAGAGAGATGAAGAGTTAGAGTTAAAGGTGACAGAGAGCGAAGTATTACCTAAACTTTTCAGCCCCTCACTGCACTACATCTGTATTCCTTTGCGTGATGAGTATCATGGCTATGAATGTGGAAAGCAGATTGAGTTGGCTTGGGAATAACCACATATACTATTTTGTAATGTTTTCACGGCTTTTCTCTAATTCTAGTACAAAATTGACAGTGATATGTCATCTTTCTGGCCCCGGTCTAGCTTGTTGTTGACGTCGTTGTTGAAGGCACTCGTTGTGAGGTGGAGGAGGATGGCCTTGGCCTGCGGAAGGCTCCCCCTCCTCCCGTGTTCCTGTTATGGCTCATGAAGTGTCTCACTTTCGGCGATGCTTGGCGCCAAGTGAGGGCTAATCAGAAAAGCAAACAGACAACATCTTTTCTCTCCCTTCCTCCTCTTTCACTCTCCCTCTCTCTTTCTCTCCCTCTCTCTTTCTCTCTCTCTCCTTCTATCTCCCTCCTTTCTTTCTTTCATCCTCTTCCTCTTCCTCTCCCTTTCTCACATTCTATTTTCTCACATCCATCCTCTACTTCGCAACATTTTTTTCACGCCTCTTCTTCTGGCCACCTCTGGTCATCAACGTGTTACTCGTCAGCAATGAACCGCTCTGCTCTAATCTTTCCCTTCTCTCCTTCTCTCTCTCTCTCTCTCTCTCTCTCTCTCTTCCTCTTCATACTAACACCGTATTGCCTGAAGAATGGAGGAGCTGCCTCTGTCCTACCGGGCAATGCCCCTACGAGAGTCTCGGGTTTCTCAGAGAGAGAGAGAGAGAGAGTGAGTGAGGAAGAGAGTGGCACTCTTCTTGACAGACGGAGTGGGGGGTGAATTGCACCGAATTCTATTGAATCGGAATGCGGAACCGTTCAGATTGAGTCAAGTGTGTCTATTCTCTCTGCCTCTTCTCGCTTCCGCTCGCTCTATCACGTTCTCCCTCTCCCTCTCTCTCTCTCCCTCGCTCTGCCATGACCACGGATTGACTACGGCGACCAGAAGCTAGCTTCGGTTAGCCATCTCGGCTCATCTTTCAAAATCCACCTGGAGGGCATCCTCATGAGATTCTGTATCTCCCCCTTTCATTCCCTTCCGCTCTCCATCTTTTCCTCATTCTTTCTCCCTCTGCCTCTCTCTCACGTCTCTCTCTCTCTCTCTATCTGCTTCTCTCCTACGTCTCTCTCTCTCTCCCTCTCTCTATCTGTTTTCTTTCTCTCACGTCTCTCTCTCTCTATCTGCTTCTCTCCTACGTCTCTCTCTCTCCCTCTCTCTATCTATCTTCTCTCTCTCACGTCTCTCTCTCTTTCTCTATCTGCTTCTCTCCTACGTCTCTCTCTCTCTCTCCCTCTCTCTATCTGTCTTCTCTCTCTCACGTCTTTCTCTCTCTCTCTCTCGTATCTCGTTGCATGTACCTCTGCTATTTGCATATGACCGCTTATTCAGGGAAGATTCCGTCACGAGAGATCTTTTCCGCCTTGAATCAGTTCCGGGGGCAGTTCGTCAGAAGTTTTCTTCATTCCTTGTGTTTGAGCAAAGGAAGCCATAGAACGAGCGAGAATATCATGGAATACAACGACTTGAGAAATGGTGGCGAGGTCATGAGGATGTCGTTTACCTGCCTAGGAGAGGGAAAGAGACGAACTCAGATCATGAGAGAGAGAGAGTAGATAAGGAGAGATAGGCATAAGAAATGAAAAAGGAAGAGAGGGAGAGAGAGAGAGAGAAAAGAGCAGAGAAAGAGACAGATCCCAAAGTCGAAAGAACAATGACCGAAGCACCCATGGATATGTGGCTCGCGCACTCTAAAGACCATCTCTGTCCCCTTCATTTCTGACAAAAAGGAGTGAGGATGGACAGCCATTCTCCTCTCACACCTCCGCTGAAGAGGGGATCAAGAAGGGTAAAGGTGAGATATTTGGTGAGAAGGGAGAAAGTGAGTGAGAGAGTGAGAAGAGAGGGAGCGGGAAGGAGAGAGGCTGAGAAGGATGAGAGTGTGAGAGAGAGAGTGAGAAGAGAGGGAGAGGGAAGGAGAGAGGCAGAGAAGGATGAGAGTGTGAGAGAGAGAGAAACAAAAAGAGACAGAGATTGTGTGAAGCTCAAGTATGAAGCTTGGACGGATATGGATATGCATACACACAGATGGACATTGATATCCAGGAGAATCATGGTGTGTTCTGATTTGGCTCTGCTCACTTCGTAGCTCATTGCTATAATGCTATCAGTGAACTGGCGGGGCAATAGCCATTCAACCAGCCTGACCCCCTTGAGGTGCCCATCTCTTGGGGAGTATTGTTGTCCTTACTATAAATATGACTACTCGGAACTGCCCTCCTCTAAAGAGACCCCTTTTTTGGCTCCTCTGCTCTTCTCAAACTTCACACGCTCGCCTTCTGAAAGGCGACACCGAGTGGTCATCTTCCGGGCTCTGTGTACACAGTAGCCTATTCTCATATACTTACCATGTACAACTTCTCTCTTTCTCTCGCCCTCTCTCTATCTCTCTCTTTCTCTCTCTCTCTCTCTCGCTCTCTGCTCGTTCACACATCCATTGCTCCACTGTGTTGGCATACTACTTCAACGTGCTTTGTCCTCTTACTAGTTCCTTTCTCAGCTGGTCACTCTCCGTCTATCTTGTCCCCTCGTTCACTCTCCTCTCTCTCTCTCTCTCTCTCTCTCTTAATTGTCTACTCTACTGCGTGCTCTTTGTCCCTCTAATTCATTTCTCATCTTTTCTTTTCTTTCTCGCCGAGTGGCACCTTCTGTAGTATCTTGAGGCTTGCTGAATTTTTAGTCCTAGCATAACTTTTCTCTTTAAATAAATATGTCTCTCATTCTTGCTCGCTTAACATCTCTCTCTCTCTCTCTCTCTCTCTCTAAATCCCACTCCCTCTCTCACTCTCTTTTTCTTTCTATCTTCTCTCTCGCTCTTTTTAAAAGAGCGAACCATGATGTGCTTTGAGTACACATCAGAAGTAGTCTGCTGTCTGAATTGAAGTTTAATTTATTATAAGCGAGCTGATTAATGAAAAAAAACGAGGAATATAAGTTCCCTATGAAGAAAGGTTCGATTTTTGATCAAATATTACACTTCTTCAGAAAGAGTTGAGCAATATACAGTAGGACAGAAAAACGTAATTTAACCTTACTAAAAAGTAAAAAATAAAAATATGATTAGGAAAAAATTAATTCATATTACGAATTGTTTCAGCTAAAGGAATCAACGGAAACAATCTTGGCGCTCATAAATGTCGCGCTAGCGTGCTCCGTGGTAAATACTAAAGATGAGAGCGCAAAAAATTTGGGAGTGCGGAACTAGTGAGGTGCGGAACAGTGAGAGAACTAGAGAAAGAGAGTGAGACAGTGGGAAAGAGAGAGAACTAGAGAAAGAGAGTGAGACAGTGGGAAAGAGAGAGAACTAGAGAAAGAGAGTGAGACAGTGAGAAAGAGAGAGAACTAGAGAAAGAGAGTGAGACAGTGAGAATAAGAGAGAGAACTAGAGAAAGAGAGTGAGACAGTGGGAAAGAGAGAGAACTAGAGAAAGAGAGTGAGACAGTGAGAATAAGAGAGAGAACTAGAGAAAGAGAGTGAGACAGTGAGAATAAAGAGAGAACTAGAGAAAGAGAGTGAGACAGTGGGAAAGAGAGAGAACTAGAGAAAGAGAGTGAGACAGTGAGAAAAAGAAAGAACTAGAGAAAGAGAGTGAGACAGTGGGAAAGAGAGAGAACTAGAGAAAGAGAGTGAGACAGTGAGAAAAAGAGAGAACTAGAGAAAGAGAGTGAGACAGCGAGAAATAGTAAGGAGAGAAAACTACAGAGAAATAAATTTACACAGATACACAGTTAGAGAAGGTGATAGTGCACTGAAATGGGAGTATTTCTCTTGCCACCATGCCATTCAACAATTTTCTCTCCTTTTCACATGAAAGGTCAAACGAACAGAGGAGCAGGCGGGAAGAGAAGGTGATGCTTGTATAGGCAGCAGGGGAGTGAGACGATCAGAGAGAGAGAGAGAGAGAGAGAGAGAGAGAGAGAGAGTGAGTGACTGAGAGAGTGAGAGACCTCAAGTTCGTAGGAGGGAACAGAGAAATATAGACTTAGCAGCAGTGGCATCTTAGTTGACAGACGCAACTCTAAATCCGGTCAATTCTGTTTACGTGCGAGCGAAAAGTTTTCAGTTTTTTCCCCTCTTTTTTTTCCACATCTTCATTTGCATGTTCGTGATGTACTTCGAATTCTAAGGCTAGATCGCGGCCATTAGCTGGCGTTCCTCTTTTAGTCGAACTGGTTCCAATCCATTCAGACGGGTGACCTAATCGACGACAGGAGAGAGATTGCGGTTGAGAAAGAGAAAGTTAGAGAAAGTGGATACATGCTGATTGTGAGAGAGAATGGAGGTTGGAGAGAGAGAGAGAGAAAGAGAGAGAGAGAGAGTGCTATGTGTAGACAGCTGAGGAGCCCAGATTAAGGTAAGCAAAACCATCTTTGCAAGCGCTCTTAACTACATGGATCTTTTATGTCCTTCTTTGACCAAGGAACTGTTCAACATTTTCTTTAGACTTTCATGCTCTCCTAGAGGTTTTGTTCCATTTGTGCTCAATCTCTTTCTCTCTCTCTCTCTCTCTTTCTCTCTCTCTCTTTCTCTTTTTCTTGTTCTCTTGCTCCTACCCCTCTCATACTTTTCTCCTTATCTGTTCCAGAGTGGCGAGTGCTCCTCCTGCTCGCCTCATGATGTCTCTCCGTCTCCTCGTCCCTCTCTTCTTCCTTCCCTTTCGTGTCCTCGCTCTCCCTCCCGGCAACTTTGACTACTCTGAAGCCGACGCCATCCGCTTCTTCCATATGGCAGCAGCAGCATACGGTGACCGGCACGAAGACTGCGTTCGGAGGTCAGAAGAGAGAGAAAGAGAGAGAGAGAACGAAAAAAAAGGAGAGAAAAGAGAGAGAGAGTGAGAGAGAGAGAGAGATGCGAAAGATTGTTTTTAAAATGGCTTGTGGGAGCGTTAAAAGATGCCTATAAGATTTTATAAAAACTTGCACGATTGAATGATTCTGATTCAGAGCCTTTCCGGCCTACGAAGAACGTCGACTCCACTCAAATAACACGCAGGTTTCTCTTTTGAATTTATAAATGACATTTGAGTCAAGTTTCTCTCATGTGCTCGTGTTCCCTCCTCCTCCTTCTCTCTCTCTCTCTCGCTCTTCTCTCTCTCTCTTCTCTCTGCTCTCTCTCTCCCTCTCTCTCTCCCTTCTCTCTCTTCTCTCTCCTCTGTCTCCTCTCTCTCCTCTCTCTATTCCAGGAGTGCGACGTGCTCGGTCACAGCTGCGCTGCCTTTGCTGTCCACTCTGATGCAATGCGAGAGATCATCGTCGTCTTCCGGGGAACCAAGACTCTCGTAAGGACTCTCTCTCTATCGCTTTATCTATCTCTCTGTATCTCTCTCACTTTGTGTGTGTCCTTTGTTTCTCTGCGCTCGCTTCCTGCTCCTCATGCTTTCGCTTTTTCACACTCAAATTCATACGTTCCTCATTGTCAAATGTCTGCCTCTAGTTCTCTCTTTCTTTTATTCTTCCCTTCTTTCTTTGCCCACGTGCGTACCAAGTTGATGACGATTGTATGGGGCGTACCAACTGGTTATCATGATAATCATTCTTGATGCGGTGATCATCTTTGCCCAGTCTCTCTTTCTCTCTCTCTCTCTCTCTCTCTCTTCTATTTCTATCTCTCGCCATCTTTACTACTGTGTCCTTGCGAAATCCTCTCTGGTCTTCTCCCTTATTCTTATTCTGAGAAGCTCTTGAGAAACGATAACAGAGTTGATACATTTGCATAGTTTTCCTCTTATTCCCCGCAGACACAACTCTTCACGGAAGGCTGGCAATCGCTCACTCCGGCTGTCGACTTTTTCGGCATGGGAAAGGCGAGTCAAAGTGTTATCTTTTTATCGGTTCCTCTTTCTTAAAACCAGCATAACTTGTTTGCATTAATGCATTTGATGTCCGTTCCAGTCTATTCTTATAAATACTGTATGTTCTGCCCTGAACTATTTAGAACACTTGTATTTGACTGACTTGAAGGTGAATCGCTACTTCATGACTGCTCATCTGAGTATGTGGCCGCCGATCGAGCAGTACCTCAACGATCCCAACTACTGGGTATGTCACATTTTCTATTCTACTTCTCTATTTTGTCTAATGAGAAATAGCCTTAGGGCTACTCGGTCGTCTTCACCGGCCACTCTCTCGGCGGCGCCCTGGCTGCGCTCGCTGCGGCACGCACTGTCAAGCAAGGTAGCCTTTCAATCTATGGAGAATTGATGGACATGGCATATCCTCTATCTTTCCTTCTCTCTCCCTCTCTCTCCGTCTTTCTTTCTCTGTTCAATCTATGTCTCATTTCTCTCCCCTTTTTCATTCTCTCTTCAATCTCTATTTATCTATCTGATATCTCTCCCTCCCCTCTCTCTCTCTCTCCCTCGCAGGTTTCCGTGCCTTCTACCAAGTGCGCGTCGTGACGTTCGGTGAGCCGCGCGTTGGCTCGGCTCGCTTCGCCTTTGGCTACGATGCTCTCGTGCCGAATACGTCAGTTGAACTCCTCTTTTTATTCGGTTTATTTATTCCTTTTTTGATGCTCGAATTCGAGATACCATGAATAGTCGATGTTAGATTTATTTTTTATTTTTATTTTATATAAATAAAAATAAATCTTAGCTTCCGCGTCGTGAACGGCCGCGACGTCGTGCCGCATCTGCCCGGCTGCGCCAAGAACACCGCACTCCAGGAGAGAAACGTCGCGCCCTGCGACCCGAACACACCCGATGAGCCGTATCAACATGGGACGGAGATATGGTGAGGGCGGTAGAGGGTACAGAGGATGTGAGAGGAGCGAATCAGAGAGAGAGAGAGAGAGAAAGAGAGAGACAGAGGGAAAAAGAGAGAGAGAGAGAAAGAAAGAAAGAAAGATAGAGAACTGTGAATCCCTGGTTGAGGTACCCCGATGGCATGCCCCCGTCCCAATCCCGCCGCCGCTATGTCATCTGTCATGGCGCGCCACAGAACGAGGACTTTGCCTGCTCGGACACGCTTAAGTTCCGTTTCGACGACATCTCCGATGCCGTCGCTGATCATCGCGAGTACTTTGGCGTCAAGGTTTATTACATTTCTCATTTAATAATTCCTGAATATTATGAAAAGAATACATATATTTCAATTGTTTTCATTAATATTAAACTTTTACAAATTTCACAATCGTACGTAAAACGCTAATGAAGCAGAAAAAAAAAGAAATTGAGGTGTCCGAACATGGCAAACGTGGCTGCATCACAACACCACAGGAACTTGACGAACCGCCGGCCATTCAAAGGGCCATCGACAGCTTCAACGGATTCCTCAAGAGGATCGGCATTCATTAGATGAGCACGCCTTATGAGTAATGAGTACATTTGTAACTAGAAAATAACGTAAACTTGGACAGAATAATAATTTCATAGAAGCTTATATTTGTACATAACCGTATGAATAATTAAAGATCTCAGCCGCTCATATTCGTTATCTTCAATCTCTTGAACCATTAACAAATAGTGCGGGTGTGCGAAAAGCACAGCAGTTTATACAATGAAAACCGTCTTCTTACTTGCCTTTTCTGTTCACTTCCAATGACACCTGTGATAAATAGATATCATTTTATCGCTGCTTCTTTCAAGCAATTCCACATCGAAAGAAAGGTCAACGATGGTGTAACGCTGTGAGTCAGGGAGAAAATAGATTGAAGGTCACCTGAGCAAATAGTCTGTTTTTGATGTGCGATGCCACATGAGGAAGATGAAACAGTGAATTGATGACTAATAAAGGCAATAATTGCTATCAAATCTGTGGTAGCTGATTCTTCGACTCCCTTCTTCTTCTCTTCGAATTAAATTTTTTTTAATAATCATTGTTATAGGAATGTACATCGTTATTGAAATATTGAAATATTTTGAATATTCTCTTTCAGTCATTCTGGAAATTTTTGGCCCGCAAGTTCTTGGTTGATAGTAAGAGAAGTTAGTGCTTGAGCTATACGTTTCATTTCACCGAGATTTATTTCGTGAAAGATTCTTGCCATTCCGTAAACTTCCGTTCGAACCATGTGGTCAAGTTCACCTTATCGCGAATCGGAGCAAAGCCGTCGGAACAAAGAAACAACATTTTTGTAGTTTGTCCTTGTCCTAGGAACATTGCGGCCAGTAATAACTTGAATTTTAACACTACATTCCCAGTAAACAGAGACCTTTGGACGTGAGAGCTGATAAGAGAACTGATGCAAGGATCGGAGGCGCTTTTGTGGCCGAAAGGGCTAAAATGTCCAACTTCTCTCGAGCCATGGAATGCACCTTTCTTTTTTATTTATCTATAGCGGGGGCGAATTTGAGTGGGCGGACAGATGGTGGGCCAGAAATCACCGCTTCTTTCGGTGTTTGACGTAGTTGCTGAAGGCATTCTTCTGCCACCTGAATATATATATGACAGGCTCGAAAGAGAAATAGATACGGATTCTTTCGAACTCTTTCCCTGGTCCTGACGCGAATATGATCTACCGTAATCAAGTACTTCTTCTTCTTGTGATCATCGTTGATAATACGCTGGCAGAAGAAGAACATGGAGTGTACCGGCTGCCACCCGGTGGCCGCTTTGATCCAGAACTCACGATGAATGTTGTAAGTCTCGCATTTCACTTACACTTCTCGTTCTGTTCCTCTCCCTTTCTTTCTGACTATTTCTCTAACTCTTTTTCTCTCTCTCTCTCTCTCTCTCTCTCTCTCTCTCTGTTTCTCAAGTTGTTGTCTCTTTGTACATTTGTACATATATGCATCCTTCGTTCATCCTTCATAGAGAAAACAATGCGAAGACAAGTCAAAGAAATGATTGGCCGTTGAAAAATGACATCTTCTTTAGCCTCAAATCATCGCCCACTGGGGCTATTCAGTGGAGACGCACCAAGTGACAACGGCCGACGGCTACATTCTCGAACTGCATCGCATCCCGCATGGAAATAATGGTACGGTAGAGATCACTCATCTATGGCTTCCTGTGTCTATTGATCATCAACTGGTCTTTTACTTGAGTACCAAATTCTTACTTTGGATATAAACCTGAACACTTTCAGCAGCATTTCAACGCCCAAAAATAGTATTTGCGGAACCGAAAATAAGTTGCAAAGTGTGTATACAAGATTACTTTTGTCATTATCTCGCTCCTTCACATGCCCAGGCGCCAAGTCCAACTGCACTCGTCGTCCGGTCGTGTTTATGCAGCACGGCCTCGAGAGCGGCAGCCACGACTGGATTATCAATCTACCCGATCAGTCGCCCGGTATGACTCTCTCCCCCTCTCTCCCTCCCTCTATTTCCTCTCTCTCTCTCGCTCTTTCTCCCTCTCTCACTCTCTTGCTCGCTCTCTCTCTCTCTCTTTCTTTCTCTACTCTCCTCTCCCTCTAGGCTACTTCTACGCCGATGCCGGTTTCGATATCTGGCTCGGCAACTTCCATGGCAACACGTACGGCAAGAAGCACGTGAGCATGAAGCCGTTCATGAACGCCAAGTTCTGGTCATTCTCGTCAGTTGCTCTCTCTTTCTCTCTCTCTCTCTCTTTCTCTCTCTCTGTTTTTCTCTCTCTCTCTCTCCATTCCTCTTCTATTTCCTTCAGCCATTTCCCCTTTCTGATTCGACGAGATGGCCGAGCACGACCTGCCAGCCATGATTGACTTCGTACTCGACAAGACGGGGGAGCAGCAAGTGCACTACTTGGCCCACTCGCAAGGAACACTCGCCATGTTCGCCAAGCTCTCCGAAGATCAAGCATCTGGCAAAAAGGTAGTAGGAGATCAATTGTCAATGTTATAGGCGACTTCACCTTACTAAAATGATAAAGTTCTTTTGAACGTCGAGAGGATGAGAGAAAATTAATCTATAAAAAATAATAATTTTGAAACGTTTCTAGCTGAAAGCCTTCTACGCTCTCGCACCTATTGGAACCGTCACAAGCATCAAGGGATTGATCAAGTTCGCATCCGACTGGCTGACCTTCCCTCTCAAGGTGAGCCACTGCAAGTCATTCTAATGGAGCAGATGAACCCTTATTTATTCATATTTATCATCTAATTAAAAAAAAGTGGTCCACACAATAGCGAGATGTATAATAATAATATTCTTTCTTGACTGCAGCTTATGGAGGATCTTCTTGGCTCTTTCGAGTTTCTGCCATCGGACATTTTCATGCAACTCGTAGCCGACATCTTCTGTACGGATCCACTTGTAAAGTACGTCTGCAAGAACGTCATGTTCCTCATTGGAGGACCGCAGACGAGCGACAACTTTAACACTGTCAGAAGAGAGAGAGAGAGAGAGACGGAGAGAGAGAGGCAGAGAGAGAGAAAGAAAGAGAGAGAGACAGACAGAGAGAGAGACAGAGAGACAGAGAGAGAGAGAGACAGAAAGAGAGAGACAGAGAGAGAGAGAGACAGAGAGAAAGAGAGAGAGAGAAAGAGAGAGAGAGAAAGAGAGAGAGAGAGAGAGAGAGAGAAAGAGAGACAGAGAGAGAGAGATAAATGTGTAGAGAGAACAATATGATCTTATGCAGACACGTGCTGGTGTGTACACAAGCCACGCCCCCTCGGGCACTTCAACCCAGAACGTCTTGCATTGGGCGCAGATGGTGAAGGGAGGAAAGGTCGCCAAGTATGACTTCGGATTCTGGGAGAATCTCAAGCACTACGGAAGGGTTGGTGGATGAAGAAATAGAAAGAGACGAACTACAATAGAAGGAAAAGGAGAGAGAGAGAGAGATAGAAAAATCGAGGAAAAAATCCGCATAAATGAATAAATGTGATTTGAGATGTCTCCACCGGTCTATGATTACGCGCGCATCTCTGGAGTGTCCATCCATCTTTACTGGAATGACGCGGACTGGCTCGCGACTAAGACGGACGTTCAGGGATACATCCTCAAGAAGCTGAGGAAGGAGTCCTTGTGGTTGGTGTCTTCCTTGGAAACGGAAAGAATGTACTGAAAAGCGACAGCGAGAGGGAGAGAGAGAGCGATATAGAAAAAGAGAAAATAAGGAAAGAGAGAAAGTTGAGGAGAGAGAAGTGGGAGGGAAAGAGAAAGAGAGGGAGAGAGATGCAGATTGTGAAAGAGTGAGGCATTCAGAGCAACAACTTCCTGCCAAAGTACAACCACCTCGACTGGATCTATGGCATGCCAGTTGTTGAAGACATCCACAGACCGATCGTACGGAAACTTGTCGACCCCGAAAGTGGCTGTCCACTTTGATTGAGGCATAATGTGCCAAGTGATAAATTCATTCGAAACAAAATATTTACAACAATTCACATTGAAAGAACAAGCAATGTTATCCAACGAAACCATGTTTGCATTTTTTATTGCTTCTAAAGGATGTCAATTTGCATCTCTCAGTGTTGCAAAAAGTCGAAGTAGAATAATATATATGTATTTATCTTATTGTCAATAGCAATCATTGAGTCGTGATTTAATTGTTTTGCAAATATTTTCATGGATTATAATATTCATACATCATAAGTCTTGGCGTAGAAGAAGTCGCAGAAGAAGAATGGAAGAAAACCGAGAGAGAAGCTCGCACAATCGAGAAAGAATTCGCTGCTCCAAAGATCCGCACAATTGAATTTAATCGAAAATTGCAAGCTAAAAATCTTCGAAACTCTTCGATGAATATTATCAATCAGCTTGGAGAAATTGAAGACTGCTCGGAGAACTTCTTTACGGTATCATTTCATCAGAATCTAATCTTTGTAACAAAAAATGCTTTTTGTAAAAAGAGAAGGAGGTCAAGAAGGATGAAAAGGACGAAGAAAAGACTGGAAAGGAAGATGAGAAAAAGTAGAGAAGACCACCTATCACCATGCCCTGACTGATAAACGAACATAAATGTAGCTATTTAAAGGGGAGCGAACACAAAAAGGCCATTGACGATATGTGAAACATTTTAGGTATTTTGGAATAGTCTCGGGCATGCAGAAAAAGAAAATGCATATGAAAAAAATACTGAAAAGTTCTATGCTCAAGACTAATATACTTGAAAGTACTTGAAATGCAAATTTATGATGTAAAAAAGCATATTTAAAAAAACTCAAAAGAATATACATGTTAATTCTCTTTTTGTTAGATGAGGCAAAGATAATAGATTATCAAGACAACTTTTCACACAGATGTAAGATATCATCTCGCTCTTGATGGTATCAATGTCAATCTTATTTCATCCGATGGCAGTGATGATATTTCGCTGTCGGGTATTGGAATGGCTTGTGCTGAGATCCAACTACCCTTATAAACACCTTGACAAATTCAAGGAGTATATAAATGTGATCAGCCAGTTGGCCGACGAGTACGCGAGTTCTGAGTTCATGGTAAGCTCCTATTTCATTCAAATTAAATCACATTAGCCTAAATGAATGTTCAGCTTTAAATTCTGGCATAACCGTGGCTATTTCTAGGTGTCGATGACACCTAGAAATAGTGCTGAGTGCTGAGTGAATGACTTTTGCGCAGACATCATCGAAATCGAGAAGCTAGTAGTTCCTGACGGGAGAGCCGCGAGCAAAGCAGGAAGGGATCCGCCGACCCCCGCTTCTCGCTCGCCATCCGGCTATCGTCTTCGTCTTCTCTCTCATTGCCCACCGCCGCAAGGCTCCCCTCTTCCTCCTACGGCTTATATGGAGTTTAACAATTTTTTATGTTAAATGAAATTTTCATGCAATGTGGAAACATAAACACATGATTATGCGCACTGAAGGAATTGGAAAAAATGTTCCGGGCACGATTACATATGTAGTTTCGTAATATTTTCCGCAGTTATTAGTTCCATAAAGTGATTGTTCATATAACCTCATATACATACATGTTTATCAAGCTCGCATTTTTAAATGGCCTTGATGCCTGTTTGTAGATACTGTATTTGTGATTTCTCTACTTTATTCGACCAGGCTAATTGTAAGAAGCTAAATAAAAAGTCGAAATTTTTATTTGGACAATAACATTCCCTTCTGAAAAAGGGATTACAAGGGTTTCTCTTCTTTTTACATTTTAATTCTTTTTCTTGAAGTTGATTTCGGTTCAAATGGTCTTTTTATTAAGCATTTTTTGGGAGAAAAAGCAATAAAAAGTTGTCGCATTGAAGTGTATATCACTGTAAGACAAAATGCAGTGTTCAGTATATATATATAGCTGGCAGGAGTTTAATAAGTGATTGATAAGATAGGCAGGTTGATTTGCAGGAAACAATGGTAAAGCTCGACAGTCATCGGCCGTAGCCATATCCACAGTATCTTTGGGGTCGGGGACTGCTTCGGGGCAGACCTCGCTGGCCCGGCCTCGATATTTTCGGCCCCCGGCCATGAAAACATTGAAAAATATTCTTGCATATTACGCTTGTTATAACAACACGACAAAAAGTTTTGTATTGTGTGCAATCATTTAGAAAGGCAAATACCACAGAAAATTTGAAGATACATCATATGTAGGCAGCATATGCATAAGAAAGTAAGTCCTTTATATTTTTCTATGTAGATATCCTTCTACAATTTAACCTCCTGGTTCCATTCGATGCCCCCGATCTCTTTGCTCTCGTTTTCTCCTCTGCTTCTCTGTTCTTCAGCTTGCCATCTTCCCAACTCTCTTTCATATGGCAACCTCTCACTCCCTTCTCCATTGGGCGAACATGTGAAGATGACTAAATGACATCTCGATCTCACTCGGTGAAATGAGTGGCCGATGGTCATTCCAACGTGATGACCATTGCAAGAGCACAATGGACCGAACAACTGAACATGCGGAGAAAGATCGCGGGGAGAGTGGAGGGCTGATGAGAAGGGCAGAGAGAGAGAGAGAGAGTGAGAGAGAGAAAAAGATTGAGAGAGAGAGCGGAAAGAGTCATGAAAAGAGGAAAAACGAAGGAGCGTAAGCGGAAGGAGAGATCGGAGTGCTTTGAAGTGAGGAAGGGCCAGGCGAGGCTTGACAACCGGGGCCAAGGGAGTGCACGCGGTCGAAACAATATTCGGCGAATTTCTCAGTGCCCGGCGTAATCGGCTGGAAAAAGCAGCCAAATAAAAGTCTGGGAAACTGTAGCGACAGATGTCTTCTTTCAGATTATTCTGTTCTGGTACTCATGCATTCTATCTCATGCTAACTGTTTCATCTGTTTGCTTGTTGAGATATGTATACAAAGATACTGCATTTTATATGTATGTATGTATGTACATGCTTACCAATGAATATATGTGCTATGTAGGTTTATGTGTGTGAAGAGTTAATCAGAAACTACTTCAAATTTCTCAGTAGATATATCTATGCAATATTTCACTTCTTTTGATTATCGCTATACATATATGTATGTATTTAACAAAATATTCCGCACTCATAGTTATATTCCAAGATCTCGTGATGTCTTCTCTTCTGTTCGTGTTTCTTCTCACTCTTCTCGTCTCAATCTCCACAGTCGATGCCTGGGGCTATGGAGGATGTCAGCTCATTTATTTCTGAAATTTAAATTGAGATTAAAAATTATATTTCTTTACGCATTCTTGCCAAATTTTAGCCAGCCTTGTCATCAGCTCTTTCTAATCCTTGCAGATCACGGCGGCTGGGGAGGAATGATGATGCAGCGAGGATACGGAATGGGCGGCTACGGTATGTACGGTGGATACGGTGGCTATGGCTACGGCCGATGAATATCGTGCTTTACCATTATCAATCAATATATCAATCAACGCTTAGTTCCCTGCAAATCAATCTGCCTACCTTATCAACCATTTATTAAAATTCTGCTAGCTTTATTTACTGAACACTGCATTTTGTCTCAAAGTGATATTCAAGTCAACTCAACAATTTTTTTGCCGATTGTAAGAATAAATTCTTAATTAAAAGACCACTAGGACAAAAATCAGCTTCAAGAAAAGAAGTGAAATGTAAAAGGAAGAGAACCCTTGTTCTCTCTTCTACTGAAGGAAAATTCCGACTATTTATGTAAACATGTACGTGTATTTATATTGAGGGGTGACATGAACACCGACCTTATGGAGCTGATTACAGCAGTTACGAAACTACATATTTCGCCGTGCCATGAAGATTTTTTTATTCCTTCATTGCACATAATCTTGTGTTTATGTTTCTAAATTGTTTGAAAATGTCATTAGAAACAAAACATTTTTATATCCTTGTAATCCGTGGGGGGGATAGAAGGGAGCCTTGAGGCCGGCAGGAAAGGAGAGAGAAGACGAAGACAATGGAAGAAATGGCGTGCGAGAAGCGGGAGTCGGCGGATCCCTTCCTGCTTTGATCGTGGCTCTCCCGTCAGTAACTACTAGCTTTTCGAGTTCGCTGATCTCCGCGCGCAAAAGTCATTCTCGCAGAAGTGCGGGTTCTTCATCGACATCTAGAAATACCTCTTGTGTAGGTTAGGTTCTTTTAATCTCAGCACATGCCATTCCAATACTCGACAGCGAAATATCATCACTGCCATCGGATGAAGCAAGATTGTCATTGATATCCCCTAACTAACCACTTATCCATAACCCAGCCATTTGCGATCTAAGCAGTTTTATTATCAAGACCTCCTCGAAAAAGGAGTCTTAAACTATTTTAAAACTGCTACCGTCGCTTTTCTGATTTTATATACAATTTAGAAAAATGGACAAAAATTTAAATTGGAATGCACTACCAATATCAGTCGTTGATTTCGCATGACAAACGTGGTCAGTTCGGCGCAGTGGTTGCGCTCCCGCGTTCAACTTTCGAGGTCCCGGGTTCGATTCCCATCGGTGACAACGTTTTTGCTGCCACGTTTTTGTTTAATTTGATTATAAAGGGCACGGTTAACTCTACTTAAAATTTTTTTGAGTGCATGTAAAACTTTTTTATGATAATTTTGCGCTGTATTGTTTATAAATAAAGGTTTTTGATGGATAAATGATCACTTCGCCATGAACTGTAATCCGAAAGTGGTCGTAAGACTGCTTTCGGATAAGTTTGGTCTTGCTGATTCGTCTGCCGTTGTTACTCGCGAAGAGTACAAACTCTTCGCATCTATCGCACTGGTCCTGGAAGAGGCTTTACATCGATCACTTCTCATCGATGAAAGTGAAACGCCGCTTTTTTGTGAAGACGCTGACTCTGATTCTGACTGGGATCCTATTGACGACGTTGAACATCCGGATATGCCCCTTTTGGCGGATGAAGAAGTTTGTTTTCTGGGAAAGAAGACGACGAAGTCGCAGGCATGCAACCTTCTTTTTTCGGACACGATTGGCCTAATACTATGCACATATTTATTACATAACTATTTATTGCAGATTATTAAAACAATTGAACACTACCGAGCCCCGGAAAAAGGAACGCGACCTCTCAACTCCATGATGAATAGATTTCGATTTATTTCCGACAAAAATGGACTAACAAAATTGCGCGAATTTGAAACAATGTATCAAAAAGATGGAGAGATCCGCGCAGGGATTCGCGATAGCTATCGTCAACTGCTCGTACTGCATGAAAAATATCTGCATGGCCTGCTTTATCACGGCATATCACGTCTGCTAGCAGTTTCCCAGTATATTCAAACCCCATTAAATTTTTGATGTTGCCAGTTCGCAGTCTTACGACCACTTGCTGGTCATAATTCATGGCGAAATGAAAATATTTCCAGCAAAAAAGAAACAAACAGATTGTTGGCAAATTTTTTCTAAAATCAATACAGCGCAAAATTATCATAAAAAAGTTTTACATGCACTCAAAAATTTTTTAAGTAGAATTAACCGTGCCCTTTATAATCAAATTAAACAAAAACAAAAACGGTGTCACCGATGGGAATCGAACCCGGGACCTCGAAAATTGAACGCGGGAGCGCAACCCACTGCGCCCAACTGACCACGTTTGTCATGCGAAATCAACGACTGATATTGGTAGTGCATTACAATTTAAATTTTTGTCCATTTTTCTAAATTGTATATAAAATCAGAAAAGCGACGGTAGCAGTTTTAAAATAGTTTAGGACTCATTTTTCGAGGAGGTCTTGATAATAAAACTGCTTAGATCGCAAATGGCTGGGTTATGGATAAGTGGTTCCCTTGTAAGAGCGAAGGAATCATAAGAAGCCGGCTTCAGAAACACAGGATGTAAAAAGACAGAGCGGCCTGCATGAGATGCCTATCTCGTACTTGGGCACTGTGTTCATGTTCCGGCTCGCATTCCTCGATCAATTTTCAGTAGCTGATTGGCTCATTCCGGAGGGACAGAGTTTCTTTGTTGCCAATCCACATGCCACTTCAGAGCAGTCGCCCCAGTCACACACACGGCAACCAGGATGAGGAGACGCGGAGACATCTGAATGAAAGAGATTAGAAAGAAGGAAGTTGAGGGAAAGAGGGTGGGGAGGGATAGCGAGAAGGAAAGAAAGAGGGATCAGAGAAATCAAAACAGAGATATGATAATAGCAGCAGATGAAGACCAACCATTGCCAACAACTTCTCGAGATGAAGAATGAATGCTTTCAATTCCACACAAAAAAAATTTTTTGAAACAACAATGTTTGGTGCACGATTGTTTTATGAATTGTTTGAAACAACAATTGTTTCAAAAAAATTGTTTGGCATATCAAACAATTTGTTTTACCGATTTGCACGCTATCCATTTTCCAGGCAATTGTTTGGATTGTTTCATGGAAATTGTTTGATATATCAAACAACAGCAGCGCAGCCGCGGTGGCGAAGTAGCGATCACGTCCGATCTGGCGAGTTAGGCAACGTCGAGCAGCGACACAAGGGTTCAAACCCATATGTGGCCAATGTTTTCCCAACATGTTTTGCCCGTTTTATTTTTCATAAAAACCGACAGTACGCCGTTCAATTGGGTACCATTAGTCAACATATTCTCTTTCTCTTTATAAGTGAACCAGGAATTGGCCGTGTTGCAAAAGTTGGATCCCTCGCATTTGTGCGTGTAATCAAACCGCTCAACTTTACTTATTCGTGTCTCTCTGTACCTCACTAGAACCACCTTTCTGTGTAGAATGTAATGACATAGAGAGAGAGAGAGTGACCTTTCCGTCTCTTTATAGCATTCACATTAAAAGAAACACAAAAACTCACAAATCTCACACGCAGTCGTTTCTGCGCTCAATTATCAATCAATATGGTATCTCTCTCCTCTCTCTCTCTCTCTCTCTCTCTCTCTCTCTCTCTCGGTGTTTCGCTCCCTCGCTCCCTCTCTCCTTCTCTCTCCCTATCTCTCTCTCTCTCCCTTCTCTCTCTCTCTCTCTCTCTCTCTCTCTCTCTCTCTCTCTACTAAACTAACAAATCTCAGAAACGACTGTTTCTGAGATTTGTGAGTTTGTGTGTTTCTTTTGCTGTGATCGCTATAAAGAGACGGAAAGGTCACTCTCTCTCTATGTCATTAGATTCTACACAGAAAGGCGGTTCTAATGAGGTACAGAGAGATGTGTAAAATTCACGTTGAGCGTTGTTCTTACACTTACAAGTTTGCGCACAAGAGCGAGGAACACGGCCAACTCATGACATCACGAACAGTGTTCACATATATGTTCTCAGACCTCGGATGAGGTTCAGAATTACTTTTATACAACATTAAATAGCTCAAAAGAATCGCCTTTTTCTGTAGAACAATGTAGGATAGAGAGAGACGCAACTTATGTGCTCCCTCTAAATGATTTTCTCAAAGTAACACAAAAACGGGCATATTTTATTCCTCAGACCTCGAGTGCGGAAATCGTTCAGACTTACTTTTATACAATATTAAATAGCTCAAAAGAATCGCCTTTTTCTGTAGAAAAATGTAGGATTGAGAGAGAATCAACATAAGTCACATTGAGCAGCAAAACTCTCGAAAAAAACCTTTTGGCTCTTAGCAAAATTGGCACAGATGACGAGACCGAGTTCGTAGAGTTCTCTCTCTCCCTCTCTCTCTCTTTTACTCTGCCTCTTTCCTCTTTCTGTCTCTCTTTCTCCATTCTCTTCTCAACGTTCTCTATGGGCGCCGCCCCTTTTCGTCTGGATAAGTTCTTCAACATTCAGATCACCAGCGCGAGTAGTGCGGTGGTAGTCGCTTGGGTAGTGGGTGCGAGGGGTGGTGGTTCGGGTACGGTCGGGAGCAAAATTCTAATTATAATTCCAGATACAACGACGACGCGCCAACACTTCTCTACAAACCAAGTTAGCCAGTTTTTCAACTATTGCAGCTTTTGTTCTCATGATTTACCTACAGTTTAAACTGTTTTATAGCGAAAACCGCAATAATAGCTGCAAAAGACGATTAACTGGCTAGTTTGTGGGTCGTGTTTGAGATAAAATTGAATGAAAAATGGGTGCGCAAGCAGAAAGGGGCGGAGCCAACACGGCTGCGCTGTGATTGTTTGGTATGTCAAACAATTTCGTTGAAACAAATTGTTTGATATGCCAAACAATCGCGCAATAAACAATGATTGTTGGCTATATGGAACAGCATTGTTTTGGCGCAGATAAGAAACAAATTGTTTGTATGAAATTGTTTGATATATCAAACAATGTTTTTTGTGTGTCCATTTTCTCTATTTATAGTCGGTTTGCAGTTTATTCAGTTACTTTGAATATTCATGCCGACATATTTTCTGCATAATTATTCTTGTTCTCTCACGTTAAATGAAGAAATGAACAGAAAACAAGAATGACAATGAAGAAATCTGGATAAGTTCAAATTCTTACACTTTTTCATTAGTGTGCCTTATGCATGTATGTTTGAATATTTACTTTCATGTTGTATATTTAATTTCATACAATAAACCCACAAAATCGTAAACACAATTTTACAAATATTTATATGCAATTCTTAATTTAAATATTCGGTATTAGCCATGAAGGGAAGCTGTGCTAGGATCTTGGCGCAACTAAAATAGTTTCTGAACCTTCTCAATTATCTTGATATCTTTAATCAAAAAGGGGAATAAACACAAGTAGCGAATTCCATAATGGATCGAACGTAAATAACATATGCAGATGTAAGGACTGATGGATTCTTAGATCGTAAAGCCCGAAGAATCATGTACAACTTAGACATAGCCTTGGTGGTAATTTGTTTACAATGCTCCGAAAAAGTTAGCTTTGTGTCAACAATTATTCCCAAATCACGGACCGACTCAGAGACTAAAATAGGGGTGCCATTAAGGAAATAAGGAACTCTAGGATTCGAATTACCAATATGGAGAAAAGTGCTCTTTGAAATAGCTAGCGGTAACTGCCACAAATCAGCCCAATTCGCGACGACATTAATGACATTCTGCAGACAACTTCTATCCTCATTACGTGAAAACGACTTATAAATTTTAATATCATCAGCAAAGCACTTAACGAAAACACCCGTCGGAGATAGTAAATGGGGTAGATCGGCTACGTATATTAAAAAGAGAAGAGGGCCACATACACTGCCCTGGGGAACGCCGCTAGAAACAGGCCGAGGGAGGGAGAGGGTGTTGCCAACTCGAACAGCAAACGTACGATTAGATAAAAAGGACTTACACCAGGCCACAACTTTAGGAGGAAAACGAAAGTGTTCAAGCTTATAAATGAGCTTAGAATGAGATACTCTATCAAAAGCCTTAGCATGGTCAAAATAAATAACGTCAAGAGTGCGAGAATTAGAAAGAGATCTTGTCCAGTACTCCACCGCATCAAGCATCTGCAAATCAATGGATCTACCAGGCCTAAACCCGTACTGTTCGTCAGGGAGGATGTTGGTCTTTTCGCACCACTTGTAAAGGGATCGACATAAAATACGCTCAAATACACGAGAAAAGAAACACGTAATGCTTACAGGTCTATAGTTCGAAGGATCAGAAAAGGGCGGTCTCTTTCGAATTGGAACAACAATGGATTGCTTCCAGAGAGAGGGGACAACAGCGTGACAATAAGAATAATTAAACAAATACTCGAGGCATTCACTAATAGGGAGAGCAAGTTGTTTAATGAAATGCAAATTGATATGATCAGGTCCTTTGCAAGAAGAATTTTTCCATCTCTCAATAACACTGCAAATTTCATGACGTGGAAAAAGGAGGTCGAGTGGTGGGACATGGAGGGGACTCTTAACTAAAATGGGTGGTAGACTTGAATCATTTGGGACAAAGTGACTAGCAAATGTTGAAGCCAACAATTCGGCCTTTGCCAGATCATCAGAGTAGCAATTACCGGATTGATCAGTTAATATATCTACTCCTCTTATAGAGTCAGAAGTTCTATTACGAATATATCTGAAAAAGTTTCTGATATTCTTGGACTCAATTATATTCTTCTCTACATTTCTAGCATACTTATTAACAGCTGCATTATAAATCTTATTAATATTCCTAAATACAATGCGCGACTCATCGGTATCTAGAAGAAGAGAGCGCTGCCAAGCCTTAAAGCGTTTAGATCGAAGCCTATGGATATGTTCAGGAAGCTTTTCTCCGTGTAAAGTGACCCGCTTATATGGAACAAAGCAATCTTCAACAAACTTCAGAGCTGACGTGATAATACAATACATGTTATCAATATCGATATGTCGATGCAAGAGGCTATTCAAACGTAAGCTAAAAAGAAACTGATTAGCAGCAGAATAGTCGACAGAATGATAGTCTCTAACAAAAGTATAACCAGGGTACGCGAAATGTAAATTAATGTGAGCGGAAACAGAAAAGTGGTCAGAATTAGCGAAGGGAGGACCAACTGCAGCATCAGTTAACAACCCGGGCGAATTGGACAGTAGGAGATCAAGGGTGTGGCCATTGGATGTAGGGGATGGCTTGTGCATCGCAAGAAGAGAGGTCTGAACTAAATCTAGAAAAGCCTTAGATTGAGCGGAGGCAGTAAGATTGGGCGATCCAGAGTGCCAATCAATGTCAGGATAATTAAAATCACCTAGCAGGATTGTTGGGTGCGCGCAGGTGGAGAGGTCTCTAATATGCTTGAGAAGATGGGAATTAGCTTCTGCCAAGGACGATGGGGGCACTAAACTAATATGATACGAAAGACTTCTTCATCTAAGAAAATATCAACAGAGAGTAGTTCGAATGCTGAGGGGTGTGAGATGCTGAAGATAATCTTAAAAGATAAACAAGTACTAATAAAGAGGGCTACACCACCTCCTTTCCTTCTATGTCTGTCTCTACGCAATAGGCTATAATCAGATATTTTCTCAGCTAGCAAAAACGAGTCAGGAATATTGGAGTGTAGCCACGATTCGGTGAATGCTAATATGGGACCATTTTGGCTAAGTACAAAACTAAGTTCGGCCGTTTTATTGACTAATGATCTAGCATTGTATAAGTCAATTCTACATTTTCTGTATTGCATCCTTCGATCATCTTCTCCTAGTTTTGCCGGAGAGGAGCGTAGCGGTTGGGGTGAACGAAGTTGGCCGGAGTGGGAAGGAGAGGACGGCGAGTAGCGGGTCTTGACTGGCGAGAGTGCGAGGTGCGATCGGCCTGGCCTGGCTGTGCGAAGAACTGCGAAATATCAGGTGGAGGGCGACGGGTCACTGGATTGATTCCCCTCTGTGCGAAAGTGAGGCTGGGGCGGAGGTAGCAACTCTCAAAGCCAGGGAAGGAGCGGAGAAAGCGACGAGCAGCAAGTGCTCGCTGCTGTGACTCCGAGTTAGGCATCACGATCTTGACGAGGGTGATGCTGACCCTTGCCGGAAGGCGGTGGACTGCAACCGGAGCCACCGGGATGCCGAGGTAATCGAGCATCTTCTCCACAGCAAAAGTGTCGGCCTTGACGGCCGCCATAGGGGAGGAGGAGGGAGAATGAAGGGGAAGGCCAGCGAGAACCATGGAGCGGAGACGCTCTTTCCTGTCCTCTCGCTCTTCGGGTGTTTCCGCTGTGCTGTCCCAGTTGCTAGAGGCAGCAGTAGGGGGGTTGGGAGGCGCGGCTGGCAGGGGAGTGGGGGCATTGACGGCAGAGGGAGAGGCCATGGGGACATCGTTGGAGGAAGGCAAAGGGGGAGAGGAGCGAGCGGAGATGACTTCGGCCAGCTGGGCACGAGTCTGCGCGAGCTGACCTGATAAGTCCGTGATCAGTCGCTGCTGCTCCTCGACCTTCGCAGCGAGTTCGGTATGGCCGTTGAGGAGCTGCTCGATTGAGTCGAAGAGAGCGTCAGTGTCCGCCTGGATTGTGGCCGTTGAGTTGGTGGGACTGGGAGGATTCGACTCTTGCCGCTTGAGAGACGGCGGAGCATTCTGGAAAAGTGAGCGAAGGCGAGCAGCCACAGAGGGAGAAAGAGAGGCGAGTGAGAAAGAGAGGCGAGTGAGAAAGAGAGGCGAGTGAGAAAGAGAGGCGAGTGAAGCCGAGAGCTTTGAAATATTTGCCAATTTTCACGGAATTTATATGCAAGCCAAGCTCAAGTCTTAAATGCGAACAGAAATGAAGATTGTAAACATATTTCATAACAGGATGGATTTTAGTCATCTTTTACTGACTTTTTTGCCTTCGACATAATCTCGCGAAGTGAATGAGTTTCATTAGTTGCGCAAACACTATTGAAGGCGTTATTGATTCCTTTCAATTCGCACACCCAACAAAGCTGCAACT
Source organism: Allodiplogaster sudhausi (assembly GCA_945643635.1). Taxonomy (NCBI): domain Eukaryota; kingdom Metazoa; phylum Nematoda; class Chromadorea; order Rhabditida; family Diplogasteridae; genus Allodiplogaster; species Allodiplogaster sudhausi. The sequence goes on along the minus strand of CALZFC010000031.1, from coordinate 2,830,535 downwards.
TTTCTATTCATCCGACTGGCGATTAATCATGCGACTGACCGTCTCAGAAACTTCATTGCCCGTTTACTGGTCGAGAGTGAGTGAAGCGAAAGATCAGGGCACTACTAGTTCCCGCGATAGAGAGATGAGGTGTCGTGTATTTTCACTATAACTCTGAATTCGAGGCGTCAACCGAGGTGCGTGGCGATGGAATGAAGGAATTAAGTGAGAGAGGGAGGGTTTTGCATAATTATTCCTTTCAGACGAGGGGTCATGGGTTCTTGTTTCTGCGATTATTTATTATTTCATTCATTCACTGCGATGTTCAAGTCGCATTCCTAGATATTTTTCGTCTGCTTACAAAATTTCACTATCATAGCTCAATTGGAAAAAAATTTAGCGAAAATCACCATAAAAAAATTTGAGCGAAAATCGTTTGAGCGATTATCATTTTAGCGAAAGTCTGGACACCGCCGGCGAGAGCGTCTCGGCATACCATTCATACCGCTTCTGCCCACCTTAGTTAGAGAGAGAATCTTGTAGATATAGATGAAAACGAAACCTTGTCAACAACTTCTCGAGATGAAGAATGAATGCTTTCAATTCCATTCCAATGAATAATTATTCTTGTACTCTCACGTTCATTGAAGAAATGAAAGAAAAATAAGAACAACGGACGTCCGCACGGACAGGAACGTCCGCACGGACAACGGACGTCCGCACGGATAACGGACGTCCGCACGGACAACTGACGTCCGCACGGACACGGACGTCCGCACGGACAACGGACGTCCGCACAGACGTCCGCACTGACAAGGGACGTCCGCACGGACACGGACGTCCGCACGGACAACGGACGTCCGCACGGACACCGACAACGGACGTCTGCACGGACACGGACGTCCGCACGGACACGGACGTCCGCACGGATAACGGACGTCCGCACGGAAACGGACGTCCGCACGAACAACGGACGTCCGCACTGACAAGGGACGTACGCACGGACACGGACGTCCGCACGGATAACGGACGTCCGCACGGACACGGACGTCCGCACGGACACGGACGTCCGCATGGACAACGGAGGTCCGCACGGACACGGACGTCCGCACGGACACGGACGTCCGCACGGACACGGACGTCCGCACGGACAACGGACGTCCGCACGGACACGGACGTCCGCACGGATAACGGAATCCCGTACGGACAACGGACGTCCGCACGGATAACGGACGTCCGCACAGACAATGGACGTCCGCACGGACAACGGACGTCCGCACGGACGTCCGCACTGTCAAGGGACGTCCGCACGGACACGGACGTCCGCACGGACAACGGACGTCCGCACGGACAACGGACGTCCGCACAGACGTCCGCACTGACAAGGGACGTCCGCACGGACACGGACGTCCGCACGGACAACGGACGTCCGCACGGACACCGACAACGGACGTCTGCACGGACACGGACGTCCGCACGGACACGGACGTCCGCACGGATAACGGACGTCCGCACGGAAACGGACGTCCGCACGAACAACGGACGTCCGCACTGACAAGGGACGTACGCACAGACGTCCGCACTGACAAGGGACGTCCGCACGGACACGGACGTCCGCACGGACAACGGACGTCCGCACGGACACCGACAACGGACGTCTGCACGGACACGGACGTCCGCACGGACACGGACGTCCGCACGGATAACGGACGTCCGCACGGACACGGACGTCCGCACGTACACGGACGTCCGCATGGACAACGGAGGTCTGCACGGACACGGACGTCCGCACGGACACGGACGTCCGCACGGATAACGGACGTCCGCACGGACACGGACGTCCGCACGGACACGGACGTCCGCACGGACACGGACGTCCGCACGGACAACGGACGTCCGCACGGACACGGACGTCCGCACGGATAACGGAATCCCGCACGGACAACGGACGTCCGCACGGATAACGGACGTCCGCACAGACAATGGACGTCCGCACGGACAACGGACGTCCGCACGGACGTCCGCACTGTCAAGGGACGTCCGCACGGACACGGACGTCCGCACGGACAACGGACGTCCGCACGGACAACGGACGTCCGCACTGACAAGGGACGTACGCACGGACACGGACGTCCGCACGGATAACGGACGTCCGCACGGACGCGGACGTTCGCACTGACACGGACGTCCGCACGGACAACGGACGTCCGCACAGACGTCCGCACTGACAAGGGACGTCCGCACGGACACGGACGTCCGCACGGACAACGGACGTCCGCACAGACGTCCGCACTGACAAGGGACGTCCGCACTGACAAGGGACGTACGCACGGACACGGATGTCCGCACTGATAACGGACGTCCGCACGGACGCGGACGTTCGCACTGACACGGACGTCCGCACTGAAAAGGGACGTACGCACGGACACGGACGTCCGCACGGATAACGGACGTCCGCACGGACGCGGACGTTCGCACTGACACGGACGTCCGCACGGAAACGGACGTCCGCACGGACAACGGACGTCCGCATTGACAAGGAACGTCCGCACGGACACGGACGTCCGCACGGATAACGGACGTCCGCACGGACAACGGACGTCCGCACTGACAAGAGACGTACGCACGGACAACGGACGTCCGCACTGACAAGGGACGTACGCACGGACACGGACGTCCGCACGGATAACGGACGTCCACACGGACACGGACGTCCGCACGGACACGGACGTCCGCACGGACAACGGACGTCCGCACGGACACGGACGTCCGCAAGGACAACGGACGTCCGCACTGACAAAGGACGTACGCACGGACACGGACGTCCGCACGGACAACGGACGTCCGCACTGACAAGGGACGTACGCACGGACAGTCCGCACGGACCCGCACGGACAACGGACGTCCGCATGGAAACGGACGTTCGCACGGATAACGGACGTCCACACGGACACTGACGTCGGCACGGACAACGGACGTCCGCACGAACACGATCGTCCGCACGGACAACGGACGTCCGCACGGACACGGACGCCCGCACGGACACGGACGTCCGCACGGACACGGACGTCCGCACGGACAACGGACGTCCGCACGGACACGGACGTCCGCACGGATAACGGAAATCCGCACGGACACGGACGTCCGCACGGAAAACGGAGTCCGCACTGACAAGGGACGTCCGCACGGACACGGACGTCCGCACGGACAACGGATGTCCGCACGGACAACGGACGCCCGCACTGACAATTGACGTACGCACGGACAGTCCGCATGGACCCGCACGGACAACGGACGTCCGCATGGAAACGGACGTCCGCACGGATGACGGACGTCCACACGGACAACGGACGTCCGCATGGAAATGGACGTCCGCACGGACAACGGACGTCCGCACTGACAAGGGACGTCCGCACTGACAAGGGACGTACGCACGGACAGTCCGCACGGACCCGCACGGACAACGGACGTCCGCACGGACAACGGACGTCCGCATGGAAACGGACGTTCGCACGGATAACGGACGTCCACACGGACACTGACGTCGGCACGGATAACGGACGTTCGCACGGACACGGACGTCCGCACGGATAACGGACGTCCACACGGACACGGACGTCCGCACGGACGTACGCACGGACAACGGACGTCCGCACGGACAACGGACGTCCGCACTGACAAGGGACGTACGCACGGACACGGACGTCCGCACGGATAACGGACGTCCGCACGGACGCGGACGTTCGCACTGACACGGACGTCCGCACGGACAACGGACGTCCGCACAGACGTCCGCACTGACAAGGGACGTCCGCACGGACACGGACGTCCGCACGGACAACGGACGTCCGCACGGACAACGGACGTCCGCACGGACACGGACGTCCGCACGGACAACGGACGTCCGCACAGACGTCCGCACTGACAAGGGACGTCCGCACTGACAAGGGACGTACGCACGGACACGGATGTCCGCACGGATAACGGACGTCCGCACGGACGCGGACGTTCGCACTGACACGGACGTCCGCACGGACAACGGACGTCCGCACAGACGTCCGCACTGACAAGGGACGTCCGCACGGACACGGACGTCCGCACGGACAACGGACGTCCGCACGGACACCGACAACGGACGTCTGCACGGACACGGACGTCCGCACGGACACGGACGTCCGCACGGATAACGGACGTCCGCACGGAAACGGACGTCCGCACGAACAACGGACGCCCGCACTGACAAGGGACGTACGCACAGACGTCCGCACTGACAAGGGACGTCCGCACGGACACGGACGTCCGCACGGACAACGGACGTCCGCACGGACACCGACAACGGACGTCTGCACGGACACGGACGTCCGCACGGACACGGACGTCCGCACGGATAACGGACGTCCGCACGGACACGGACGTCCGCACGGACACGGACGTCCGCATGGACAACGGAGGTCTGCACGGACACGGACGTCCGCACGGACACGGACGTCCGCACGGATAACGGACGTCCGCACGGACACGGACGTCCGCACGGACACGGACGTCCGCACGGACACGGACGTCCGCACGGACAACGGACGTCCGCACTGACAAGGGACGTACGCACGGACACGGACGTCCGCACGGATAACGGACGTCCGCACGGACGCGGACGTTCGCACTGACACGGACGTCCGCACGGACAACGGACGTCCGCACAGACGTCCGCACTGACAAGGGACGTCCGCACGGACACGGACGTCCGCACGGACAACGGACGTCCGCACGGACAACGGACGTCCGCACGGACACGGACGTCCGCACGGACAACGGACGTCCGCACAGACGTCCGCACTGACAAGGGACGTCCGCACTGACAAGGGACGTACGCACGGACACGGATGTCCGCACGGATAACGGACGTCCGCACGGACGCGGACGTTCGCACTGACACGGACGTCCGCACTGACAAGGGACGTACGCACGGACACGGACGTCCGCACGGATAACGGACGTCCGTACGGACGCGGACGTTCGCACTGACACGGACGTCCGCACGGAAACGGACGTCCGCACGGACAACGGACGTCCGCATTGACAAGGGACGTCCGCACAGACACGGACGTCCGCACGGATAACGGACGTCCGCACGGACAACGGACGTCCGCACTGACAAGGGACGTACGCACGGACAACGGACGTCCGCACTGACAAGGGACGTACGCACGGACACGGACGTCCGCACGGATAACGGACGTCCACACGGACACGGACGTCCGCACGGAAAACGGAGTCCGCACTGACAAGGGACGTCCGCACGGACACGGACGTCCGCACGGACAACGGATGTCCGCACGGACAACGGACGCCCGCACTGACAATTGACGTACGCACGGACAGTCCGCATGGACCCGCACGGACAACGGACGTCCGCACGGACAACGGACGTCCGCACTGACAAGGGACGTACGCACGGACAGTCCGCACGGACCCGCACGGACAACGGACGTCCGCACGGACAACGGACGTCCGCATGGAAACGGACGTCCGCATGGAAACGGACGTTCGCACGGATAACGGACGTCCACACGGACACTGACGTCGGCACGGATAACGGACGTTCGCACGGACACGGACGTCCGCACGGATAACGGACGTCCACACGGACACGGACGTCCGCACGGACGTCCGCACTGTCAAGGGACGTCCGCACGGACACGGACGTCCGCACGGACAACGGACGTCCGCACGGACAACGGACGTCCGCACTGACAAGGGACGTACGCACGGACACGGACGTCCGCACGGATAACGGACGTACGCACGGACGCGGACGTTCGCACTGACACGGACGTCCGCACGGACAACGGACGTCCGCACAGACGTCCGCACTGACAAGGGACGTCCGCACGGACACGGACGTCCGCACGGACAACGGACGTCCGCACGGACAACGGACGTCCGCACGGACACGGACGTCCGCACGGACAACGGACGTCCGCACAGACGTCCGCACTGACAAGGGACTTCCGCACTGACAAGGGACGTACGCACGGACACGGATGTCCGCACGGATAACGGACGTCCGCACGGACAAGGACGTTCGCACTGACACGGACGTCCGCACTGACAAGGGACGTCCGCACGGACAACGGATGTCCGCACGGACAACGGACGCCCGCACTGACAATTGACGTACGCACGGACAGTCCGCATGGACCCGCACGGACAACGGACGTCCGCATGGAAACGGACGTCCGCACGGACAACGGACGTCCGCATTGACAAGGGACGTCCGCACAGACACGGACGTCCGCACGGATAACGGACGTCCGCACGGACAACGGACGTCCGCACTGACAAGGGACGTACGCACGGACAACGGACGTCCGCACTGACAAGGGACGTACGCACGGACACGGACGTCCGCACGGATAACGGACGTCCACACGGACACGGACGTCCGCACGGAAAACGGAGTCCGCACTGACAAGGGACGTCCGCACGGACACGGACGTCCGCACGGACAACGGATGTCCGCACGGACAACGGACGCCCGCACTGACAATTGACGTACGCACGGACAGTCCGCATGGACCCGCACGGACAACGGACGTCCGCACGGACAACGGACGTCCGCACTGACAAGGGACGTACGCACGGACAGTCCGCACGGACCCGCACGGACAACGGACGTCCGCACGGACAACGGACGTCCGCATGGAAACGGACGTTCGCACGGATAACGGACGTCCACACGGACACTGACGTCGGCACGGATAACGGACGTTCGCACGGACACGGACGTCCGCACGGATAACGGACGTCCACACGGACACGGACGTCCGCACGGACGTCCGCACTGTCAAGGGACGTCCGCACGGACACGGACGTCCGCACGGACAACGGACGTCCGCACGGACAACGGACGTCCGCACTGACAAGGGACGTACGCACGGACACGGACGTCCGCACGGATAACGGACGTACGCACGGACGCGGACGTTCGCACTGACACGGACGTCCGCACGGACAACGGACGTCCGCACAGACGTCCGCACTGACAAGGGACGTCCGCACGGACACGGACGTCCGCACGGACAACGGACGTCCGCACGGACAACGGACGTCCGCACGGACACGGACGTCCGCACGGACAACGGACGTCCGCACAGACGTCCGCACTGACAAGGGACTTCCGCACTGACAAGGGACGTACGCACGGACACGGATGTCCGCACGGATAACGGACGTCCGCACGGACAAGGACGTTCGCACTGACACGGACGTCCGCACTGACAAGGGACGTACGCACGGACACGGACGTCCGCACGGATAACGGACGTCCGCACGGACGCGGACGTTCGCACTGACACGGACGTCCGCACGGAAACGGACGTCCGCACGGACAACGGACGTCCGCATTGACAAGGGACGTCCGCACAGACACGGACGTCCGCACGGATAACGGACGTCCGCACGGACAACGGACGTCCGCACTGACAAGGGACGTACGCACGGACAACGGACGTCCGCACTGACAAGGGACGTACGCACGGACACGGACGTCCGCACGGATAACGGACGTCCACACGGACACGGACGTCCGCACGGACACGGACGTCCGCACGGACACGGACGTCCGCACGGACACGGACGTCCGCACGGACAACGGACGTCCGCACGGACACGGACGTCCGCACGGATAACGGAATCCCGCACGGACAACGGACGTCCGCACGGACAACGGACGTCCGCACGGACACGGACGTCGGCACGGACAACAGACGTCCGCACTGACAAGGGACGTCCGCACGGACAACGGACGTCCGCACGGACACGGACGTCCGCACGGACAACGGACGTCCGCATGGACAACGGACGTCCGCACAGACACGGACGTCCGCAAGGACAACGGACGTCCGCACTGACAAGGGACGTACGCACGGACACGGACGTCCGCACGGACAACTGACGTCCGCACTGACAAGGGACGTACGCACGGACAGTCCGCACGGACCCGCACGGACAACGGACGTCCGCATGGAAACGGACGTCCGCACGGATAACGGACGTCCACACGGACACTGACGTCGGCACGGACAACGGACGTCCGCACGAACACGATCGTCCGCACGGACAACGGACGTCCGCACGGACACGGACGCCCGCACGGACACGGACGTCCGCACGGACACGGACGTCCGCACGGACAACGGACGTCCGCACGGACACGGACGTCCGCACGGATAACGGAAATCCGCATGGAAACGGACGTCCGCACGGATGACGGACGTCCACACGGACAACGGACGTCCGCATGGAAACGGACGTCCGCACGGACAACGGACGTCCGCACTGACAAGGGACGTACGCACGGACAGTCCGCACGGACCCGCACGGACAACGGACGTCCGCACGGACAACGGACGTCCGCATGGAAACGGACGTTCGCACGGATAACGGACGTCCACACGGACACGGACGTCCGCACGGACACGGACGTCCGCACGGACAACGGACGTCCGCACGGACAACGGACGTCCGCACGGATAATGGACGTCCGCACTGACAAGGGACGTACGCACGGACACGGACGTCGGCACGGACAACGGACTTCCGCACGGACACGATCATATGCACGGACAACGGACGTCCGCACGGACACGGATGTCCGCACGGACACGGACGTCGGCACGGACAACGGACGTCCGGACGGACATGGACGTCGGCACGGACAACGGACGTCCGCACGGATAACGGACGTCCGCACTGACAAGGGACGTACGCACGGACACGGACGTCGGCACGGACACGGACGTCGGCACGGACAACGGACGTCCGCACGGACAACGGACGTCCGCATGGAAATGGACGTCCGCACGGATAACAAACGTCCACACGGACACTGACGTGGGCACGGACAACGGACGTCCGCACGAACACGATCGTCCGCACGGACAACGGACGTCCGCACGGACAACGGACGTCCGCACTGACAAGGGACGTACGCACGGACAACGGACGTCCGCACTGACAAGGGACGTACGCACGGACACGGACGTCCGCACGGATAACGGACGTCCACACGGACACGGACGTCCGCACGGACACGGACGTCCGCACGGACACGGACGTCCGCACGGACAACGGACGTCCGCACGGACACGGACGTCCGCACGGATAACGGAATCCCGCACGGACAACGGACGTCCGCACGGACAACGGACGTCCGCACGGACACGGACGTCGGCACGGACAACAGACGTCCGCACTGACAAGGGACGTCCGCACGGACAACGGACGTCCGCACGGACACGGACGTCCGCACGGACAACGGACGTCCGCATGGACAACGGACGTCCGCACAGACACGGACGTCCGCAAGGACAACGGACGTCCGCACTGACAAGGGACGTACGCACGGACACGGACGTCCGCACGGACAACTGACGTCCGCACTGACAAGGGACGTACGCACGGACAGTCCGCACGGACCCGCACGGACAACGGACGTCCGCATGGAAACGGACGTCCGCACGGATAACGGACGTCCACACGGACACTGACGTCGGCACGGACAACGGACGTCCGCACGAACACGATCGTCCGCACGGACAACGGACGTCCGCACGGACACGGACGCCCGCACGGACACGGACGTCCGCACGGACACGGACGTCCGCACGGACAACGGACGTCCGCACGGACACGGACGTCCGCACGGATAACGGAAATCCGCATGGAAACGGACGTCCGCACGGATGACGGACGTCCACACGGACAACGGACGTCCGCATGGAAACGGACGTCCGCACGGACAACGGACGTCCGCACTGACAAGGGACGTACGCACGGACAGTCCGCACGGACCCGCACGGACAACGGACGTCCGCACGGACAACGGACGTCCGCATGGAAACGGACGTTCGCACGGATAACGGACGTCCACACGGACACGGACGTCCGCACGGACACGGACGTCCGCACGGACAACGGACGTCCGCACGGACAACGGACGTCCGCACGGATAATGGACGTCCGCACTGACAAGGGACGTACGCACGGACACGGACGTCGGCACGGACAACGGACTTCCGCACGGACACGATCATATGCACGGACAACGGACGTCCGCACGGACACGGATGTCCGCACGGACACGGACGTCGGCACGGACAACGGACGTCCGGACGGACATGGACGTCGGCACGGACAACGGACGTCCGCACGGATAACGGACGTCCGCACTGACAAGGGACGTACGCACGGACACGGACGTCGGCACGGACACGGACGTCGGCACGGACAACGGACGTCCGCACGGACAACGGACGTCCGCATGGAAATGGACGTCCGCACGGATAACAAACGTCCACACGGACACTGACGTGGGCACGGACAACGGACGTCCGCACGAACACGATCGTCCGCACGGACAACGGACGTCCGCACGGACAACGGACGTCCGCACTGACAAGGGACGTACGCACGGACAACGGACGTCCGCACTGACAAGGGACGTACGCACGGACACGGACGTCCGCACGGATAACGGACGTCCACACGGACACGGACGTCCGCACGGACACGGACGTCCGCACGGACACGGACGTCCGCACGGACAACGGACGTCCGCACGGACACGGACGTCCGCACGGATAACGGAATCCCGCACGGACAACGGACGTCCGCACGGACAACGGACGTCCGCACGGACACGGACGTCGGCACGGACAACAGACGTCCGCACTGACAAGGGACGTCCGCACGGACAACGGACGTCCGCACGGACACGGACGTCCGCACGGACAACGGACGTCCGCATGGACAACGGACGTCCGCACAGACACGGACGTCCGCAAGGACAACGGACGTCCGCACTGACAAGGGACGTACGCACGGACACGGACGTCCGCACGGACAACGGACGTCCGCACTGACAAGGGACGTACGCACGGACAGTCCGCACGGACCCGCACGGACAACGGACGTCCGCATGGAAACGGACGTCCGCACGGATAACGGACGTCCACACGGACACTGACGTCGGCACGGACAACGGACGTCCGCACGAACACGATCGTCCGCACGGACAACGGACGTCCGCACGGACACGGACGTCCGCACGGACAACGGACGTCCGCATGGACAACGGACGTCCGCACAGACACGGACGTCCGCAAGGACAACGGACGTCCGCACTGACAAGGGACGTACGCACGGACACGGACGTCCGCACGGACAACTGACGTCCGCACTGACAAGGGACGTACGCACGGACAGTCCGCACGGACCCGCACGGACAACGGACGTCCGCATGGAAACGGACGTCCGCACGGATAACGGACGTCCACACGGACACTGACGTCGGCACGGACAACGGACGTCCGCACGAACACGATCGTCCGCACGGACAACGGACGTCCGCACGGACACGGACGCCCGCACGGACACGGACGTCCGCACGGACACGGACGTCCGCACGGACAACGGACGTCCGCACGGACACGGACGTCCGCACGGATAACGGAAATCCGCATGGAAACGGACGTCCGCACGGATGACGGACGTCCACACGGACAACGGACGTCCGCATGGAAACGGACGTCCGCACGGACAACGGACGTCCGCACTGACAAGGGACGTACGCACGGACAGTCCGCACGGACCCGCACGGACAACGGACGTCCGCACGGACAACGGACGTCCGCATGGAAACGGACGTTCGCACGGATAACGGACGTCCACACGGACACGGACGTCCGCACGGACACGGACGTCCGCACGGACAACGGACGTCCGCACGGACAACGGACGTCCGCACGGATAATGGACGTCCGCACTGACAAGGGACGTACGCACGGACACGGACGTCGGCACGGACAACGGACTTCCGCACGGACACGATCATATGCACGGACAACGGACGTCCGCACGGACACGGATGTCCGCACGGACACGGACGTCGGCACGGACAACGGACGTCCGGACGGACATGGACGTCGGCACGGACAACGGACGTCCGCACGGATAACGGACGTCCGCACTGACAAGGGACGTACGCACGGACACGGACGTCGGCACGGACACGGACGTCGGCACGGACAACGGACGTCCGCACGGACAACGGACGTCCGCATGGAAATGGACGTCCGCACGGATAACAAACGTCCACACGGACACTGACGTGGGCACGGACAACGGACGTCCGCACGAACACGATCGTCCGCACGGACAACGGACGTCCGCACGGACAACGGACGTCCGCACTGACAAGGGACGTACGCACGGACAACGGACGTCCGCACTGACAAGGGACGTACGCACGGACACGGACGTCCGCACGGATAACGGACGTCCACACGGACACGGACGTCCGCACGGACACGGACGTCCGCACGGACACGGACGTCCGCACGGACAACGGACGTCCGCACGGACACGGACGTCCGCACGGATAACGGAATCCCGCACGGACAACGGACGTCCGCACGGACAACGGACGTCCGCACGGACACGGACGTCGGCACGGACAACAGACGTCCGCACTGACAAGGGACGTCCGCACGGACAACGGACGTCCGCACGGACACGGACGTCCGCACGGACAACGGACGTCCGCATGGACAACGGACGTCCGCACAGACACGGACGTCCGCAAGGACAACGGACGTCCGCACTGACAAGGGACGTACGCACGGACACGGACGTCCGCACGGACAACGGACGTCCGCACTGACAAGGGACGTACGCACGGACAGTCCGCACGGACCCGCACGGACAACGGACGTCCGCATGGAAACGGACGTCCGCACGGATAACGGACGTCCACACGGACACTGACGTCGGCACGGACAACGGACGTCCGCACGAACACGATCGTCCGCACGGACAACGGACGTCCGCACGGACACGGACGCCCGCACGGACACGGACGTCCGCACGGACACGGACGTCCGCACGGACAACGGACGTCCGCACGGACACGGACGTCCGCACGGATAACGGAAATCCGCACGGACACGGACGTCCGCACGGAAAACGGAGTCCGCACTGACAAGGGACGTCCGCACGGACACGGACGTCCGCACGGACAACGGACGTCCGCACGGACAACGGACGCCCGCACTGACAATTGACGTACGCACGGACAGTCCGCATCGACCCGCACGGACAACGGACGTCCGCATGGAAACGGACGTCCGCACGGATGACGGACGTCCACACGGACAACGGACGTCCGCATGGAAACGGACGTCCGCACGGACAACGGACGTCCGCACTGACAAGGGACGTACGCACGGACAGTCCGCACGGACCCGCACGGACAACGGACGTCCGCACGGACAACGGACGTCCGCATGGAAACGGACGTTCGCACGGATAACGGACGTCCACACGGACACGGACGTCCGCACGGACACGGACGTCCGCACGGACAACAGACGTCCGCACGGACACGGACGTCCGCACGGATAATGGACGTCCGCACTGACAAGGGACGTACGCACGGACACGGACGTCGGCACGGACAACGGACTTCCGCACGGACACGATCATATGCACGGACAACGGACGTCCGCACGGACACGGATGTCCGCACGGACACGGACGTCGGCACGGACAACGGACGTCCGGACGGACATGGACGTCGGCACGGACAACGGACGTCCGCACGGATAACGGACGTCCGCACTGACAAGGGACGTACGCACGGACACGGACGTCGGCACGGACACGGACGTCGGCACGGACAACGGACGTCCGCACGGACAACGGACGTCCGCATGGAAATGGACGTCCGCACGGATAACAAACGTCCACACGGACACTGACGTGGGCACGGACAACGGACGTCCGCACGAACACGATCGTCCGCACGGACAACGGACGTCCGCACTGACAAGGGACGTCCGCACGGACAACGGACGTCCGCACGGACACGGACGTCGGCATATACAACGGACGTCCGCACGGACAACGGACGTCCGCACTGACAAGGGACGTACGCACGGACAGTCCGCACGGACCCGCACGGACAACGGACGTCCGCACGGACACGGACGTCGGCATATACAACGGACGTCCGCACGGACAACGGACGTCCGCACTGACAAGGGACGTACGCATGGAAACGGACGTTCGCACGGATAACGGACGTCCACACGGACACTGACGTCGGCACGGACAACGGACGTCCGCACTGACAAGAGACGTCCGCATGGACAACGGACGTCCGCACGGACATGGACGTCGGTCACGGACAACGGACGTCCGCACGGACACGGACGTCGGCGCGGACAATGGACGTCCGCACGGATAACGGACGTCCGCACGGATAACGGACGTCCGCACTGACAACGGACTTCCGCACGGACAGTCCGCACGGACCCGCACGGACAACGGACGTCCGCATGGATACGGACGTCCGCACGGATAACGGACGTCCACACGGACACGGACGCCCGCACGGACACGGACGTCCGCACGGACACGGACGTCCGCACGGACAACGGACTTCCGCACGGACACGGACGTCGGCACGGACAACGGACTTCCGCACGGACACGATCATCCGCACGGACAACGGACGTCCGCACGGACACGGACGTCCGCACGGACAACGGACTTCCGCACGGACACGGACGTCGGCACGGACAACGGACTTCCGCACGGACACGATCATCCGCACGGACAACGGACGTCCACACGGACACGGATGTCCGCACGGACACGGACGTCCGCGCGGACACGGACGTCCGCACGGACAACGGACGTCCGCACGGACACGGACGTCCGCACTGACAAGGGACGTGCGCACGGACAGTCCGCACGGACCCGCACTTACAACGGACGTCCTCATGGAAACGGACGTCCGCACGGATAACGGACGTCCACACGGACACTGACGTCGGCACGGACAACGGACGTCCGCACGAACACGATCGTCCGCACGGACAACGGACGTCCGCACGGACACGGACGTCCGCACGGACAACGGACGTTCGCACTGACAAGGGACGTACGCACGGACAGTCCGCACGGACCCGCACGGACAACGGACGTCCGCATGGAAACGGACGTCCGCACGGATAACGGACGTCCACACGGACACTGACGTCGGCACGGACAACGGACGTCCGCACGAACACGATCGTCCGCACGGACAACGGACGTCCGCACGGACACGGACGCCCGCACGGACACGGACGTCCGCACGGACACGGACGTCCGCACGGACAACGGACGTCCGCACGGACACGGACGTCCGCACGGATAACGGAAATCCGCACGGACACGGACGTCCGCACGGAAAACGGAGTCCGCACTGACAAGGGACGTCCGCACGGACACGGACGTCCGCACGGACAACGGACGTCCGCACGGACAACGGACGCCCGCACTGACAATTGACGTACGCACGGACAGTCCGCATCGACCCGCACGGACAACGGACGTCCGCATGGAAACGGACGTCCGCACGGATGACGGACGTCCACACGGACAACGGACGTCCGCATGGAAACGGACGTCCGCACGGACAACGGACGTCCGCACTGACAAGGGACGTACGCACGGACAGTCCGCACGGACCCGCACGGACAACGGACGTCCGCACGGACAACGGACGTCCGCATGGAAACGGACGTTCGCACGGATAACGGACGTCCACACGGACACGGACGTCCGCACGGACACGGACGTCCGCACGGACAACGGACGTCCGCACGGACACGGACGTCCGCACGGATAATGGACGTCCGCACTGACAAGGGACGTACGCACGGACACGGACGTCGGCACGGACAACGGACTTCCGCACGGACACGATCATCCGCACGGACAACGGACGTCCGCACGGACACGGATGTCCGCACGGACACGGACGTCCGCGCGGACACGGACGTCCGCACGGACAACGGACGTCCGCACGGACACGGACGTCCGCACTGACAAGGGACGTGCGCACGGACAGTCCGCACGGACCCGCACTTACAACGGACGTCCTCATGGAAACGGACGTCCGCACGGATAACGGACGTCCACACGGACACTGACGTCGGCACGGACAACGGACGTCCGCACGAACACGATCGTCCGCACGGACAACGGACGTCCGCACGGACACGGACGTCCGCACGGATAACGGAAATCCGCACGGACACGGACGTCCGCACGAAAAACGGAGTCCGCACTGACAAGGGACGTCCGCACGGACAACGGACGTCCGCACGGACAACGGACGCCCGCACTGACAAGGGACGTACGCACGGACAGTCCGCATGGACCCGCACGGACAACGGACGTCCGCATGGAAACGGACGTCCGCACGGATGACGGACGTCCACACGGACAACGGACGTCCGCACTGACAAGGGACGTACGCACGGAGAACGGACGTCCGCACTGACAAGGGACGTTCGCACGGACACGGACGTCCGCACGGATAACGGACGTCCACACGGACACGGACGTCCGCACGGACACGGACGTCCGCACGGACACGGACGTCCGCACGGACACGGACGTCCGCACGGACAACGGACGTCCGCACGGACACGGACGTCGGTCACGGACAACGGACGTCCGCACGGACACGGACGTCGGCGCGGACAACGGACGTCCGCACGGATAACGGACGTCCGCACGGATAACGGACGTCCGCACTGACAACGGACGTCCGCAACACGGACGTCCGCACGGACACGGACGTCCGCACGGACAACGGACGTCCGCACTGACAAGGGACGTACGCACGGACAGTCCGCACGGACCCGCACGGACAACGGACGTCCGCATGGAAACGGACGTCCGCACGGACAACGGACGTCCGCACGGACACGATCGTCCGCACGGACAACGGACGTCCGCACGGACACGGACGTCCGCACGGATGACGGACGTCCACACGGACAACGGACGTCCGCACTGACAAGGGACGTACGCACGGAGAACGGACGTTCGCACGGACACGGACGTCCGACAAGGGACGTACGCACCCTTGTCAGTGCGGACGTCCGTTGTCCGTGTGGACGTCCGTCATCCGTGCGGACGTCCGTGTCCGTGCGGACGTCCGTTGTCCGTGCGGACGTCCGTTGTCCGTGCGGACGATCGTGTCCGTGCGGACGTCCGTTGTCCGTGCCGACGTCCGTGTCCGTGCGTACGTCCCTTGTCAGTGCGGACGTCCGTTATCCGTGCGGACGTCCGTGTCCGTGCGGACGTCCGTTGTCCGTGCGGACGTCCGTGTCCGTGCGGACGTCCGTGTCCGTGCGGACGTCCGTGTCCGTGCGGACGTCCGTGTCCGTGTGGACGTCCGTTATCCGTGCGGACGTCCGTGTCCGTGCGAACGTCCCTTGTCAGTGCGGACGTCCGTTCTCCGTGCGTACGTCCCTTGTCAGTGCGGACGTCCGTTGTCCGTGTGGACGTCCGTCATCCGTGCGGACGTCCGTGTCCGTGCGGACGTCCGTTGTCCGTGCGGACGATCGTGTCCGTGCGGACGTCCGTTGTCCGTGCCGACGTCCGTGTCCGTGCGTACGTCCCTTGTCAGTGCGGACGTCCGTTATCCGTGCGGACGTCCGTGTCCGTGCGGACGTCCGTTCTCCGTGCGCACGTCCCTTGTCAGTGCGGACGTCCGTGTCCGTGCGGACGTCCGTTGTCCGTGCGGACGTCCGTGTCCGCGCGGACGTCCGTGTCCGCGCGGACGTCCGTGTCCGTGCGGACGTCCGTGTCCGTGCGGACGTCCGTGTCCGTGTGGACGTCCGTTATCCGTGCGGACGTCCGTGTCCGTGCGAACGTCCCTTGTCAGTGCGGACGTCCGTTCTCCGTGCGTACGTCCCTTGTCAGTGCGGACGTCCGTTGTCCGTGTGGACGTCCGTCATCCGTGCCGACGTCCGTGTCCGTGCGGACGTCCGTTGTCCGTGCGGACGATCGTGTCCGTGCGGACGATCGTGTCCGTGCGGACGTCCGTTGTCCGTGCCGACGTCCGTGTCCGTGCGTACGTCCCTTGTCAGTGCGGACGTCCGTTATCCGTGCGGACGTCCGTGTCCGTGCGGACGTCCGTTCTCCGTGCGCACGTTCCTTGTCAGTGCGGACGTCCGTGTCCGTGCGGACGTCCGTTGTCCGTGCGGACGTCCGTGTCCGCGCGGACGTCCGTGTCCGCGCGGACGTCCGTTGTCCGTGCGGATGATCGTGTCCGTGCGGAAGTCCGTTGTCCGTGCCGACGTCCGTGTCCGTGCGGAAGTCCGTTGTCCGTGCGGACGTCCGTGTCCGTGCGGACGTCCGTGTCCGTGCGGGCGTCCGTGTCCGTGTGGACGTCCGTTATCCGTGCGGACGTCCGTTTCCATGCGGACGTCCGTTGTCCGTGCGGGTCCGTGCGGACTGTCCGTGCGTACGTCCCTTGTCAGTGCGGACGTCCGTTGTCCATGCGGACGTCCGTGTCCGTGCGGACGTCCGTGTTGCGGACGTCCGTTGTCAGTGCGGACGTCCGTTATCCGTGCGGACGTCCGTTATCCGTGCGGACGTCCGTTGTCCGCGCCGACGTCCGTGTCCGTGCGGACGTCCGTTGTCCGTGACCGACGTCCGTGTCCGTGCGGACGTCCGTTGTCCGTGCCGACGTCCGTGTCCGTGCGTACGTCCCTTGTCAGTGCGGACGTCCGTTATCCGTGCGGACGTCCGTTGTCCGTGCCGACGTCCGTGTCCGTGCGGACGTCCGTGTCCGTGCGGACGTCCGTTGTCCGTGCGGACGATCGTGTCCGTGCGGACGTCCGTTGTCCGTGCCGACGTCCGTGTCCGTGCGTACGTCCCTTGTCAGTGCGGACGTCCGTTATCCGTGCGGACGTCCGTGTCCGTGCGGACGTCCGTTGTCCTTGCGGACGTCCGTGTCCGTGCGGACGTCCGTTGTCCGTGCGGACGTCCGTGTCCGTGCGGACGTCCGTGTCCGTGTGGACGTCCGTTATCCGTGCGGACGTCCGTGTCCGTGCGGACGTCCGTTGTCCGTGCGGACGTCCGTGTCCGTGCGGACGTCCGTGTCCGTGTGGACGTCCGTTATCAGTGCGAACGTCCGTTTCCATGCGGACGTCCGTTGTCCGTGCGGACGTCCGTTGTCCGTGCGGGTCCGTGCGGACTGTCCGTGCGTACGTCCCTTGTCAGTGCGGACGTCCGTTGTCCGTGCGGACGTCCGTTTCCATGCGGACGTCCGTTGTCCGTGTGGACGTCCGTCATCCGTGCGGACGTCCGTTTCCATGCGGACGTCCGTTGTCCGTGCGGGTCGATGCGGACTGTCCGTGCGTACGTCAATTGTCAGTGCGGGCGTCCGTTGTCCGTGCGGACGTCCGTTGTCCGTGCGGACGTCCGTGTCCGTGCGGACGTCCCTTGTCAGTGCGGACTCCGTTTTCCGTGCGGACGTCCGTGTCCGTGCGGATTTCCGTTATCCGTGCGGACGTCCGTGTCCGTGCGGAAGTCCGTTGTCCGTGCGGACGTCCGTGTCCGTGCGGACGTCCGTTGTCCGTGCGGACGATCGTGTTCGTGCGGACGTCCGTTGTCCGTGCCGACGTCAGTGTCCGTGTGGACGTCCGTTATCCGTGCGGACGTCCGTTTCCATGAGGACGTCCGTTGTAAGTGCGGGTCCGTGCGGACTGTCCGTGCGCACGTCCCTTGTCAGTGCGGACGTCCGTGTCCGTGCGGACGTCCGTTGTCCGTGCGGACGTCCGTGTCCGCGCGGACGTCCGTGTCCGTGCGGACATCCGTGTCCGTGCGGACGTCCGTTGTCCGTGCGGATGATCGTGTCCGTGCGGAAGTCCGTTGTCCGTTCCGACGTCCGTGTCCGTGCGGAAGTCCGTTGTCCGTGCGGACGTCCGTGTCCGTGCGGACGTCCGTGTCCGTGCGGGCGTCCGTGTCCGTGTGGACGTCCGTTATCCGTGCGGACGTCCGTTTCCATGCGGACGTCCGTTGTCCGTGCGGGTCCGTGCGGAAGTCCGTTGTCAGTGCGGACGTCCGTTATCCGTGCGGACGTCCGTTATCCGTGCGGACGTCCATTGTCCGCGCCGACGTCCGTGTCCGTGCGGACGTCCGTTGTCCGTGTGGACGTCCGTCATCCGTGCGGACGTCCGTGTCCGTGCGGACGTCCGTTGTCCGTGCGGACGTCCGTTGTCCGTGCGGACGATCGTGTCCGTGCGGACGTCCGTTGTCCGTGCCGACGTCCGTGTCCGTGCGTACGTCCCTTGTCAGTGCGGACGTCCGTTATCCGTGCGGACGTCCGTGTCCGTGCGGACGTCCGTTGTCCGTGCGGACGTCCGTGTCCGTGCGGACGTCCGTGTCCGTGCGGACGTCCGTGTCCGTGCGGACGTCCGTGTCCGTGTGGACGTCCGTTATCCGTGCGGACGTCCGTGTCCGTGCGAACGTCCCTTGTCAGTGCGGACGTCCGTTCTCCGTGCGTACGTCCCTTGTCAGTGCGGACGTCCGTTGTCCGTGTGGACGTCCGTCATCCGTGCGGACGTCCGTGTCCGTGCGGACGTCCGTTGTCCGTGCGGACGATCGTGTCCGTGCGGACGTCCGTTGTCCGTGCCGACGTCCGTGTCCGTGCGTACGTCCCTTGTCAGTGCGGACGTCCGTTATCCGTGCGGACGTCCGTGTCCGTGCGGACGTCCGTTCTCCGTGCGCACGTCCCTTGTCAGTGCGGACGTCCGTGTCCGTGCGGACGTCCGTTGTCCGTGCGGACGTCCGTGTCCGCGCGGACGTCCGTGTCCGCGCGGACGTCCGTGTCCGTGCGGACGTCCGTGTCCGTGCGGACGTCCGTGTCCGTGTGGACGTCCGTTATCCGTGCGGACGTCCGTGTCCGTGCGAACGTCCCTTGTCAGTGCGGACGTCCGTTCTCCGTGCGTACGTCCCTTGTCAGTGCGGACGTCCGTTGTCCGTGTGGACGTCCGTCATCCGTGCCGACATCCGAGTCCGTGCGGACGTCCGTTGTCCGTGCGGACGATCGTGTCCGTGCGGACGTCCGTTGTCCGTGCCGACGTCCGTGTCCGTGCGTACGTCCCTTGTCAGTGCGGACGTCCGTTATCCGTGCGGACGTCCGTGTCCGTGCGGACGTCCGTTCTCCGTGCGCACGTTCCTTGTCAGTGCGGACGTCCGTGTCCGTGCGGACGTCCGTTGTCCGTGCGGACGTCCGTGTCCGCGCGGACGTCCGTGTCCGCGCGGACGTCCGTTGTCCGTGCGGATGATCGTGTCCGTGCGGAAGTCCGTTGTCCGTGCCGACGTCCGTGTCCGTGCGGAAGTCCGTTGTCCGTGCGGACGTCCGTGTCCGTGCGGACGTCCGTGTCCGTGCGGGCGTCCGTGTCCGTGTGGACGTCCGTTATCCGTGCGGACGTCCGTTTCCATGCGGACGTCCGTTGTCCGTGCGGGTCCGTGCGGACTGTCCGTGCGTACGTCCCTTGTCAGTGCGGACGTCCGTTGTCCATGCGGACGTCCGTGTCCGTGCGGACGTCCGTGTTGCGGACGTCCGTTGTCAGTGCGGACGTCCGTTATCCGTGCGGACGTCCGTTATCCGTGCGGACGTCCGTTGTCCGCGCCGACGTCCGTGTCCGTGCGGACGTCCGTTGTCCGTGACCGACGTCCGTGTCCGTGCGGACGTCCGTTGTCCGTGCCGACGTCCGTGTCCGTGCGTACGTCCCTTGTCAGTGCGGACGTCCGTTATCCGTGCGGACGTCCGTTGTCCGTGCCGACGTCCGTGTCCGTGCGGACGTCCGTGTCCGTGCGGACGTCCGTTGTCCGTGCGGACGATCGTGTCCGTACGGACGTCCGTTGTCCGTGCCGACGTCCGTGTCCGTGCGTACGTCCCTTGTCAGTGCGGACGTCCGTTATCCGTGCGGACGTCCGTGTCCGTGCGGACGTCCGTTGTCCGTGCGGACGTCCGTTGTCCTTGCGGACGTCCGTGTCCGTGCGGACGTCCGTTGTCCGTGCGGACGTCCGTGTCCGTGCGGACGTCCGTGTCCGTGTGGACGTCCGTTATCCGTGCGGACGTCCGTGTCCGTGCGGACGTCCGTTGTCCGTGCGGACGTCCGTGTCCGTGCGGACGTCCGTGTCCGTGTGGACGTCCGTTATCAGTGCGAACGTCCGTTTCCATGCGGACGTCCGTTGTCCGTGCGGACGTCCGTTGTCCGTGCGGGTCCGTGCGGACTGTCCGTGCGTACGTCCCTTGTCAGTGCGGACGTCCGTTGTCCGTGCGGACGTCCGTTTCCATGCGGACGTCCGTTGTCCGTGTGGACGTCCGTCATCCGTGCGGACGTCCGTTTCCATGCGGACGTCCGTTGTCCGTGCGGGTCGATGCGGACTGTCCGTGCGTACGTCAATTGTCAGTGCGGGCGTCCGTTGTCCGTGCGGACGTTCGTTGTCCGTGCGGACGTCCGTGTCCGTGCGGACGTCCCTTGTCAGTGCGGACTCCGTTTTCCGTGCGGACGTCCGTGTCCGTGCGGATTTCCGTTATCCGTGCGGACGTCCGTGTCCGTGCGGAAGTCCGTTGTCCGTGCGGACGTCCGTGTCCGTGCGGACGTCCGTTGTCCGTGCGGACGATCGTGTTCGTGCGGACGTCCGTTGTCCGTGCCGACGTCAGTGTCCGTGTGGACGTCCGTTATCCGTGCGGACGTCCGTTTCCATGAGGACGTCCGTTGTAAGTGCGGGTCCGTGCGGACTGTCCGTGCGCACGTCCCTTGTCAGTGCGGACGTCCGTGTCCGTGCGGACGTCCGTTGTCCGTGCGGACGTCCGTGTCCGCGCGGACGTCCGTGTCCGTGCGGACATCCGTGTCCGTGCGGACGTCCGTTGTCCGTGCGGATGATCGTGTCCGTGCGGAAGTCCGTTGTCCGTTCCGACGTCCGTGTCCGTGCGGAAGTCCGTTGTCCGTGCGGACGTCCGTGTCCGTGCGGACGTCCGTGTCCGTGCGGGCGTCCGTGTCCGTGTGGACGTCCGTTATCCGTGCGGACGTCCGTTTCCATGCGGACGTCCGTTGTCCGTGCGGGTCCGTGCGGAAGTCCGTTGTCAGTGCGGACGTCCGTTATCCGTGCGGACGTCCGTTATCCGTGCGGACGTCCATTGTCCGCGCCGACGTCCGTGTCCGTGCGGACGTCCGTTGTCCGTGTGGACGTCCGTCATCCGTGCGGACGTCCGTGTCCGTGCGGACGTCCGTTGTCCGTGCGGACGTCCGTTGTCCGTGCGGACGATCGTGTCCGTGCGGACGTCCGTTGTCCGTGCCGACGTCCGTGTCCGTGCGTACGTCCCTTGTCAGTGCGGACGTCCGTTATCCGTGCGGACGTCCGTGTCCGTGCGGACGTCCGTTGTCCGTGCGGACGTCCGTGTCCATGCGGACGTCCGTGTCCGTGCGGACGTCCGTGTCCGTGCGGACGTCCGTGTCCGTGTGGACGTCCGTTATCCGTGCGGACGTCCGTGTCCGTGCGAACGTCCCTTGTCAGTGCGGACGTCCGTTCTCCGTGCGTACGTCCCTTGTCAGTGCGGACGTCCGTTGTCCGTGTGGACGTCCGTCATCCGTGCGGACGTCCGTGTCCGTGCGGACGTCCGTTGTCCGTGCGGACGATCGTGTCCGTGCGGACGTCCGTTGTCCGTGCCGACGTCCGTGTCCGTGCGTACGTCCCTTGTCAGTGCGGACGTCCGTTATCCGTGCGGACGTCCGTGTCCGTGCGGACGTCCGTTCTCCGTGCGCACGTCCCTTGTCAGTGCGGACGTCCGTGTCCGTGCGGACGTCCGTTGTCCGTGCGGACGTCCGTGTCCGCGCGGACGTCCGTGTCCGCGCGGACGTCCGTGTCCGTGCGGACGTCCGTGTCCGTGCGGACGTCCGTGTCCGTGTGGACGTCCGTTATCCGTGCGGACGTCCGTGTCCGTGCGAACGTCCCTTGTCAGTGCGGACGTCCGTTCTCCGTGCGTACGTCCCTTGTCAGTGCGGACGTCCGTTGTCCGTGTGGACGTCCGTCATCCGTGCCGACGTCCGAGTCCGTGCGGACGTCCGTTGTCCGTGCGGACGATCGTGTCCGTGCGGACGTCCGTTGTCCGTGCCGACGTCCGTGTCCGTGCGTACGTCCCTTGTCAGTGCGGACGTCCGTTATCCGTGCGGACGTCCGTGTCCGTGCGGACGTCCGTTCTCCGTGCGCACGTTCCTTGTCAGTGCGGACGTCCGTGTCCGTGCGGACGTCCGTTGTCCGTGCGGACGTCCGTGTCCGCGCGGACGTCCGTGTCCGCGCGGACGTCCGTTGTCCGTGCGGATGATCGTGTCCGTGCGGAAGTCCGTTGTCCGTGCCGACGTCCGTGTCCGTGCGGAAGTCCGTTGTCCGTGCGGACGTCCGTGTCCGTGCGGACGTCCGTGTCCGTGCGGGCGTCCGTGTCCGTGTGGACGTCCGTTATCCGTGCGGACGTCCGTTTCCATGCGGACGTCCGTTGTCCGTGCGGGTCCGTGCGGACTGTCCGTGCGTACGTCCCTTGTCAGTGCGGACGTCCGTTGTCCGTGCGGACGTCCGTGTCCGCGCGGACGTCCGTGTCCGCGCGGACGTCCGTTGTCAGTGCGGACGTCCGTTATCCGTGCGGACGTCCGTTATCCGTGCGGACGTCCGTTGTCCGCGCCGACGTCCGTGTCCGTGCGGACGTCCGTTGTCCGTGACCGACGTCCGTGTCCGTGCGGACGTCCGTTGTCCGTGCCGACGTCCGTGTCCGTGCGTACGTCCCTTGTCAGTGCGGACGTCCGTTATCCGTGCGGACGTCCGTTGTCCGTGCCGACGTCCGTGTCCGTGCGGACGTCCGTGTCCGTGCGGACGTCCGTTGTCCGTGCGGACGATCGTGTCCGTGCGGACGTCCGTTGTCCGTGCCGACGTCCGTGTCCGTGCGTACGTCCCTTGTCAGTGCGGACGTCCGTTATCCGTGCGGACGTCCGTGTCCGTGCGGACGTCCGTTGTCCGTGCGGACGTCCGTTGTCCTTGCGGACGTCCGTGTCCGTGCGGACGTCCGTTGTCCGTGCGGACGTCCGTGTCCGTGCGGACGTCCGTGTCCGTGTGGACGTCCGTTATCCGTGCGGACGTCCGTGTCCGTGCGGACGTCCGTTGTCCGTGCGGACGTCCGTGTCCGTGCGGACGTCCGTGTCCGTGTGGACGTCCGTTATCAGTGCGAACGTCCGTTTCCATGCGGACGTCCGTTGTCCGTGCGGACGTCCGTTGTCCGTGCGGGTCCGTGCGGACTGTCCGTGCGTACGTCCCTTGTCAGTGCGGACGTCCGTTGTCCGTGCGGACGTCCGTTTCCATGCGGACGTCCGTTGTCCGTGTGGACGTCCGTCATCCGTGCGGACGTCCGTTTCCATGCGGACGTCCGTTGTCCGTGCGGGTCGATGCGGACTGTCCGTGCGTACGTCAATTGTCAGTGCGGGCGTCCGTTGTCCGTGCGGACGTCCGTTGTCCGTGCGGACGTCCGTGTCCGTGCGGACGTCCCTTGTCAGTGCGGACTCCGTTTTCCGTGCGGACGTCCGTGTCCGTGCGGATTTCCGTTATCCGTGCGGACGTCCGTGTCCGTGCGGAAGTCCGTTGTCCGTGCGGACGTCCGTGTCCGTGCGGACGTCCGTTGTCCGTGCGGACGATCGTGTTCGTGCGGACGTCCGTTGTACGTGCCGACGTCAGTGTCCGTGTGGACGTCCGTTATCCGTGCGGACGTCCGTTTCCATGAGGACGTCCGTTGTAAGTGCGGGTCCGTGCGGACTGTCCGTGCGCACGTCCCTTGTCAGTGCGGACGTCCGTGTCCGTGCGGACGTCCGTTGTCCGTGCGGACGTCCGTGTCCGCGCGGACGTCCGTGTCCGTGCGGACATCCGTGTCCGTGCGGACGTCCGTTGTCCGTGCGGATGATCGTGTCCGTGCGGAAGTCCGTTGTCCGTTCCGACGTCCGTGTCCGTGCGGAAGTCCGTTGTCCGTGCGGACGTCCGTGTCCGTGCGGACGTCCGTGTCCGTGCGGGCGTCCGTGTCCGTGTGGACGTCCGTTATCCGTGCGGACGTCCGTTTCCATGCGGACGTCCGTTGTCCGTGCGGGTCCGTGCGGAAGTCCGTTGTCAGTGCGGACGTCCGTTATCCGTGCGGACGTCCGTTATCCGTGCGGACGTCCATTGTCCGCGCCGACGTCCGTGTCCGTGCGGACGTCCGTTGTCCGTGACCGACGTCCGTGTCCGTGCGGACGTCCGTTGTCCATGCGGACGTCTCTTGTCAGTGCGGACGTCCGTTGTCCGTGCCGACGTCAGTGTCCGTGTGGACGTCCGTTATCCGTGCGAACGTCCGTTTCCATGCGTACGTCCCTTGTCAGTGCGGACGTCCGTTGTCCGTGCGGACGTCCGTTGTATATGCCGACGTCCGTGTCCGTGCGGACGTCCGTTGTCCGTGCGGGTCCGTGCGGACTGTCCGTGCGTACGTCCCTTGTCAGTGCGGACGTCCGTTGTCCGTGCGGACGTCCGTTGTATATGCCGACGTCCGTGTCCGTGCGTACGTCCGTTGTCCGTGCGGACGTCCCTTGTCAGTGCGGACGTCCGTTGTCCGTGCGGACGATCGTGTTCGTGCGGACGTCCGTTGTCCGTGCCCACGTCAGTGTCCGTGTGGACGTTTGTTATCCGTGCGGACGTCCATTTCCATGCGGACGTCCGTTGTCCGTGCGGACGTCCGTTGTCCGTGCCGACGTCCGTGTCCGTGCCGACGTCCGTGTCCGTGCGTACGTCCCTTGTCAGTGCGGACGTCCGTTATCCGTGCGGACGTCCGTTGTCCGTGCCGACGTCCATGTCCGTCCGGACGTCCGTTGTCCGTGCCGACGTCCGTGTCCGTGCGGACATCCGTGTCCGTGCGGACGTCCGTTGTCCGTGCATATGATCGTGTCCGTGTGGAAGTCCGTTGTCCGTGCCGACGTCCGTGTCCGTGCGTACGTCCCTTGTCAGTGCGGACGTCCATTATCCGTGCGGACGTCCGTGTCCGTGCGGACGTCCGTTGTCCGTGCGGACGTCCGTGTCCGTGCGGACGTCCGTGTCCGTGTGGACGTCCGTTATCCGTGCGAACGTCCGTTTCCATGCGGACGTCCGTTGTCCGTGCGGACGTCCGTTGTCCGTGCGGGTCCGTGCGGACTGTCCGTGCGTACGTCCCTTGTCAGTGCGGACGTCCGTTGTCCGTGCGGACGTCCGTTTCCATGCGGACGTCCGTTGTCCGTGTGGACGTCCGTCATCCGTGCGGACGTCCGTTTCCATGCGGACGTCCGTTGTCCGTGCTGGTCGATGCGGACTGTCCGTGCGTACGTCAATTGTCAGTGCGGGCGTCCGTTGTCCGTGCGGACGTCCGTTGTCCGTGCGGACGTCCGTGTCCGTGCGGACGTCCCTTGTCAGTGCGGACTCCGTTTTCCGTGCGGACGTCCGTGTCCGTGCGGATTTCCGTTATCCGTGCGGACGTCCGTGTCCGTGCGGAAGTCCGTTGTCCGTGCGGACGTCCGTGTCCGTGCGGACGTCCGTGTCCGTGCGGGCGTCCGTGTCCGTGCGGACGTCCGTTGTCCGTGCGGACGATCGTGTTCGTGCGGACGTCCGTTGTCCGTGCCGACGTCAGTGTCCGTGTGGACGTCCGTTATCCGTGCGGACGTCCGTTTCCATGCGGACGTCCGTTGTCCGTGCGGGTCCGTGCGGACTGTCCGTGCGTACGTCCCTTGTCAGTGCGGACGTCCGTTGTCCGTGCGGACGTCCGTGTCCGTGCGTACGTCCCTTGTCAGTGCGGACGTCCGTTGTCCTTGCGGACGTCCGTGTCCGTGCGGACGTCCGTTGTCCATGCGGACGTCCGTTGTCCGTGCGGACGTCCGTGTCCGTGCGGACGTCCGTTGTCCGTGCGGACGTCCGTGTCCGTGCGGACGTCCCTTGTCAGTGCGGACGTCTGTTGTCCGTGCCGACGTCCGTGTCCGTGCGGACGTCCGTTGTCCGTGCGGACGTCCGTTGTCCGTGCGGGATTCCGTTATCCGTGCGGACGTCCGTGTCCGTGCGGACGTCCGTTGTCCGTGCGGACGTCCGTGTCCGTGCGGACGTCCG
This sequence comes from Allodiplogaster sudhausi, assembly GCA_945643635.1. NCBI lineage: Eukaryota > Metazoa > Nematoda > Chromadorea > Rhabditida > Diplogasteridae > Allodiplogaster > Allodiplogaster sudhausi. Next base: position 2,802,503 of record CALZFC010000031.1, on the reverse strand, counting down.
TGTCCGTGCGGACGTCCGTGTCCGTGTGGACGTCCGTTATCCGTGCGGACGTCCGTGTCCGTGCGTACGTCCCTTGTCAGTGCGGACGTCCGTTGTCCGTGCGTACGTCCCTTGTCAGTGCGGACGGCCGTTGTCCGTGCGGACGTCCGTTATCCGTGCGGACGTCCGTGTCTGTGCGGACGTCCCTTGTCAATGCGGACGTCCGTTGTCCGTGCGGACGTCCGTTTCCGTGCGGACGTCCGTGTCAGTGCGAACGTCCGCGTCCGTGCGGACGTCCGTTATCCGTGCGGACGTCCGTGTCCGTGCGTACGTCCCTTGTCAGTGCGGACGTCCGTGTCAGTGCGAACGTCCTTGTCCGTGCGGACGTCCGTTATCCGTGCGGACATCCGTGTCCGTGCGTACGTCCCTTGTCAGTGCGGAAGTCCCTTGTCAGTGCGGACGTCTGTGCGGACGTCCGTTGTCCGTGCGGACGTCCGTGTCCGTGCGGACGTCCGTTGTCCGTGCGGACGTCCGTTGTCCGTGCGGACGTCCGTGTCCGTGCGGACGTCCCTTGTCAGTGCGGACGTCTGTGCGGACGTCCGTTGTCCGTGCGGACGTCCGTGTCAGTGCGAACGTCCGCGTCCGTGCGGACGTCCGTGTCCGTGCGGACGTCCCTTGACAGTGTGGACGTCCGTGCGGACGTCCGTGTCCGTGTGGACGTCCGTTATCCGTGCGGACGTCCGTGTCCGTGCGAACGTCCGTTATCCGTGCCGACGTCAGTGTCCGTGTGGACGTCCGTTATCCGTGCGAACGTCCGTTTCCATGCGGACGTCCGTTGTCCGTGCGGACGTCCGTTGTCCGTGCGGGTCCGTGCGGACTGTCCGTGCGTACGTCCCTTGTCAGTGCGGACGTCCGTTGTCCGTGCGGACGTCCGTTTCCATGCGGACGTCCGTTGTCCGTGTGGACGTCCGTCATCCGTGCGGACGTCCGTTTCCATGCGGACGTCCGTTGTCCGTGCGGGTCCATGCGGACTGTCCGTGCGTACGTCAATTGTCAGTGCGGGCGTCCGTTGTCCGTGCGGACATCCGTTGTCCGTGCGGACGTCCGTGTCCGTGCGGACGTCCCTTGTCAGTGCGGACTCCGTTTTCCGTGCGGACGTCCGTGTCCGTGTGGACGTCCGTTATCCGTGCGGACGTCCGTGTCCGTGCGTACGTCCCTTGTCAGTGCGGACGTCCGTTGTCCGTGCGTACGTCCCTTGTCAGTGCGGACGTCCGTTGTCCGTGCGGACGTCCGTTATCCGTGCGGACGTCCGTGTCTGTGCGGACGTCCCTTGTCAATGCGGACGTCCGTTGTCCGTGCGGACGTCCGTTTCCGTGCGCACGGACACGGACGCCCGCACGGACACGGACGTCCGCACGGACACGGACGTCCGCACGGACAACGGACGTCCGCACGGACACGGACGTCCGCACGGATAACGGAAATCCGCACGGACACGGACGTCCGCACGGAAAACGGAGTCCGCACTGACAAGGGACGTCCGCACGGACACGGACGTTCGCACGGACAACGGACGTCCGCACGGACAACGGACGCCCGCACTGACAATTGACGTACGCACGGACAACGGACGTCCGCACGGACAACGGACGTCCGCACTGACAAGGGACGTACGCACGGACACGGACGTCCGCACGGATAACGGACGTCCGCAAGGACGCGGACGTTCGCACTGACACGGACGTCCGCACGGACAACGGACGTCCGCACAGACGTCCGCACTGACAAGGGACGTCCGCACGGACACGGACGTCCGCACGGACAACGGACGTCCGCACGGACAACGGACGTCCGCACGGACACGGACGTCCGCACGGACAACGGACGTCCGCACAGACGTCCGCACTGACAAGGGACGTCCGCACTGACAAGGGACCTACGCACGGACACGGATGTCCGCACGGATAACGGACGTCCGCACGGACGCGGACGTTCGCACTGACACGGACGTCCGCACTGACAAGGGACGTACGCACGGACACGGACGTCCGCACGGATAACGGACGTCCGTACGGACGCGGACGTTCGCACTGACACGGACGTACGGACGTCCGCATGGAAACGGACGTCCGCACGGATAACGGACGTCCACACGGACACTGACGTCGGCACTGACAAGGGACCTACGCACGGACACGGATGTCCGCACGGATAACGGACGTCCGCACGGACGCGGACGTTCGCACTGACACGGACGTCCGCACTGACAAGGGACGTACGCACGGACACGGACGTCCGCACGGATAACGGACGTCCGTACGGACGCGGACGTTCGCACTGACACGGACGTACGGACGTCCGCATGGAAACGGACGTCCGCACGGATAACGGACGTCCACACGGACACTGACGTCGGCACGGACAACGGACGTCCGCACGAACACGATCGTCCGCACGGACATCGGACGTCCAAGGGACGTCCGCACGGACACGGACGTCGGCACGGACAACGGACGTCCGCACTGACAACGGACGTCCGCAACACGGACGTCCGCACGAACAACGGACGTCCGCACGGACACGAACGTCCGCACGGATAACGGACGTCCGCACAGACAAGAGACGTACGCACGGACACGGACGTCTGCACGGAAACGGACGTCCGCACGGACACGATCGTCCGCACGGACAACGGACGTCCGCACGGACAACGGACGTCCGCATGGAAACGGACGTCCGCACGGATAACAAACGTCCACACGGACACTGACGTCGGCACGGACAACGGACGTCCGCACGAACACGATCGTCCGCACGGACAACGGACGTCCGCACTGACAAGGGACGTCCGCACGGACAACGGACGTCCGCATGGAAACGGACGTCCGCACGGATGACGGACGTCCACACGGACAACGGACGTCCGCATGGAAACGGACGTCCGCACGGACAACGGACGTCCGCACTGACAAGGGACGTACGCACGGACAGTCCGCACGGACCCGCACGGACAACGGACGTCCGCACGGACAACGGCCGTCCGCATGGAAACGGACGTTCGCACGGATAACGGACGTCCATACGGACACTGACGTCGGCACGGACAACGGACGTCCGCACGAGCACGATCGTCCGCACGGACAACGGACGTCCGCACTGACAAGGGACGTCCGCACGGACAACGGACGTCCGCACGGACACGGACGTCGGCACGGACAACGGACGTCCGCACGGACACGGACGTCGGCACGGACAACGGACGTCCGCATGGATAACGGACGTCCGCACGGACACGGACGTCGGCACGGACAACGGACGTCCGCACTGACAACGGACGTCCGCAACACGGACGTCCGCACGAACAACGGACGTCCGCACGGACACGAACGTCCGCACGGATAACGGACGTCCGCACTGACAATGGACGTCCGCATGGAAACGGACGTCCGCACGGATGACGGACGTCCACACGGACAACGGACGTCCGCATGGAAAAGGACGTCCGCACGGACAACGGACGTCCGCACTGACAAGGGACGTACGCACGGACACGGATGTCCGCACGGATAACGGACGTCCGCACGGACGCGGACGTTCGCACTGACACGGACGTCCGCACTGACAAGGGACGTACGCACGGACACGGACGTCCGCACGGATAACGGACGTCCGTACGGACGCGGACGTTCGCACTGACACGGACGTACGGACGTCCGCATGGAAACGGACGTCCGCACGGATAACGGACGTCCACACGGACACTGACGTCGGCACGGACAACGGACGTCCGCACGAACACGATCGTCCGCACGGACATCGGACGTCCAAGGGACGTCCGCACGGACACGGACGTCGGCACGGACAACGGACGTCCGCACTGACAACGGACGTCCGCAACACGGACGTCCGCACGAACAACGGACGTCCGCACGGACACGAACGTCCGCACGGATAACGGACGTCCGCACAGACAAGAGACGTACGCACGGACACGGACGTCTGCACGGAAACGGACGTCCGCACGGACACGATCGTCCGCACGGACAACGGACGTCCGCACGGACAACGGACGTCCGCATGGAAACGGACGTCCGCACGGATAACAAACGTCCACACGGACACTGACGTCGGCACGGACAACGGACGTCCGCACGAACACGATCGTCCGCACGGACAACGGACGTCCGCACTGACAAGGGACGTCCGCACGGACAACGGACGTCCGCATGGAAACGGACGTCCGCACGGATGACGGACGTCCACACGGACAACGGACGTCCGCATGGAAACGGACGTCCGCACGGACAACGGACGTCCGCACTGACAAGGGACGTACGCACGGACAGTCCGCACGGACCCGCACGGACAACGGACGTCCGCACGGACAACGGCCGTCCGCATGGAAACGGACGTTCGCACGGATAACGGACGTCCATACGGACACTGACGTCGGCACGGACAACGGACGTCCGCACGAGCACGATCGTCCGCACGGACAACGGACGTCCGCACTGACAAGGGACGTCCGCACGGACAACGGACGTCCGCACGGACACGGACGTCGGCACGGACAACGGACGTCCGCACGGACACGGACGTCGGCACGGACAACGGACGTCCGCATGGATAACGGACGTCCGCACGGACACGGACGTCGGCACGGACAACGGACGTCCGCACTGACAACGGACGTCCGCAACACGGACGTCCGCACGAACAACGGACGTCCGCACGGACACGAACGTCCGCACGGATAACGGACGTCCGCACTGACAATGGACGTCCGCATGGAAACGGACGTCCGCACGGATGACGGACGTCCACACGGACAACGGACGTCCGCATGGAAAAGGACGTCCGCACGGACAACGGACGTCCGCACTGACAAGGGACGTACGCACGGACAGTCCGCACGGACCCGCACGGACAACGGACGTCCGCACGGACAACGGCCGTCCGCATGGAAACGGACGTTCGCACGGATAACGGACGTCCATACGGATGACGGACGTCCACACGGACAACGGACGTCCGCATGGAAAAGGACGTCCGCACGGACAACGGACGTCCGCACTGACGAGGGACGTACGCACGGACAGTCCGCACGGACCCGCACGGACAACGGACGTCCGCACGGACAACGGCCGTCCGCACTGACAATGGACGTCCGCATGGAAACGGACGTCCGCATGGAAAAGGACGTCCGCACGGACAACGGACGTCCGCACTGACAAGGGACGTACGCACGGACAGTCCGCACGGACCCGCACGGACAACGGACGTCCGCACGGACAGCGGCCGTCCGCACTGACAATGGACGTCCGCATGGAAACGGACGTCCGCACGGATGACGGACGTCCACACGGACAACGGACGTCCGCACTGACGAGGGACGTACGCACGGACAGTCCGCACGGACCCGCACGGACAACGGACGTCCACACGGACAACGGCCGTCCGCACTGACAATGGACGTCCGCATGGAAACGGACGTCCGCATGGAAAAGGACGTCCGCACGGACAACGGACGTCCGCACTGACAAGGGACGTACGCACGGACAGTCCGCACGGACCCGCACGGACAACGGACGTCCGCACGGACAACGGCCGTCCGCACTGACAATGGACGTCCGCATGGAAACGGACGTCCGCACGGATGACGGACGTCCACACGGACAACGGACGTCCGCATAGAAAAGGACGTCCGCACGGACAACGGACGTCCGCACTGACGAGGGACGTACGCACGGACAGTCCGCACGGACCCGCACGAACACGATCGTCCGCACGGACAACGGACGTCCGCACGGACAACGGCCGTCCGCATGGAAACGGACGTTCGCACGGATAACGGACGTCCATACGGACACTGACGTCCGCACTGACAAGGGACGTCCGCACGGACAACGGACGTCCGCACGGACACGGACGTCCGCACTGACAAGGGACGTCCGCACGGACAACGGACGTCCGCACGGACACGGACGTCGGCACGGACAACGGACGTCCGCACGGACACGGACGTCGGCACGGACAACGGACGTCCGCACGAACACGATCGTCCGCACGGACAACGGACGTCCGCACTGACAAGGGACGTCCGCACGGACACGAACGTCCGCACGGATAACGGACGTCCGCACTGACAAGGGACGTCCGCACGGACAACGGACGTCCGCACGGACACGGACGTCGGCACGGACAACGGACGTCCGCACGGATAACGGACGTCCGCACGGACACGGACGTCGGCACGGACAACGGACGATAGCACTGACAACGGACGTCCGCAACACGGATGTCCGCACGAACAACGGACGTCCGCACTGACAAGGGACGTACGCACGGATAACAAACGTCCACACGGACACGGACGTCGGCACGGACAACGGACGTCAGCACGGACACGATCGTCCGCACGGTCAACGGACGTCCGCACGGACACGGACGTCCGCACGGATAACAAACGTCCACACGGACACTGACGTCGGTACGGACAACGGACGTCCGCACGAACACGATCGTCCGCACGGACAACGGACGTCCGCACGGACAACGGACGTCCGCACGGACACGGACGTCGGCACGGACAACGGACGTCCGCACGGACACGGACGTCGGCACGGACAACGGACGTCCGCACGGACACGGACGTCCGCACGGACACGAACATCAGCACGGAGCCCGTTTATTGGTAGAGAGTGAGTGAAGTTACAGTTACAGTGCCCGTTTACTGGTCGAGAGTGAGTGAAGCGAAAGATCAGGGCACTACTAGTTCCCGCGATAGAGAGATGAGGTGTCGTGTATTTTCATTATAACTCTGAATTCGAGGCGTCAACCGATGTGCGTGGCGATGGAATGAAGGAATTAAGTGAGAGAGGGAGGGTTTTGCATAATTATTCCCTTCAGATGAGGGGTCATGGGTTCTTGTTTCTGCGATTATTTATTATTTCACTCATTCACTGCGATATTCAAGTCGCATTCCTAGATATTTTTCGTCTGCTTACAAAATTTGTGTCAGAGTTTCTTTGTTGTCAATCCCCATGACACTTCAGAGCAGTCGCCCCAGTCACACACACGGCAACCAGGATGAGGAGACGCGGAGAGATCTGAGCGAAATAGATTAGGATGGAGGAAGGGAAGGAGGAGAGGGTGGAGAGGGATAGCGAGAGGGAGAGAATGAGAGATCAGAGATATCAAAACAGAGATATGATAACAACAACAGATGAAGACCAGCCATTGCCAACAACTTCTCGAGATGAAGAATGATTGCTTTCAATTCCATTTCGTCTATTTATAGTCGGTTTGCAGTTTATTCAATTACTTTGAATATTCATGCCGACATCATTTCTGCGTTATTATTCTTGTTCTCTCACGTTAATGAAGAAATGAACTGAAAACAAAAATGACAATGAAGAAATCTGGATAAATTTTATTCATACACTTTTTCAGCAGTGTGCCTGGACTAAAAGGGCATGGTCTTGCTGTTGGTTATTAATATTTGCTTGTTTATTATATATTTAAAATCATGCAATAAGCACATAAAAATGTTAACTCAATTGTTCAAATATTTATATGCAAATCATTAAACAAATTGGCATCAGTTGCCAGCAGCGCTCGCATTGACGACTATTTGTGACTATGAAATATAACTAGTTATCACATAAATAGACGCAAGTATAAAGGTGTTTAAAACCTAATGGAAGAAGGCAGAAAATTTGACATACTTTAGATTGAAGAGCTTGGGTGTTTTGGCAATTAAGATAGAAAAGTATGGAAGGGCATGCGTTAGTCGAAATGGTGAAATTTGAATCTGACATCAGAAAGAACGCCGCAGTCATAAAACGGGAGAAAGAGAGCTAGAATGAGAGAGGGCGAGATATAAAGATAAAAAGGTGCTTCTTATCAGCTGCTGGGCAGTCGCGTACTTGTGAAAATGCTAGCATTGAGCGCTTATTCATCGTTTTCTTAAGAGACCAGAGGCCGTTAAAGTTACTTTAAATTATTATCGAAACAAATGAATAAGGTATAATACTAATGAGTAACGTTTAAGCATATTTTTATGATCGCACCATTCAAATCTCAGACGTGCTTGATGAACTTGAACTTGCTCTGTAACACAGTTTCTATTCTACAGAACTCATTGGCCGATGTAACGCGATGCTTCTTCTGCTCTTTCTTTTCATCTCCCTCCGTTATCCGTGCGGACGTCCGTTGTCCGTGCCGACGTCCGTGTCCGTGCGGACGTCCGTTGTCCGTGCGGACGTCCCTTGTCAGTGCGGACGTCCGTTATCCGTGCGGACGTTCGTGTCCGTGCGGACGTCCCTTGTCAGTGCGGACGTCCGTTGTCCGTGCGGACGATCGTGTTCGTGCGGACGTCCGTTGTCCGTGCCGACGTCCGTGTCCGTGCGGACGTCCGTTGTCCGTGCCGACGTCCGTGTCCGTGCGGACGTCCGTTGTCCGTGCGGACGTCCCTTGTCAGTGCGGACGTCCGTGTCCGTGCGGACGTCCGTTGTCCGTGCGGACGTCCCTTGTCAGTGCGGACGTCAGTGTCCGTATGGACGTCCGTTATCCGTGCGAACGTCCGTTTCCATGCGGACGGCCGTTGTCCGTGCGGACGTCCGTTGTCCGTGCGGACGATCGTGTTCGTGCGGGTCCGTGCGGACTGTCCGTGCGTACGTCCCTCGTCAGTGCGGACGTCCGTTGTCCGTGCGGACGTCCTTTTCCATGCGGACGTCCGTTGTCCGTGTGGACGTCCGTCATCCGTGCGGACGTCCGTTTCCATGCGGACGTCCATTGTCAGTGCGGACGGCCGTTGTCCGTGCGGACGTCCGTTGTCCGTGCGGGTCCGTGCGGACTGTCCGTGCGTACGTCCCTTGTCAGTGCGGACGTCCGTTGTCCGTGCGGACGTCCTTTTCCATGCGGACGTCCGTTTCCATGCGGACGTCCATTGTCAGTGCGGACGGCCGTTGTCCGTGCGGACGTCCGTTGTCCGTGCGGGTCCGTGCGGACTGTCCGTGCGTACGTCCCTCGTCAGTGCGGACGTCCGTTGTCCGTGCGGACGTCCTTTTCCATGCGGACGTCCGTTGTCCGTGTGGACGTCCGTCATCCGTGCGGACGTCCGTTTCCATGCGGACGTCCATTGTCAGTGCGGACGGCCGCTGTCCGTGCGGACGTCCGTTGTCCGTGCGGGTCCGTGCGGACTGTCCGTGCGTACGTCCCTTGTCAGTGCGGACGTCCGTTGTCCGTGCGGGTCCGTGCGGACTGTCCGTGCGTACGTCCCTCGTCAGTGCGGACGTCCGTTGTCCGTGCGGACGTCCTTTTCCATGCGGACGTCCGTTGTCCGTGTGGACGTCCGTCATCCGTATGGACGTCCGTTATCCGTGCGAACGTCCGTTTCCATGCGGACGGCCGTTGTCCGTGCGGACGTCCGTTGTCCGTGCGGGTCCGTGCGGACTGTCTGTGCGTACGTCCCTTGTCAGTGCGGACGTCCGTTGTCCGTGCGGACGTCCTTTTCCATGCGGACGTCCGTTGTCCGTGTGGACGTCCGTCATCCGTGCGGACGTCCGTTTCCATGCGGACGTCCATTGTCAGTGCGGACGGCCGTTGTCCGTGCGGACGTCCGTTGTCCGTGCGGGTCCGTGCGGACTGTCCGTGCGTACGTCCCTTGTCAGTGCGGACGTCCGTTATCCGTGCGGACGTTCGTGTCCGTGCGGACGTCCGTTGTTCGTGCGGACGTCCGTGTTGCGGACGTCCGTTGTCAGTGCGGACGTCCGTTGTCCGTGCCGACGTCCGTGTCCGTGCGGACGTCCGTTATCCATGCGGACGTCCGTTGTCCGTGCCGACGTCCGTGTCCGTGCGGACGTCCGTTGTCCGTGCGGACGTCCCTTGTCAGTGCGGACGTCCGTTGTCCGTGCGGACGATCGTGCTCGTGCGGACGTCCGTTGTCCGTGCCGACGTCAGTGCCCGTATGGACGTCCGTTATCCGTGCGAACGTCCGTTTCCATGCGGACGGCCGTTGTCCGTGCGGACGTCCGTTGTCCGTGCGGGTCCGTGCGGACTGTCCGTGCGTACGTCCCTTGTCAGTGCGGACGTCCGTTGTCCGTGCGGACGTCCGTTTCCATGCGGACGTCCGTTGTCCGTGTGGACGTCCGTCATCCGTGCGGACGTCCGTGTCCGTGCGGACGTCCGTTGTCCGTGCGGACGTCCCTTGTCAGTGCGGACGTCAGTGTCCGTATGGACGTCCGTTATCCGTGCGAACGTCCGTTTCCATGCGGACGGCCGTTGTCCGTGCGGACGTCCGTTGTCCGTGCGGACGATCGTGTTCGTGCGGGTCCGTGCGGACTGTCCGTGCGTACGTCCCTCGTCAGTGCGGACGTCCGTTGTCCGTGCGGACGTCCTTTTCCATGCGGACGTCCGTTGTCCGTGTGGACGTCCGTCATCCGTGCGGACGTCCGTTTCCATGCGGACGTCCATTGTCAGTGCGGACGGCGGTTGTCCGTGCGGACGTCCGTTGTCCGTGCGGGTCCGTGCGGACTGTCCGTGCGTACGTCCCTTGTCAGTGCGGACGTCCGTTGTCCGTGCGGACGTCCTTTTCCATGCGGACGTCCGTTTCCATGCGGACGTCCATTGTCAGTGCGGACGGCCGTTGTCCGTGCGGACGTCCGTTGTCCGTGCGGGTCCGTGCGGACTGTCCGTGCGTACGTCCCTCGTCAGTGCGGACGTCCGTTGTCCGTGCGGACGTCCTTTTCCATGCGGACGTCCGTTGTCCGTGTGGACGTCCGTCATCCGTGCGGACGTCCGTTTCCATGCGGACGTCCATTGTCAGTGCGGACGGCCGCTGTCCGTGCGGACGTCCGTTGTCCGTGCGGGTCCGTGCGGACTGTCCGTGCGTACGTCCCTTGTCAGTGCGGACGTCCGTTGTCCGTGCGGGTCAAGGAATCGAACAGTGAAAAGAACATTGAGAAATATTAAGTATAACTTAAGATATGATCATCCAAAGTTTATGAACATTACGACTTATATCTAAGTGAAAAAAATTTTTCCGAAACTTTCTGACCGCCTAGACTTCGTTATGAACAAGCAGAGCCGGTAAATGGCCCAAAAATTTTCATTTCCGGGCCCTAGAATTTTGGGCCCGGCCCGGCCCGTAGGCCCGTTTGAGCCCGATTTTCAAAAAATTCGGGTAAAAATTTCCGATGAACTACTAAGTACCTTAAAACTCAGAATTTATATTGTTCAACATGTTTACATGTTTTCTACATGCTACTAAGTTACACACGCGCAAAAATTTCGTGGCTAAATTTTGTTTAATGTGGATGTTAGCCACTCTATTTTTCACGAGCTTTCTAATGAGCCGCGGTAGTAAACCGTCGTTTTTTTGGGGAGAGAACTGGAGGGACCTTCCCGACCCGGCAACTTGCTCCGGTACCTTTCTTCCCCCACCCATCACCATCTGCCGAGAGGACGGGAGCATCTCTGATGTTGCATTATGATGTTTGTGTCAACAAATAGTTCGGGCCTCCAACTGCCGAGTGGACGGCGGATTTTCTGATGTTGTCTGCTGACTGACATTGTTTAAACTCTTATCACTCCTTTTAGCTAGTTTGAAAAGGAAAGAAAATCAGACAGAAACAAAGAAGAGAGAGAGAGAAGAGAGAGAGATGGAAAGAAGATGGAGAGAGAGAAGAGAGCGAGACAGAGACAGCGAGAGAGTGAAAAATAGTATATCAGAGCGAAAATTCATTACCGCTTCTCAAGAATATGTTTTCGCAGATTAGAAAATAAAGCACAACCCGAGAGAGAACCGAGAAGTCACTGCCTTTCAAAATAACCAAAGGGGTATCATGGAGAATATACATATGTATAGACGTTCAGCCCTTGTAGTGCTGCAGGAGGAGTGTCCTGCTCGGCGCGGTATGAATATTCTTCACAGGAAGAATTTCATGCAACGAAGATTCATTTTAAAGTACAGTAGTAAATATTTTAGAAAAGAAAAATTAATATGTGAGGGAACTTTTGCATTTCATATGCCACCAGTCGTCCTGACTGGACGACATCGTATGCTTATCGGGCCCAAACGGGCCTGCGGGCCGGCCCACCTTTTTTGGGCCCGGCCCGGCCCGGCCCGGGGCCCTGGGAAATTGGGCCAGCCCGGCCCGCGGGCCGGCCCGGGCCGGGCCGGGCCGGGCCGGGCCGTTACCGGCTCTGTGAACAAGGGATACATCCCTCATAAAGTTTTCAAAGTAAAAGAAAACAAAAATTCCTCAGGGCAGGAGCCTATACAAGCCTCCTTGAGTCTTACAGAGAGGCTCTCTTAACCGCCAAAAATTTACTTGTATGTGTTTACGTTTGTCCATATATGTATATAAATTAAAAGAATATTAGGATTACATTTTTCATGGTGCAATTTTGTAGATGCCTTGGATGTCTCAGTGCATTCAAAAAGATAACTGTCCATCGAAATACTTATTAGGGGACAACTCATACGACGGAACCAACAGCAACTTCTGATGGGCGCGCAGAGATCGGAGCTGCCGACACGCTCGGCACCGTCGCCTCTTTAAAAGAACACAGACGAAATAAAGTAACCGGAGACGCCTTTAGTAACTCTCACATCTTCATAGAAAGCTTACATTCTTTGGACTCTACCCGTATATCTTACTTATTCGAACGTATACAATCAAAGTACAGTACCGCCCAACATTTCTGATACATATATTAATTATATTAATTATATTAATATAAATAATTTCAATTGATTTTTCAGCGCTCATAGCGCATTTCATTTTTCAGCGCTCATGGCGCATTTTCTGTACAAACTAGACTAATTCGATGCAGATAAATACGTTGGAAACATTAGTTTCTCAAAGAAAGTAGACACTGACGAGAAAATTCATGTTTTAGTCCGAAATCCATTTGAAAGATGCAGCGCAATTGCGCATTTCGTGCAGCGCAATTGAGCTGCATATTTCAAATAATTTCGGGCTAAAACATGAATTTTCTCGTCAGTGTCCACTTTCTTTGAGAAACTAATGTATCCAACGTATTTATCTGCATCGAATTAGTCTAGTTTGTACAGAAAACTTCGTTGAAATGCACCATGAGCGCTGAAAAATCAATTGAAATTATTTATATTCATATAATTAATATAATTAATATATGTATGAGAAATGTTGGGCGGTACTGTATCTATTAGAAATCCTCGGCAGCTGAAACGATGTCATCAGAAGCGTTTACGTACTTCTGGACCACGGGATTTGCGACCACTGCGCAGCCTTCAAGTGTAAGCCGTCCAAGATTATCTTAACCCGTTAAAAAAGATGTTACTGCGCGTTATTGCAATATCTTATGTTATTTATTCTCACAATCATAGCATATGCATATGTTCAGATGACAACTCAGCCTTCAGAGCCGACCACATCACCAAAGTCAACAGAGGGATCTTTTGTTCGTTTCATTCGTATGTATCCATTACACAGTATGTGTGAGTAAACGGATTTAGTGATTGCATCAGTGATCTGCAAGTGTAGTCGAACAAAACTGATCTGTGAATATATATTTTTACAAATGTAAAACACAATACTTGCACTTGCACTTTTTTTTACATTTAGTTGCTAACACAAATTCCTTTGTATGTGCATTTGAAGGCTTCACCCGTGCCTCACCGTTTCAATGACGTCAATTCATGTTCCGGTTCGGGAGAGGAGTGCGTGCCGCTCAGTCTGCCAGGCAGGGAGCAAGCGTTCGCGGCTGGTTAGAGAGAAGAAGAAGAAGAGGAGGCAGAGAGAGAAAGAGAGAGAGAGAGAAAGCACAGCGTTTTATCCACAGTAGTTTGAGGAGCATCTGATGTTTTACTAATTTACGGACATATTACACCAATTTACGGCCGATGTTCGTGGATTATGTTCGCACCAAAATAAAAATGAACTGATTTTTGAGGCGTTGCGGTCGCGATGCGCGTTTTTTTATTGCATTTAACGGCCAAGGAAAAATGACCCGATGCTACTAGGCAGAACGCTGTGAGAAAGAGATAGACGAGAAAGAAGGAAAGATCGAGAAAGAAAAAGAAAGAAAGAAAACAGGCTGCGGCTGCTTCAATTCATCCGGTCCCTTGATACCGGCGCCTTGCCTGCCGGCCTTCTACAGCTGCGACGATTGGTGCAAGGGAGATTGCGTTGCATATGCCGATGCCTTCCAATGCTGGTGCACTTCCGGTTAGAGTTTAATTGCTCATAGTCCATATATTGAATGCATGCATACATATTTATGTACATATCTGTGCGTCGCTTACACTATCAGGCCGATCCAGCAATTTTAAATAATTGTACGCATGTTCATAAATACCTTTTTTTTAAAGATTTTTCGGGTGAATTCTGCGACATCTCTCCGGACGAATGCCAGCGTTCATATCACGAGGTGCCGCAATATATTTTTTTTCTTCAAAAGTACAGTCATTGCGAATCGTAAAAGTTAATCATATAAATGCTAGTACTTGTCCTGCTTGGAAGAATTGACTAAAGCTGAATGAAGCAGGAAAAGAAAGAAACGAGAAAAGCGGCTGCGAGCCTCTGAGGGCATATGTCACAAAATGAAGTATATAATTCGAAGAACATAAATTCAAATAATATTCAGGCACAGTTGATGGAATCGTACAATGGAAGCTACTGTGTTCATGGCGAGAAGTGCGTCCAGGGCACAGATTCTTTTCATTGCGAATGCCTGCCCGGTCACCAGACACTTTTATAACCATTCTAGTCTTTATTATAAAAGCGATCAAGGATATATGTATGTATAATAGTTTCTGTTATTTAAAATATGGAAAGATATGATTTTATACAAACCTTTTTTTTTAGAAAAAAAACCTTACGAATTCTGCAGGAGCCACTGGCAAACAATGCGAGAACATGGATATGTGCAAAGCTTCTTCTAACTGGTGTGGATCACATGGCGCGTGCTTCAACATAGGAATGGGTTCGATGCAGTGCATCTGCAACCCAGGATTCACTGGCAACAACTGTCAAGTATGAGCATCCGGGAAAGAGGGAAACTATTGGCTCGAACGAGAGCGGGAGAGCGAGAGACAGGGAGAGAGAGAGAGAGAGAGAGAGAAGCAACCAGACTGAGATCAAACACGAACAACTGTAATATACTAGTTGTCAGGTGCGACTTGACGGTTGTGAAGCTTTTGCTGATTACTGTCAAAACGGAGGCGTTTGCAACAGCAATTTCGAGAAATGTGATTGCTTTAGTCCATGGACCGGTAAGTACATACATATTTATATGTACTTTTCAATGTGTTATTACTTTATTTAGTCATCTCGAAATTAATGCTAATAATTTGTAAAACAGTGAATGCGATGAAAGATTCGACAAGATTCAGGGGAATATTGCACATACTTCTACGGCTTCAAAAGCGACTTGTGCAACTGTACTCATGGAAGGTTCAGCTATGTGTTAAGTTGTATGAAATGTATGTGAAAGCGAAATAACAAAAGAAGAGAATATTCTTCATTCTTACGTCTTGCTCGATTGAAAATACTTGCTTACTGATTGTGAGATGCGTCTACACGCAAGACGACGATGAAGTGGTTCCGAGTATGAGATGCTACTGCAGTGATGAAGATGTCGAGGACAACCATTATTATACTGGCGAGCAATGCGACCAGGAGATTCTGGCAAGTTAGCCAATCCTTTCTGAAAGAGGAGTGCAATACAGATTAAAGAGACATATCTCCTGTTTAGCACTGCCCACTACATCCTTGCTTCCCTACCGGTGGTTCATGCGTCAATGATACAGCACAGAGCTATGCTTGCGAATGCAGCCCTGGTTAGTTGGCGGGATGATTCGGAATCGAACTCTCACCTTTCGGATTGTCGACGCACCGCCACAACCACTACGCCAAGACCCTGCTGCAGGCTACACCGGTTTGATGTGTGAGCAGACGATGGACGTGTGTACCGGCTACTGCGAGAACGGCGGCGAGTGTCGGGTGCTGGAGGGAAGTATGCCCGAGTGCAAGTGCAGCAGAGAGTGGACGGGGTCGAGATGCGAGACTAGGAAGAAGCAGACGGGTAAGGGAAGAGGGTGGATAACTGAGGAACCTAAAAATAAGGGAAATAAGAATCCCTTAACAATTCAATAAGTTGTTGGATATGTGAACTTTGAAAAACCTTGCCCTCCAACAACTGCCGGGATGCGCTCAGGCAACTTACGAATCTCCTCTGAAACGGAGATGCAGCAATCTTCTTTGATTGGGGCGAGGTATTTCTTAATCGTTTTACTTTCACTTCACCTGCTCCCCTCTCTTGTATTTCTCTTCGATTGCATCCGTTTAAGAGAGCCTCTCTGTAAGACTCAAGGAGGCCGCTATGGACGCCTGCCCCGGGGAATTTTTGTTTTCTTTTACTTTGAAATGAGGGATGTATCTGCAATTCATAACAAGGTCTAGGTGGTCAAAAAGTTTTGAAATTTTTTTTCTCTTAGATATAAGTCGAAATGTTCAAATATTTTGATTGACCATATTTCCGTTAAACTTAATATTTCTGGAAAATCTTTTCAGTGTTCGATTCCTTGTTCAAAACTACACAAAACAGTCCGTGGTGACCACTTCCGATCGTTTTTATTTTTATGAGTTTTATCCAATTTAAGTTTTTCAAATCTGGTTTTCGGGCAATAACTTTTTTTTTAATCATTACGTCCAGAAAACCGAATCATCCATAAGAAAGAGGAGGAAAAACAACACATAATATGTGTCTACGAGAAAAAATCTCGGATACACTTTTTGGGTATCTGCATTTGAATACGGGTTTCTGAGCAAATTTCGGCTTTGGCTGCAAACCATAATTTCTTTTAAACTTCATTAATTGTAAAACGGAATGTTCCATTCGATGTAATTTTTTATTCTCTTTAAAATAATATATACTTTGTTCGCAAAAGAAATTAATCTAAAGGCCTAAAATTGACTTTTTGTGTTTTTGGCCAATTTCTGGTGTTAAAATGCTCGTTCTTTGGACCACTAATGGGTCATATAGACAGACTTTTCACATAATATTCATTCTACAAGAAAGAGCAGTTAAAACTGAGTCGGATACAACTTTTTAATCAAAATCTGAGGATACTTTTTTTGGGAATATGTATTTGAATGCTGACTGTTGCTGAATATTTTTTTAGCAATTATTTCAAATTAGTTCTTTTGAAACATCTAGCACCCAATAATGAAATGAAATATAATATGCAGAAAAATTTCATTTCGATCAAGTGAACAATGGATGGTAGTCAAAAGTAGAAAATCAAATTTATGTTTCTCGTCTCAAACAACCTGATGACACAGTTTTCAGAACATAATTTCCATTGGTACCAGCTTTCGCAGAACAGCTCAAAATAGTCGAACCATCTCGTGGATTTTTTTCGAAATTTCAAGATTTCTAAAAACTGTACAGGTTTTGCTCTTTCATCGGTGGATATATTATGTAAAAGTCTCTGCTCTTTCGAATGCTTATGACCTTTTTGATAATCCTGCTCACAAATGACCGGATAGTTGGCTTTGAAGGAGTTTTCGAACATTTATTTCGCCATCTAGGCTCGTAAAAATGAAATTTCTTGACTTTTTGAGTACTTTTGAGAGGTATATCATGAAAGAACTTCAAAGAATCCTGGAATACCCGTTATTGGGTGCTAGATATTTCAAAATAACTAATTAGAAATATTTGCTAAAAAATATTCAGCAATATCGCCTTCAACAGTCAGCATTCAAATACGTATTCCCAAAAAAGGTATCCTCAGATTTTGATTAAAACGCTGTATCCGACTCAGTTTTAACTGCTCATTCTTGTAGAGTAAAGTTTATGTGGAAAGTCTGCCTATATGACCCATTAATGGTCCAAAGAATGAGTATTTCAACACCAGAAATTGGCCAAAAACAGAAAAAGTCAATTTTAGGCCTTTAGACTAATTTCTTTTGCGAACAAAGTATACACCATTTGAAAGAGCATAAAAAATTACATCGAATGGAACATTCCGTTTTACAATTGATGAAGTTTGAAAGAAATTATGTTTTGCAGCCAAAGCCGAAATTTGCTCTGAAACCCGTATTCAAATGCAGATACCCAAAAAGTGTATCCGAGATTTTTTCTCGTAGACACATATTATGTGTTGTTTTTCCTCCTCTTTCTTATGGATGATTCGGTTTTCTGGACGTAATGATTAAAAAAAAAGTTATTGCCCGAAAACCAGATTTGAAAAACTTAAATTGGATAAAACTCATAAAAATAAAAACGATCGGAAGTGGTCACCACGGACTGTTTTGTGTAGTTTTGAACAAGGAATCGAACACTGAAAAGATTTTCCAGAAATATTAAGTTTAACGGAAATATGGTCATTCAAAATATTTAAACATTTCGACTTATATCTAAGAGAAAATTTTTTTTTCAAAACTTTTTGACCACCTAAACCTTGTTATGAATTGCAGATACATCCCTCATAAAGTTTTCAAAGTAAAAGAAAGCAAAAATTCCCCGGGGCAGACGCTCCTTGATCCTTACAGAGAGGCTCTCTTAATTCCTCGCTTTCCTTCTCCAGCAAGAACATCTCCATCTGTGGCTGGATCCGCTGGCAGCCGGCGGCGGCGCCTTCTGCGCCCGCCGAGTTCGTGCGCATCTCGAGCAACCCTCAGTTAGACTTTGATCTCGAATATATCGCCTGATGCTTCACTTGCTCCTTCCTTTATGTTGGAAGAATGATTTGACATTCGAGGATCCGCTTCACAACTTCTGCCGTGTTTATTGACGACGTTCGCATGGAGATGAAACTGGCGCCTTTCATATGGCAGCAGGTTCTCTTTCTCAGCATTTCCACGTCCCTTCATGACCCTTTTCCATTTCCTAGTTCTGCGTGTCCTGCGAGGGTAGCGAATGGCACGTGGATGTGAACGGAGTGCGCGGCAAACTCTCCATGTCTGCCGCCGTCGACGCCTCTTCCTTGGCCGGCGGACGCATTCAGCTGGCGCCGGCTCCCGACACAAAAACAGAACGATTCGTGGGCGAGCTCAACCATATTGAGGTGGAGTGATCGTGAATGAGTAGTAGACGCATTCTCGTGACTTGCAGCTCTACGATTTCATGCCCTCCGAGAGTCAAGTGGCCCAGATGGCCTTCAACTGCTCGGCCTTCTCGAAGGCAGTGATCCCTTCCATCCCTTGGAGTTCTCTCGTCTCTCTCTTCCCACCCGATGACGTCACTCTCCCGCCTCTCTGCGAGAACGCCCGCTGCTTCCCTGGCAACGTTGTTTGTGGTGGACAGAGTTAGATAACAATACTTACTCACAGTGTATTTTTATTTGGAAAACCTCTCACCATGGAACTACCAAGACTCCATAACATGTACTTTGAGAGGACAAGATTGCGCCAGTGGCCGTGGAATGCCCCAAGGACATGCTGATAATCGCGACTCGCTCTGCGAATCTGACGATGGTTCAGTGGCCGGAGCCCGTGTTCATCGACAACATCCAAGTCACGAGTGTCTCGAGCAACTTCAGGAACAATCGGCCATTTCCATTGTTCACTCAGAATTCTTCATCAGATTAATTGTTTCAAAAATGTCGCATTCATTGATGTTGAACAGAGATGGTAATTGAGTTCTATGTAACTTTTCCTATCTCCTTCCAGGGGCGAGTTCGACATTGTTTACGTGGCCTCGGACGCTGCGGGCAACACGGCGACATGCGCTTTCCGCGTCTTTGTCGCGCCCAATCAATGCGCCCTGCCGGCTCTGCCACCCGGCAATGCTACTCTGTACGTTTTCTCTATTTTCTTCTCGTTTTATTAATAGTGCAAATTTTTCGCCTTCAGAACAAGTCTCTCGATTGCTGGAGTCGGAACGGACATGGAGGCTTCTTTCAAATGCGACGACCCCTACTTTCCCATCGCTGTGCCCAATTTCTACACCTGCGACTACTTGGTACATGCGCGTTTCACTTTGTTTCTGTTCTAAGAAGAGAGCGCTTCAAACCGAATCAAATGAGCGCGGCCCTAAACATTGACTCAGCGATTTTCTGTAACCAGCGAAATATCACGAGAGAATGATTCTGTGATCATCCTCATTTAAATACTATTATTTTCCTTATTACATATGTGTGTACTCATTTGTATGTACATATATACATACGTAGATATTAAGGGATCTACTGACTTAGCATGCTAATTATCAGGGCCAATGGAGTCGTCGCCTGTTGATGCGCGCGCTCTCCCTCCCGACGTGCGTGAACACGATTAAAGCGACGGAGCATCTCGAGTGCCTCATCGACCTCGCCAACCACGGCAACGACGTCGTCGATCTCTGCGGGGGAGTCGCGGAGATGTCGATGACGTGGGATTTCGAGACGATGAAGCATTCCGACACCTTTAATATCTGCACAACTCTTTCCGCGTGCTTCAAAGAGACTTTTCGCAATGTGAGTTGAATTCATTTATATTATTCGAATTCTGAAAAGCCAGGTTATCCCTTGTTGCAGAAGATGGAACTCGTGGATGTGATCTGTGAACCCCTGCAGCCGTCTTCCAACAGCACTCTACAGTTGTTAATCCTGATTAGGTGCATAGCTAACAAGTTGTGAAGAAGAAAATAACGATTATTTAAGGGTGGCTAAAAAGGACGACTTCACATCACAACAACTGTGCCCTTTTGGAAAAGAAAATGTGCATTATTCTTGCGATGATGATCAATATCCCGTTAAAGTCGGCCCAGGTGGCAGTCGTTGTGGTGAGTTCGTAGAGATTTTCGCCAGATTGTGAAACATGCTTAGTCGGATCTCATCTTTTCTTCTTTTTCCTGATTATTATCGAGATAAAATACTGATTTCTGGCATTGCAGCCCAGTGCCCACCCGGCACATTCGTCAACGGGAGCAACTGCTCGCCCTGCCCAGCCGACTCCTACTCCGACCAGATCAACATGTACAACTGCACCCATTGTAAAACTAACTACACGACCGGCGGACATATTGGATGCAACAAGACAAACGACTGCTATCGTACTATTTTTTGAAGATTATTTTCGAGCTTATGAAAGCTAGATCTTAAAGCTAGATCCTGGTTAATTAATAAATAAGTCGTTTGAGTGAGCTGTGGCCCGGGCACTTATGCAAACCTAACCGTGGACGCCTCAAGCTGCGCGAACTGCCCGATTGGCCAATACAACGATGAATTCGGGCGCACTGAATGCAAATGTTGCCCGCAGGGCTTGGCCACCACTCATACGGTAGACGTTACCGTCAGGTTAATTTGAAGACAAACTAGTCAAATTATCGTTAATTCAGGGCTGCAAAAGTGTTAACGAATGTATAAAGATCTGCGGAGCGGGCATGGAAATGGACAAAAATTACAAGTGCAATCCGTGTCCGCGAGCGACTTACAAGGTACAATATGAACTGCTATTGAATCGTGATATTCATATCTCAAAATTAACGGAAAATGTAATATGCATTTATGGTATCTTCATAATATTCGCGTTGAATTATTCGATCAATATTTTCAAGGGCGAAAATGACCCGGAGTGCAAAGCGTGTCCGACTGGTCTGTCCACCGTCCACGAGAGGTCAGAATGAGCTGATTTTGATCCGGGCTCTGAAATAGTGAAGATGATCTCTGTTATCCAGCCTCTCTCTCTCTCTCCCCTTTCTCACTCTGCTCTTTCTATCTCTCTTCCAGTAGCACTCTTTTCACGGACTGCAACCTCCTCTTCTGTGGCAAGGACTCCTTCGTCAACACTTCTCTGCCCTGTCAGGGACTTGATCCGGGAGATTTCGTACGAGATAAAAGCACGTACGCAAAGCACTGCGTCCGTTGCCCGCCCGGCACTCATCAAGTAACTCTTTTCCTCCAACATAATCTAATCTCTTTGCCAACCCTTCTCTCTCCTTCCAGCCCCTCTCCAACCAGACTTCGTGCACGGAATGCCAGCCTGGCCAAGAGGTCCACGACCCTTCTTGCTTGACCGGCGACCTCTGCTTGCCCGGAGTTCCCTCTTGCCCGGCTGGCAGCTACTGCGCCAAGCCCAAGGGACAGACTGTCTACTCTTGCGTCGAGGGAACGGGCCCTGTCAGGCTTGCAACTAGTAGAATATTGCTTATATTTTAGATGAGCAATGTTAAGATCATTTATTGTAATTTGTGTTGTCTTTAAACATTTTTTTTTTACTTTTTTGTAGTCAAAAGAACCTTCTGGCTTGACATGGTGGGTTATCGTACTCATCGCTCTTGGCACAATATTCTTGGTGACGGCGGTCGGCGTCGCGATCTTCCTGAATCGTAAAAGGTACTCAAACAGATTCGAACTTTGGACATTTGGATGACCGAATGGCATGCTTACCAACAGGCCACCTGCCACACCTTAGATTGCAACGTCGCAAGCGCTCGCCGTCCGATCTCGCGG
Source organism: Allodiplogaster sudhausi (assembly GCA_945643635.1). NCBI lineage: Eukaryota > Metazoa > Nematoda > Chromadorea > Rhabditida > Diplogasteridae > Allodiplogaster > Allodiplogaster sudhausi. The sequence continues at coordinate 2,780,098 of CALZFC010000031.1, read as the reverse complement.
CTCACTCGACCCCGCCGATTGCGACGCTGAGCTCGGCCGCCACTGGCAATCAGCTCCGCGTCTATCCGGACGAGGCCTGGAGCAACGACGGAGACAAAACACCGGAGAGCACGATTAGCACAAGAGGAGGGGTGAGTATCTTCGTGTATTCTCTACAATCATGGTTGTGGGTTTTTTCTTCTATATTCACCTTTATTCTCCATATATAAAACTATCTTGTTACTAGGCCCTATATCAGAGGTATGGAGAAGAAGCTGCGAATTCAAGACCCCGAACCGGAATCTCACCATTCGATTTCATTCCCAACGGCCACATGGTTAGATTGTTATTGTGCTTTTTTTAAATATCTTATTTTAAAGCGCCATTTGTAAGCAAGATTGTTAACTCAATCGCAGAAATTAATAGCAAGTTTCTTATTGACAGCTTCCAAAACCACAAGTGCCGTTTTGTGATCGATATATTACCTATGAAGATCTTACTCCCCCGCGCCTTGCTGACGGAAGCGGAAATGTTGGCGGGCCGACGCCAAAATAACAGTCTCATCACATTCGACTCGCGGAGACAAGAGCAGGCGCAGCGGTGTTTCCAGCCGGAGAACTCGCAGCATCCGGTTCGGTTGCAAAATTATTAATTTTTATACTAATTTCCATATAATAACTCTGTGTATTTCTAAAAGTTACAGTTGGAAGTTTTGCGCCGACGGCACCAGAAAAGCTTTCCAGTTCTTCAGACTCCTGGCTTCGTCCGTAATTTTAATTTTTTTTATTGAAAAGGAATAAGGTTTTTCTTATTTCTGATTCGTATTTGCTTTACAGACGCCATATCTCCCAATGGATTCGCCTCAAGATGATGAAGATGATATGATATCTTTTGATTGAAATGATCTTGCCTTAATTTTCTTTCAAATTATATTTATTTAACTAAAATCAAGAATCCTTTTTTCTGCACAGATTTGTTTGTGGATACATGGTTTCCTAAAGAAGAAAATTCATATTACACTCTGCTAGATTTGCTGGCATATCATAAAACGCGCATAATCGAATCAATTAACAGAACTATGTAAGTATCTTCGATGTAATCCGATGCGTTGAAACCTTCTTTTTTTCTTTTTCTTTTTTTGATAAAAAAGATTTTGCAACTAAATTTATTTAAAAAATTACCGTGCACATGTGTATGTATGTACATACATACAGTACCGTCCAACATTTTTGGGTGCGAAATTAATCCGATTAATTAAATTAATTTAAATAATTCAAACTGGAATTGCGAAGTGCTGAGGACATGCCGTGCGATTTCGTCGGAGGGTTTTATGTCTTTTTTCATTGCGCATAACCCTGGAAAAACCGTTTTCCAAAATATGCCGTAATGACAAAGATCTGTCAATTTGACAAAGCTACGCTGTTTAGCCTAATTTTTTGCTAGGTGTTTGGCTGAGAAACGAGCTGGGTGAATCGAGCAGCCAAACTACAAACAACAAATTAGAGTGAAATTTTCTAAGCACTCCATATTTTGTTTGAGTTTCTTCGTTTGTTTTGCTTGAGTTTCTTATCATATTTTGGTATAAATGATAAGAACAATGGAATATAAGATTTTCTGTTGCGATCAAAAAAAATTATCTTGCAAAGCATTGAACCCCGTACCTTAGGATTCCCAATCAAACGCTCTCACAATACACCACACGCAGCTATAAGGTAGTGGAACGTACTTCTCCTATCACATTGTCAGCAGCGTCACCAAAGAAGCGTGGAGGATTACGATTCAAGGGGCTTGTCTGGTTAATTTTTGCAAAGCGTAGACCGCAACACTTTTCATTGCAAAGAGTTGATAATCTCTGCGATCGACCTCTCTCTCTTCGCTGTCTCTCTCATTCTCTCTCTCTCTCTGTCTCGTTCACAAATACTCTCTCTCTCCCTCTCTCTCTCTCTCAATCTCTCTCACTCTTTCAATCTATCCCCTCCTTGCTTTCTCTATCGTTCTCTCTCTCTCTCTCACGCACACACTCTCTCTCTCTCTCTCGTTCTCTCTCTCTCTCACGCACACACTCTCTCTCTCTCTCGTTCAATATATCTCTCTCAGCCTCGTTTTATCTCTCTCCTTCTCCCACTCTATCTCTCCCTCTTATTTCGATCTCTTTTCATTCTAGGTGATAACTGCATTTCTGGTTGATTTCTGGTCAGGTCCGGTCAGGATAGAACAGGTACATTCCTTCGCTCCCATGCTACGTGTGGTGTATTGCGAGAGAGTTTGATTGGGAATCCTAAGGTCCGGGGTTCAATGCTTTGCAATATAATTTTTTTTGCTCGCAACAGAAAATCTTATATCCCATTTTTCTTATCATTTACACCCAAATATGATAAGAAACTCAAGCAAAACAAAGGAAGAAACTCAAACAAAATATGAAGTGCTTAGAAAATTTCACTCTAATTTGTTGTTTGTAGTTTGGCTGCTGGATTCAGCCAGCTCGTTTCTCAGCCAAACACCTAGCAAAAAATTAGGCTAAACAGCGTAGCTTTGTCAAATTGACAGATCTTTGTTATTACGGCATATTTTGGAAAACGGTTTTTCCAGGGTTATGCCCAATGAAAAAAGACATAAACCCTCCGACGAAATCGCACGGCATGTCCTCAGCACTTCGCAATTCCAGTTTGAATTATTTAAATTAATTTAATTAATCGGATTAATTTCGGACCCAACAATGTTGGACGGTACTGTACATATATGTATACTAGTTTTCTGTCTTTCTTGCCTTATTATGTTGTTCATGGTGGTACAAATATGTTTACTATAGCAGTTATCAAGTAAAGTGTCATATTGTTAAGCTTGAAATCACAACCATTATCAGCAACGTTTCTATCCTTTTGGTTGTTCGCTCTAGATCTGCTCAGCGAATGTAGCAAGAGTTTAAGAATGAACGAGTGTGCAGTTTGGTCAAGGTACAAGCGTCGTTCTTGTCAACGCCCGAGTTTGGCGAAAGGATTAAAAATGGTGAGCAGTTAAAAGGGACTTTCAGACGAGGGCACAGCATCTTCTCTCTAATTCATCATTAACATTCGCAGTTTCACTCCTCCTGCAGGAGTCTTTTTATTTAAATATTATATCGCTCTCCAATGGATTTTTTGTTATTGAGATGTTTTGATATTAAAACTCCATTTTTACATTCAAAATAAGAAGTGCATATTTCATGCTAGTCTCCACTATATCTCATGTCTATCTCGCACTTCTCCATATTTCTCTATTCTTGTAAACAAATAACACCTCCTTCGTGCAGATGTCGCCTGGCTTAGGCCATCTCTGCTTGTTTCTGTTGGTTTTCGGCGCGTTCTCTGTCGAGGCGTTGAAATGTTTCGTCGGTGGAAGAAGGGGGATGGATAAGGATGCGGCGAACACCTTTGTTGAGGTGACGTGCCCGGGGGATTACAACTCGTGCTTCAGCGTAAGTGCCATATCTTTAGAAGTTCATGCTGATGCAGCAAATCCAATCAAATTAACTACGACATTTTCTTGCAGGCCACGAGAGATGATGCTGAAGGCTCGGGCACTGTCAAATCATGCGCATCGAATTGTGATGTCCAGGAAAATGTGGCTATTAAAAAAATATGAACATAAAAAAGTCACATGACCGTCTCTTTTAGGCGTTCAAAGATTTGGTGGAAAAAGGCGTCGTGAAGAACTTCAAGTTTCTTTGCTGCTCGGGTGATCTCTGCAATGGAGATGAGGGTGAAACATCACTGCTCCGGCTGTAAGCGGCCCTTCTCCTTTGGCCCACTTGTCTTTTTTCAGCCTGTATAACACTTCTCCGATGTATAACATTTCTTATGTTTCAATGCGCAAGTTCGATGTGAATATTTTAATTCTGAGTGGTTTTGGCTTTTCAGGTTTTTAGAGTTCTATTATATAAAATATGAAATGTGATTCTAATTTCTTTCAGACTTTGTTAATGATACCACTGTGGTGGATGGCCACGAATTGTGATTGTCTAGGAATCAAAATCCGAAAAGTATGCTCAAAATTTTTTTTTGCAATTTTGGCCATAAAAAACCGATTGAAATTTGATACTAGGCTAGCCATGTTAGGAACATACCCTTTCTTATTTCGGAACTTTCCCAATTTTGAAAGCAATGAAAAACAGTAAAGTGCATTTCGAGAAGTCGTTTAGTGGAGAAGCGGGGGAACTCGATTCAAATCAATCTTCGACAGATAGGCTGATCAAATTGAATAGTCTAATAATTACCTTCTGTACTCTTGACATTTCTCAATTTATTTCTAGCGTTCGTGCTTCACAGAACATTATCAATCGCAAACACATTTTATAAAGAGAATGGTGGGTGGGTATGAAGACGGGAGTGTGAAAGGGCGGCAAGGGAAGAATCTACTCTGGAGATTCGGCATTCGAGCGATCAATTGCCTGAAATTTAAACTAAATACTAAAATATTTTTGAAATAAAGGAAAGGGAATGTAATTTTATACATCGAAGAATTTCGGAAGATTGAGAACTCGCACCGATTCGAGCTGGCTGCGGCTCGAGACCGAGCTGTCGGCTGCAGACATCGAAGCGGTAGGGCGCTAAAACATAATAATTTTAAAATTAAAATATATTTTTCTGAATCAATTATCATTATTTTTAGAGAGGATCCATATTCTTTGAGCAGAGCAAACAAACCAATCGGCAGTTCTTCTTTCGGGAGCGAGTGCAGAATTCGAGGGATCGGTGATGTGGTCCTGAGTGGAGAATGACGAAATGTATTGTTTAAAACTTGAAAAAATATTATAGTTGCATAGTTTCAAGAAAGAAAATAAACTCCCATGCCCTCCAGACGTGGACCTTCTTGTCCTACGATTGTAGATGGCGAGAAGAACCGGGATACAGCGAATGAACTTCGTGATGGCCGCCAAAGTCAGCTTTCCCGAGGAGTTCATGAGAAGATGCGTCAAGATGCTCCTGTTAATGTGTCATTTTAATCAGTCACCTTATTTTTCCTGTTCATCGGACTCCTGGCTTCGTCCGTAATTCGTCGATTTAAATTTTTGTACCTTCGATGCAATCTGAAACCTTCTTTTTTTCTTAAAAAAATGTTGCAACTAAATTTGTTTAAAAAAAATTACCGTGCTATGTTGTTCAAGGTGGTACAAATATGATTATTATTGTTTCGTAGTTATCAAGTAAAATGTGATATTATTATGCTTGAAATCGCAACCGCTATCAGCAACATTTCTATTATTTTGGTTGTTCGCTCTAGATCCTCTTAGCGAATGTAGCAAGAGTTTAAGAATGAACGAGTGTGCAGTTTGGTCAGAGTGCAAGCGTCGTTCTTGTCATCGCCCGAATTCGGCGAAAGCTGAGTGACATTGAAAATGATGGTCAGTATAAAAAGGACTTTCTGACGAGATTTTCTTTCTTACTCATGAACATTCGAAGTTTCACCCCTCCTGCAGGGGTCTTTTTATTCAAATATTATTTCTATCTCCAATGCATTTTTTGATTGATATGAACGCAATAGTTTTGACATTAAAACTCCAATTTTACATTCAAATTAAGAAGTGCATATCTCATGCAAGTATTCACAGTTCCGCGCTATCTCTTAAAACATACATACATATGTATGTCCAACTAGCACGTCTCTATTTTCGATGTAAACAAAGAACACCTCCCTCGTGCAGATGCCGCCTGGATTAGCCCATCTCTGCTTGCTTCTCATGGTTATCGGCGCGTTCTCGGTCAAGGCGCTGAAATGCGTCGTCGGCGGAAAAAGGGGGATGGACAAAGATGCCGCGAACATCGCTGTTGAGGTCACGTGCCCGGAGGATTACAACTTGTGCTTCAGTGTAAGTGTCAACATTTTAGGGAATAGTTCCTTATAGAATTGGCAAGTCCAATAAAATTAACTATGAGATTGTCTTGCAGGCCACGGGAGACGACGCTGACGGCTCAGGCTTTGTCAAAGGATGCGCATCCGATTGTGAAGTCCAGGAAAAAGTAACTACTTTAGGTTTTGAAGTAATATTTAAAATAAAAATTAATGAAAAGAAGTAGCATTCGCCCTCTCCTTAAGGCGTTCAAAGATGCGGTGGAGAAAGGCGTCGTGAAGAACTTCAAGTTTCACTGCTGCTCGGGTCATCTCTGCAACGGAGACGAGGGTGAAACGTCACTGCTCCGGCAGTAAGCGGCCCTTCTCCTTTGCCCCACTTGTTTTTTCAGCCTGTATAGCACTTCTCCGATTGCAAAATGAAGGTATCTTCCCGTTCTCTTGACATTGTAAATCGTAATGTGTTGCAATGCGCAAGTTCGATGAGAATTTTTTAATTATGGGCAATTTTGGCGTTTCAGGTTTTAGACGTTCTATGTTGGAAAATGTGAAATATGATTCAAATTTCCTTCAAGCTTTGTTCATGATACAATACCAACTTAAAGTTTGTGCCTACGGCGCTAGATAGTGTGTTTAGAGGTCAAGATGCCCAACACAACACGGTGACGGATTGCCACGAATTGTAATTGTCTAGAAAGATAAAATCCGAAAAGTATGTTGATATAATTTTTGGCCATAGGCGCCTGAAAACAAATCGATTGAAATTTAACATTAGGCAAGCCAAGTTATGAATATGCCATTTTCTTGTTTCGAACTTTTCTGTTTTTCATTGCTTTCAAAATGGGAAAGTGCATTTCGAGAAGTCGTTTAGGGGAGAAGCGGGAACTCGATTCAAATCAACCTTCGACAGATAGGCTGATTGAATACTAGTCTAATAATTACCTTCTGTACTCTTGACATTTCTCAATTTATTTCTAGCGTTCGGGCTTCATAGAACATTTTCAATCGCAAACGCATTTTATTGAGAGAAAGGTGGGTGGGAATGAAAATGGAAGGGTGAAAGGGCGGCGAGGGAAGAACCTACTCTGGAGATTGGGCGTGCGAGCGATCAGTGGCCTGAAATTTTTTTTATATTTTTTATTATTTTATACTACAATATTTTTCAAATAAAGGAAAGGGATGCGCTGAATGAAAAAAGATCGTCTTTTTACCGAGCTTTCAGCAATCGACGATGCAGAAGCAAGGCGCTGAAAATAAAAGGCAATTATTAAAAGTATACATAGAATGTAGTTTGATACATCATTCGTAAGATTGAGAACTCGCACCGATTCGAGCTGGCTGCCGCTCGCGATCGAGCTTCCGGCTGCAGACATCGAAGTAGTCGGGCGCTAAAACATAATTACTTTATAATTTAATATTTTTTCTGAATCAATTATCATTGTTTTAAGAGAGAATCCACATTCCTTGGGAATAGCAAACTAACGAGGCAATGAGAACGGCAGTTCTTCTTTCAGGAGCGAGGGCAGAGTTCGAGGAATCGATGATGCGGGCCTGACTGGAGAAAGACGAAATGTATTGTTTAAAAACTTGAAGAAATAATATAGTTAAATAGTTCAAGAAAAAAAATAGACTCCCATACCCTCCAAACGTGGACCTTCTTGTCGTCCGGATTGTAGATGGCGAGAAGAACAGGGATACCGCGCATGAACTTCGAGACGACAGCCAAAGTCAGCATTCCCGAGGAGTTCATGAGAAGATGCGTCAAGATGCTCCTGTTAATGTTTAATTTTAATCAGTCACCTTATTTATATCGCTAATTGCATACGACTTAGATTTATTTTTTTTAGGCAATTATTAAAAGTATACATAGAATGTAGTTTGATACATCGAATCATTTCGTAAGATTGAGAACTCGCACCGATTCGAGCTGGCTGCCGCTCGCGATCGAGCTTCCGGCTGCAGACATCGAAGTAGTCGGGCGCTAAAACATAATTACTTTATAATTTAATATTTTTTTCTGAATTAATTATCATTGTTTTAAGAGAGAATCCACATTCCTTGGGAATAGCAAACTAACGAGGCAACGAGAACGGCAGTTCTTCTTTCGGGAGCGAGGGCAGAGTTCGAGGAATCGATGATGCGGGCCTGACTGGAGAAAGACGAAATGTATTGTTTAAAAACTTGAAGAAATAATATAGTTAAATAGTTCAAGAAAAAAAATAGACTCCCATGCCCTCCAAACGTGGACCTTCTTGTAGTCCGGATTGTAGTCGGCGAGAAGAACAGGGATACCGCGCATGAACTTCGAGACGACAGCCAAAGTCAGCATTCCCGAGGAGTTCATGAGAAGATGCGTCAAGATGCTCCTGTTAATGTTTCATTTTAATCAGTCACCTTATTTATATCGCTAATTGCATACGACTTAGATTTTTTTCTTTCTTTTGTACGAAATTCCTCGTACAGCAGTGGAAGGTCGTAGACGTCGCAGGGAGTCGACTGCGAGACGTTGAAGATGAGAAGAGCCACCAAAGCGGCCAGAATCACGGAGGTGTCAATGACGAGCACAACTGAAAGGGGCATGATTGGAAGAAGAAGGACGGAGGGTCAAGATTCCGAAAGGGCTGAAACACTCACTGGATGCGCATTGGATCAGCTGGCTGTTGTAGTGAACAAAGGCTGGAACGAGAACGAGAAATTCATCGAAATAATTTGTGTATATTTCTGAGTGGTGCGGCCACCGTGGTCGCGGCGACTGAGTGGTACTAAAAAAAGCTTAGTCACGGACCGACGAGGGCGATCATGTAGAGAGTGACGCGGAACCAGTCCGGGAGGAGGCCAGTCCGGGAGGAGGCCAGTCCGAGAGGAGGCCAGTCACGAAGTGTTTGATGGCGAGCTTGAGGCCCATCTCGAAGTGACACATTGTAACCTTAGGACAATTGGGAGACAGAGAAAGGCGCACTTTCTCACTGTTCCTCTCCGAGACGCGTGTCCCATTCGACCCGCCGAAGCACTCGATGACTGCGGCGGCGAAATCAGGCCAGTTCTGTAAAGAATCAGTAAATATCAACGCGATTTAAGATTGATTAGGTTTTTATGGGACTGCAAGAAATTACGAATCATTTCATTTGTAGGGAACTTGAGATATAATCCGCATTTTCGTTTGGTCCATTTGAACGGCGTATAAACAAGCTGATGTTTTTTGCCAGTTTTTCACCTTGGCCTCCATTGGCATCGAAGCGAGAAGCGCATAGAAGGCAACAGCAAAGATGCAGAAGAAGATCCCGATCTTGTACAACGAACACATCTCAAGGAATTTGGGGATTAGGACAAATGGAAAGAGAATACATTGAAAGGCAAAAGAGCAGAGAATGGAAAGGGAGAGCCATAAAAGAAGCCGACCTTCTGCGAAGGATAAGTCTTGTGGAATGAGATGATGAATCCATGGCTGGTCTCGGGTTGAGAATGAAATCTTCATGTTCGACTTACTTTAAGTACACTGCAATAGAATGGGGAAAATATGAATATAACCCTTATTTCGCAATTCACTTTTTTTTCTGCTTGCACTTCGTTGCTTTCAAGATTGTTATAGCAAAGTGCTTTTTGAGAAGTCGGTGAGGAGGATTCAGCTCATTGACCACTTTATTCTTGGTGACGGCGGTCGGCATCGTAATATTTCTGAATTCCGCATTGGACGATTGCTTGGTCACTTAAGAAGCGTAAACGAAGTGCACGGACATGTTGATTATTTGCGGAGCAACAATACAAAACTCTCCATTTCCGCTCCGCACTTTCAACGCTATTCAATTCTTTCATCTTCGAACTTTTCTTATCTTTTTGAACATGGCTAACTAAAGAACAATTGATGAAAAATAAGTGTGCATGAAAATTTCAAAAGAAAAAAATCAACATTGTATATCACAGCTGATTTGGTGAGATTGTGTTGAAATATCTAGAACAACTAGGAGAAACCCAATGTTGTTGTTTTTTTTATTGTTGAATTTTTTATGCTATCATTCGTGCCATAGTACGAATTCACTATGTGCGGGGAAATAACCTGTCTAATACAAATCATTTCCCACGTCGTTGAGTGTGAGAAGTAGCTTCACCTACAGACATATCTTGAAATGCAGAAAAAATCATATAAAAATTCACTTCACACAAAATTTCTATTTCTTGTGTAGTCATTCTCTCCAGAAAGCACCTTATCACAATGAGGTCGTTTACGGAAGGAATTTCTGTTAGTCATCATATCGTATGGCTCGTGCGTTCCGGTCAAGCCAGCACAATAGAACAGCAGCAAAATATCTCATCTCTCTTTTTGCCTAACTTTTTCTCTCTCTATCTCTCTCGGTCTCTCAAATGCTCACACTCTCTCCTCCAGTGTCATTCTCTGTCGGTTGCTTGTTCAGTGAACAGAGAAGTGAACAAGTAACAGGTGCAAGAAAGGCCAGTGGCCATTCCCACGGGATAAGATCAAAGAGTACGAAAAAGTGAAAGTGCTCTGCTACAAGTGGCAAGAGAGAGAGAGAGAGAGAGAGAGAGAAAGAAATAGATAGAGGAAGAGAGAAAGTGAGAGAGCAGAGAGTGCAGAGAAGGAGAGCAGCGCGTCAGATGCAAGATGTGGATGTCTTTCCAGCGTACACTCGTGTTCGGCGAAGGAGAGACATTAATAGGAGAGAAGAGGCGGGATATAAGACAACGGAAGCTACAAATTCAGACACAATCAGATTGAACTTGCAAAGTTCCCAATCTCCTCCCTCCAACATCTCACTTTCAATTTTTGTCGAATTTTATTCTCTTAATATCGTGAATTTCCATTAAATACTTATTATTTTTCTTGTATGTTATGCTTGCATTGATAAGAAATCGAGTTTAAACCAATCTGAATATTATTTTATTCTAAGCAAATTACAATGTCAAAGCTGCTCGTCGTTGTGCTTCTCCTCGCTGTCCTCGCTTCCTTCTCTGCCGTTAACGCCTGGGGATATGGCGGATACGGCGGATGTTAGTTTTTCACCATTATTACTTAACATTATTTTACCATTATCGATTGACAAAACTAATTTTGAAATAATGCTCGAAATAAAGTTTTTTTCCATAATTTCTCTCGTTTTCCAGACGGACGCGGAATGATGGGCGGATACGGCCGAATGGGCGGCGGATACGGAATGGGCGGATATGGAAGAGGCGGCTATGGAATGGGCGGTGGCTATGGAGGCTACGGAGGATACGGATTGTACTACGGCAGAAGATAGACGTCCCATCTAATTCGACCAACTTCCACTGATCATCATCGTGCAATCTTGAAATTTGTGTGATTTTGTCCAACTGTAAATAAATACCTGAACCTTTACATTCTGACAATGTGCGCTCTATGAAGTAGTTGAGGAAAATAATATTTTTTGTTATACCATGATGGGTTCGATGTACTTTTTCGCTTCCAACAAATCCAGTTAATAATTGAATATTATTATGACTAAAAATCGTCGATATCAAATAATATTGCTTGTTATCACATGGTGACAATTTTGTATTCCCTCCCCAACTTATGTAATTTCTCCGACTTGTTCCTTCCACAGTTTCTTTCCGAGAAAGAAGAAGAAGAATAATCCGAATTCAATCGCTGCTGCATTTACATTTGCTCTAGCCTTTTCTTTTACGGTCACATTTCTCATCCTAAGCCGTATTACATCTTGGCTCGAGAAAATGGCAGATGATAAATATATGTTGAATCCCTTCTGCGGAGCTGCGCAGTATCTCAGCAATTGTCAACTGTCATGCCTTCGAAGACATCTTTCCGTTTCTTTTTTTTTAATGCGAGGGATGGTAGAGGGGAATGCGAATGGCAGAAGAGATCTGTTAACGCCCGCCTTCACTGTCCTTGTCGTTAAAGGGACGAGATGCCCTCGCCTGGCCTCGTTCAGTCCCGACTGAGTGATTGCATCGTTGGCAGTGTCATGGTTGTAGCGTGCATCTGCATTCTCTCCTCCTACAAAATCGTGGTCACGGTTAGCCTTTTTTGATGTTATCATATCTTATGGTGAATATATTATGTACTTAAATGAAGTGACGATCTATATAGATTGAAATAACTGCTTGCAGTTTATCATTTCCGACCCAGTCCGCCGCTCCCTCCCTTCCTACAAGCTTCTCCTTGCCATCGCACTCACGGATATCATTCATCTTGCCGGCCAACTCGGCGCTGGAATTCTACTCCTAGCAGATGTCGAGACGGATGAGAGTCTCCCTTGCAGGGTGAGCTATGAAGATCTTATCTATGCTTGATAATAGTTATATTCCACTTTCTCAAAAGAGGGAGAAAACTTCAGAGGAACAAGAGTGAATAGATTCTCGGTTCACTAACGAATCCCGCTTACACCGGCCGCTCCGTCTTAACATTCGCTCTCGCCATAAATCGTCTGCTAACCTTGATGGCCTTCAGAGGGACAATCACTCTTCTCGCAAAGGCAGAGGTTTTTAGACGCTGAAATTGTTTATTATATTATTATTTTCGCATCATAAAAAATTACTAATTGAAAAGTCTCCTTTCTTATTGTTAGTGGGCGAGGCATAAAAGGCTCTCTCAATCCGCATACAAATCCGACACCTGCCGCACGAGTAATCTTAATTAACGAAAAAAAAAATTTCTTGAATATGTCCAAGATGCTTGTTTGTGTCCTCGAGTAAGAATACTCGTGCGGCTATTTTTGAACGAACTATGGATTGTTTAACGAATACGGTTCACGGATCGTATTACGGTTTGAGGGTGTCTTAACTACTGGCTTTATCCCTGTGAAGGGAAGTATGAGAAATTCGTTCTTTAAATCCGTTACTGGCAAAGAATACTTTTCTGTATGCAGTGAGAGACCAATGATCAATAGAATAATTCATAACTATTAATTGAAGATTTGGCTTGCACTTACATTGATTGTGTGCATGGGACTGGCCTTGCTGAAGATGTCGCCATGGGCAGCGTGGTGCTTTGGCGGATACACGTGGTTCTTTGAACTGGATACACCGGTTTCACACATCGTCGAAGCGGTGTCCCTCTCCATTCAGGTGGGGAAGCGCACGGAAGCTATGAAAGGGGTTTAGGAATCTAAGAAAAAAAAACGACATATGTATGGTGCATATCTTATTCTCTTCAGTATTCTCTGCTCGTCTTTACATTAGTCGCGTATATTGCTGCCACAGCTCTGCTACGACGAAAGGCACGATATTTTTCTCGCAAAATTTTCGGCCACGGAAACTGGGATAGGTCTGTTGAGCAGGCTGCACTCTCAGTCGCCGCGACCACAGTGGCCGCAGACAAGTCCATCTTCATCCAGGGCCTTGTTATCACTGGCTACCATGCCATCCTTAATGTCCTCTGGGACGCACCAGGTGTAAGTTAATATGCACAATTTGCCGTACTAGTAATTAAACTGGAATCTGTTATGAAGAGAGCTACTGCATCTTGATTGTGGAGGTTGCCATTTCAGCTCGTTCCGCGAAGCTTGCTCACGAATGCGCTCCTCAACTTAATGTGGATTCTGAGTGCCGGGGTCTATCCCGCACTCTTTCTCGCATTCAACAAGTTGGATATTCTTTTTCAAGATTAATGTTCAACAACATTTCCTCTATTTCTATCCTTCACCATTCGATTATCACTGCGCTATCTGCGTCCAAAAGCTTCGTTAATCAATGATCAGTGTTTAAGGTCGTTCTGCAATCTCCTTGAGAGAAGAAGAAGATCCTTCCAGTCGTGAATGTCTCCCAATTTGCTGACTAAAAGACACAACAATGCAGATAGTTATTCCTTTTGTGTACATATTTTTGTTTGATAAACCAGCTACCTGCAATTGACATGATGAATGTATATACATACATACATAATATATGTATCATACATATGTGGATGTATATACAAACAGCATATAACATAGTGCAACAACGGCTCGATCCTTGAAATGAAAGGATTCGTGCTATAATTCCACGTTTCCGGCCCGTGGTCGTAAATCTGCCAATAAAATATAATTTTGAATGTGTTTTCGCTGAAATGTGAGAATAGAATCAGAAAAGGTCGCGGGAGGCAAATATTTCATGCTCCTTTTGTCTGTTCATGGGAAATGGACGATTCCTTGCTATGCGTACATATGTACTTTCATCCCACATTTCAGTATACTGAAAAAACCCCTGAATTCGATTCACCTTCTTCAACAACAGGCCCTCGATATTATTCTATTCAATCTGCTTCACAAGCTGCTTCGCTGTTTAAAGCACAAAACCTTGTCAATCTCCCAATTTACAGAATGGCATTGCACGAATAAGGCATTTCTCGATGATGCGTTTAAAATCCGACGACATTTTTATAATTTCTTTACAAAAATGTCACTTTTCCTTTCCGAAACAAGGTCTCCGTGACAGAAGTCACATCTCGCGTGTAAAGTTTACTCAGACAAGCGCCAATTAACAAAATCCTTCAGAAAATAGGACGAGGAAACAAACATGATTTTTGAGTCTAGTCATTTCTATGTTTGTTATGATGAAACGAATTTATGAAGAAAACCACTAGAGAAGAGAATAAATCAAGGTGATACCTAATCGAATCGAATCGAAAATCTTTGTGCAAAATATGACATTAAAAGAAAATGATTTAGTAACCATAATTTTACAATTAGCCTAAAACGTTTCAGAAGTGTGAAAATGTTAACCAAAGTGACCAGCCAGAAGTGATGGGGGAATCTTATAGTTAGGTCGATCCATTACTCTTTATCTCAACATCAGTCCGCTCTTCCGGGCGCCAACCACTTCTCGCAGGGCTCCGTGGTGCGATCGAAGACTTTCTAAACAGTTATGCATTCGTTTTATTCTTGCTAAATACTATAAGAGACAATGTCGCATTATTTTCTTCCTTTTTAATTTTGGAATCCATTCAACTTTAAGATGAAGCTGTGGCAAATGGATCTTTATTCAGCAGATAAAAGAATAACATGAACAAACCTGCCAGACTTTTCGACCGGGAGAAGCCATTGAATCCATAGGTGGAAGGCCTTCCTTGAAAGAATAGTGTTATATTAAAACGAAGTGAAGTGAGAAACCGAGAAAGAGAGAGAGAGAGAAAAAGGGAGAGAAAGAAAGAGAGAGAGAGAGCGAGAGAGAGAGAATATGACAAAACCAAAAGAGTTCCCCTGACCTGCCCGCACTCCATCTCCTCGTTCTCTTCTGCAATGCGTAGCTTCTCCTGCACGGCCTCCTCGATCTCTTCCTCTGGTACTTCTTCCGCTTCCTTCGTCTCTTCCTCTTCCGCGGTGGACGCGGTGGCCGCGAGCCACTCCGCGTCTGCGCTCTCTCTTATCCGCGTCATCACTCCCTCGAACTCGAAGCTCAAAAGCGAACATTCCTTTTTTTGCCGACTAATATTTGTATCATACATTTTGAAAAAACAATCCGAAAGATATCACGAACACCAAGCGAGCTTGATAGCCGCAAAACTACTTAGCAAACAACCGGGATTTAAATCTCAGATGATTGAACAAATAATTTTTTTTTAAATAGATTTCCATTCAGGTTGGTCCTTTCGGTGCAAGTAGTATAAGGACTTTTCTTAAATTTATCGAGTATTCTAATAACTGGAATACCTTGTTGGGGCTACCGCGTTCTGATTGGGGGAAGCGATAGCGGGAGGGAGGGCTGCAGCGTGTTGGCGAGTGCCTGGAAGCAGCCACTCGTGCAGAGGGCGCTCCAGAGCCTGTAGCAAGGAGGAACGCAGATTATTGGCGGGAAAAGTGTCGCCAAAATCCATAACCGCGTTCCGTTCCTTCAATCATATCACTAACACTGCCTTCGCATACGATTTAAGCGAAGAAGCGAGAGAGAGAGAGAGAGAGAGAGAGAGAGAGATCTAACCTTGTTAGTATGAGCAGAAACAGCAGTGCTGCTTCCTCCAGAGCGGCCAATGACCTCATACGAAGCTTCGGTCGATGAAGATCTCTATAATGAACCGTTATCAATCTTGTCAGAATATTGCTCTCCCAAATCACTGCTTGAAATAGGATACATTGGGAAATAACATTACAAATAAAATAGGAAAGCGATGACCATGTCGCTGTCGTCGAGAAGCGCGTCAATGTCAATCGGAGCTTCTCCGCAAAGAGGAGCAGACTGCAGACTCAGCCACTCACGCACTGACTTCGCACTCTGGGAATCAATGAGAGTGGAGAGGGGGAGGAGGATCAAAGCTGCTCTAACAATAAGCATTCCGTTGCAAGGATAGTTTAAATTGTTTACAACAGCTAGGGATCTTTTGAGTTGTCTAGCAGAAAGGACCCTCAGGGCCTCCTAGCATACTTTGTGGGCTATTTAGTGGCTTCAGATTACGGTAGAGCTTTTAATAGAATGAGAATCTCTTTCTAATTGCTGCTGCTTACGATTCTGGCGTCTTCGTTGCCGACGGCTGGGCTGGGCGTGTTGGAGCCAATGCGCATGACAGACTTGTGAGCCATGAGATGAGCAGCTAGGAAGTCGTCCTCTTCCATCTCCAGGGGGAGAGACTCGCCGGCCTGCAGGGACAAACAGCAATTACAAATGGCATTGAGTTATTGTGGAAACAGTTCTAGCGCGCACCATCTCATGCTGAGATAAAAACTAAAGGACGGGTACATGGAGGTTATGCGAACTAAAGAGAAATGAAAGGATCAAAAGGAGCGATGGCGTACACTCTAACAGTGGACAGAGAAAGGGAGCAAGAGTAAATGAAAGTGAGAGATTCATCACGAAGGAGAGAATGATGAGGAAAGAAATAGTTTCAAGCGTAGAAAGGAATATGGAATGGGACTGAGAGAACAAGGCATAGATAAAGAAGAGGAAAAGAAAGAGAGGGAGAGAAAGAGCGAGTGAGCGAGAGAGAGAGAGAGGGAGGGAGAGAGAGAAAGAGAACTGTATTTATGCTAACCTGCTGTCTCCTGTTAGCGGTGCCTTCGTCAACAACAATACGGCCCCAGTCGGAGAGGGTTGCGCGGAGCCTGGAGTCACAAGAAATCCATATAAAACTAGAAATTCCTCTTGGAAGCTATTCCATCGCTATAATAATATTGGCTTGGGCATTTAGTAATTTCAGTTTAATAGATTCCTCATTTCTTCTCATCATGAATGCTGTTAGAGAAACCCCTTCCAAACTCCTCTCACCTCAGAGCGTCGACTTCAAGAGAAACTTGGGCACTCTCACACGGATGGAAGTCGAGCGAGTTGAGTCTGGAATGGACAAGACGGTTTGGGCTGCTCCCACTGAACCAGCAAGACTAAAGAAGGACAGTCGCGAGAGATAAAGCATGAGAAAGAGAGAGAGAGAGAGAGAGAGAGAGAGAGAGAGAGAGAGGGAAAAAGAGAGAGAGAGAGAATGAGAGAGACGAGATCAAGAGAGGGAGAGAGAGAGAACGAGAGAGACGAGATCAAGAGAGGGAGAGAGATAGAGAGAAATAAAATCCCCAACCTAAAGAGCATCTCCTGTACACTTGCGTCCTGTTCTGTGGATGGAGACGCTCTTCTCAGGCTGTCAAGACTCTGCTGACAGGCACCTGAAAAAGTAAATCATTTTAAAATCCAAAAATTATACCTGAATAAATTGATGTATGATCAAGTTAAGGACGAAATGTTCTCTTTTTTCAATCTTCCTTTGTCAACTATTGTTCATACTGTAAATGACCCCTTATGGTTAGTCTTCCTGCCACAGACCTGCCCTCTCAATACATCCACAACTTCTGGAGTCACTCCACCACGGTTTCCCTTTCATCACCTGGCGCCCGCTCTCTTATCATTCATGTCGTCAAACTTCACTTTTGTCTGTCTCTCTAAACTCTCTCATCTCCCCTCACTCTCGCGCTCTCTTCTTATCAGTCCCTGAAGCGCAATCTTCTCGATCGTTCATCGTTCACTGCCCCAGCTGTCATCTCTCACGTATTTCCCGTTTGGCTGCTCGCATTGCACAATGAGCGATAAAAGATCATTCCAAGTCTTACATTCCCTTCCAAATTTTTTTGTTTCGATGTTTTCGCCAAGAAACAAGAGCAGAGAAGTGGCTTATCCAAATGCTGGTTACAAGGGAGAACACGAATGACAGATCGAAGATCTGAATGCTCAATAACTAAACAGCTATTCAATGAGGTCTTCCTTCTTTAGCCATGCCATCTTATTCCACACCATCGTCATTTTCACTTCTTTCTCTTTCTCTCCCATTCTCTCTCTCTCTCCCTCTCTCTCTCCTATTCTCTCTCTCCCTCTCCCTTTCTCTCTCTCTCTTTCTCTCTGTCTCTTTCCCCTTCTCTCTCTCTCTCTCGTACCAATATGCTGCAGGAGTGTATCCTGTTGCAGAGAGAGAGCAGCCTCCTTCCTCCTGCATGCCCTGTCCAGCTGGCCTGCCAGTTGTTGTTCCCTGTTCCTCAGCTGCTGCAGTGCCGAGGAAACCGACGCGGCCAACTCCTCGCGACTCTCAACAAAAGAAATCATTTTGTATACTTCAAACACATCTTTGGCAAGGCCGTAAAAAATCCTTCCAATTCCATAATGATTTTTGGTACAACTAGCTTCCATTTAAGTCAAAGCGGTGGGTACTGGGCTTACAATTTTTCGGTGTCACAGACACACCAAATATACTGTAGCCTGACCTGGTCAGTGTTCGCCCTGAGCTGCGCCTTCACCAATGCGACCTTGGCAACCGCGTTCTCCAGGCCGGTCAGCTTGGCCCGCAGGCCATTCTCGAGGGAGGAGAGACGGGCAGACGACGAGGGAGGAGAGGGAGTGGAGCGAGAGGCAGAGGAGAGAAGGGGCAGCAGAGATGGAGGAGTCATCTCGGAGATGGCAGAGAGCAGAGTCTGCAGAGAGAGAGAGGAGAGAGAGAGAGAGGGAGAGAGAGAGAGAGAGAGAGAGAGAGAGAGAGAGAGAAAGAGGAGGAGGAGGAAGAAGATGCATAAAAAGGAGTAGGCATTCAGGGAATCTAATAACAAGTTATATCACAAGTTCGCGATGTCACAACAGCATTAGACCTATTGGATTAGATAAACCAAATACATTTGCAAGAAAGCCTAAGACGCAATGACGGCTTAAAAGTCCTTTTATAAGATTCTTGCGCCCCTAAGGAGAAGTGGGAGACTGCTCTTGGCCAGATGAGGAAAACGAGACTGATAGAGAGAGGAGGGGGAAGCAGAAGAGAGACAGCCTGAAGGGTTGACTGACTCGAGAGTCAAACCGAGAGGAATGATAAGAGAGGACTGTCGAGCCACTCTCACTGATAAGGAACACGCAGTCGCTTCCTCTAACAAAAGCACTAGCCAAGAAAGACTTTCCGTAGTGGCTGGAGTTACGGAATATGAAGGAAGCAATCAACAATTCGAATAATCATTCTTACGAAACAAACATTCGAAAGGACTTTTCTTATAAAATGTCGAATAGTACGCAGTCATTTTAGAGATGGATGATAGATTGGTCAGACCATTCATATAAGAACTACTTGGAACTTGTTATAAGAAGAGTATTGAAACATTAAACAAGAGGACACGGAAAAAGGAAGGTATGGTGCTATAAAGCAAATAATGAATGCTCCCACGAAAAATTCTGGATTTTTATAATATGCAGGAGGGATCGAGAGGAGATAGAATTATCTACAAATTGCTGAGAATATAACTAAAAAGTGAGTGAGAAATACTGCTTACGATATTTGTATGAAGAGCATTCTTCAGTCTGGGATTAACGAGAAGTGATTGAGTGGCCTAATAGCTACAGAGTACAACATTACAGCAGGTGTGAGAACGGGACACTGGGAGACACAGAGAGATGGTGAGAAATGAGACAGAGAGAGGAGGAGAGAGAGAGAGAGAGAGAGAGAGAGACCGTCCTGGGAACATCTGCGATCACGGGGACCGAAGGGAGCGACGCAGACATTTGGATCACCCAGACAGGATAAAATGACAGACCTCAAGCAACGGGAGGGGCTTAATTAATGCTAGAAAGTGATGAGGTCGCAATGTCCAGTGGGAAGTGGAGTGGAAGGGGCAGCGAGGCAGCACAACGCACCAAAGTTCGGCTGATTTGCAGCATCGAGAGAGAGAGAGAGAGAGAGAGAGAGAGAGAGAGAGAGGGAGGGAGGGAGGGAGGGAGAGAATGGAGAGACGGGAGAAAGGGAGGGGGGGGGGGAGAGAGAGAAGAGAGCGCGAGGGGACACAGCCTAGGATTGCTTATATTGCGTTGAAACATTCCAGGATGTGGTCTCTAGGATTCACTGCCTTGCAATCAGAGGGGAAAGGGGGAGCAAAAAGAAGAGCCAATAGCCTTCCTCTCGCTCACCGTCCCAGCCTCATTTACACGGTCGGCTAGCAGGATTTCTGGAGCTGGAGCAACAGAGAGATGGATAGATCGAGAAGAAGCGGAACGGAGACGAGAGGGAGAGAGTGTGTGTGAGAGAGATCCTGAGGGGGAAACAGGAAGCGGGAAGGAAATAAGATCTTCGATGCAGTTGAATGGCGTCAGCGGGAACAGAATGGCCACACTTTATGCTATGGGGGGAAAGGATTAAAAAGCAAAAAGAAATGTTAGATGCTGTCGCGGAGGACTCGGAGGTACCACTTCCTTATTTACAGATAACAGCTATTTCCATCATATATCAGACAGAATCTTGGAGTTTCTCACTCACTCTCTCTCTCTCTCTCTCTCGTCTGACAGCCTATCACACTACTCATCTTGAGTCTATTTGTTCCAGATGTCTCATCTCTACCTCTGCATGTTCCAAATAGCAGATGTACCTAGGTCATTCCCACAATCGCTCTCTCCTATCTCTCTCTAGCACGTTCTCGCTCTCTCTCTCTCTCACTCTATCCTGTCTATTTCTCTCTTGCCCCATTCCCTCTCTCTCTCTCTCTCTTCCTCTAGTGGCACATCTCAAGAAGTAATGCCACTGCAGAGTAGGCAATTCATCTGAATGAGTGGCATGACATAACAGAATGTATTCGTTGGTATGCGCTCCTCTTAGACTAAAAAATATCCTCGCTAGGCAAAGTGATGAAACAGCCAAAAGCATGATCAGAAAATAAAGGAAACAAAAAATAGGCAAACAATTTAAGAAAGCAAATTATGCTAAATTGCTGAACTTGAAGGCAATAATTGTGGAATTAAGTTCATAAATTAGGGCAGCCCTCAACTCATACCTAGTTTTCAACTAAAAAATCTTTAATCGCAGCATGAATCCGCACATTTACAATAAAATCATACAGGCCGGGGGGGGGGGGGAATATATACAATAAGTTCCATCGACTGTCTCATGTAGTAGACTTTATTGCAAATATGAATATCCCTGAAGCTCTTAGACATATTACTCTTGGAAAACCGCGTGCCAGTATATGTATATAAACAGAAAGCGGCCAAGAGCAAAAGAGAATGAATAGCAATGAGTGGTGAGAGAGAGAAAGAAAGAAATAGAGAGAGAGAGAGTGATAGAGAGTGAAAGCGACGAAGAGAGAAACTAACAATAAGAGAAAAGTGGAAGAAAATGGATGGATGAGAACAAGACAATGAAAAGTAGGAAGATTGTTCAGAAAGATGCAAAGGAAGGGGTACGAGATGGGAAAAGAAATGAAAAGGCCAGGACCGCTTGCTCGCTCTCTGAAGCCTAGAGCAAGGAGAAAGTAGGAGAAAATTTGTGAAAGGATGTACAAGAGAATAGAAAGCCTGCGTCATCAACTTTCTCCACTAATTCTTTTCTTCAGAATGGAAATCCAACCGGACAGCTTAAAAGGAAACCAGAGTTTAAGAGATGCGAAAGAATATAAAGGGAGATAGTCAGCTGACTAGAAGAAATGGAAACTATAAAAATGAAGAGAATGTTCAGAATGGCTGTTCGTCCGCCTTTGGTGATAGAAATGAGAGATAGAAAGAGAAAGGAAGAGAAGGAGGAAAGTAGAGTGACAGAAAGAGAGACAGAAAGAGAGAGATAGAAAGTGAGAGAAAGAGAGAGTTAGAGAGAGGGAGATTGAGAGAAAGAGCAAGATATAGTGAATGAGAGAGACAGAGAATATACACGGAAGGGGGAAGCAGCGGTTGTACGCGGCCATGCATTTGTGCAAGCATGTGACAGGGCAGTGAAATTGTTTTAAAAGGATGGAGCAAGTAGAAGAAGAGAAAGAGAAAGAGAGAGAGAGAGAGACAGACAGAGAGAGAGCGAAAGAGAAAGAGACCGGAGACATGGCGAATAAAAAGTGCCAGCCTTGCGAAGATGCATCAGGAGACCCGGAGAAGAAAATTTCCGACAGGATGCAACTTTTACATCTAGAGAACCCGAAAAAAGGAACTACAAACTTTGATAAGATTGCAGAGAATATAACTGGCACGATGTGGCTGAGAGTCGTCGAATTCTCGAAGACAATAGAATATTTTCCGGGTTCAAAGCATCAACCTTTCTTTCTACATACAGGGAAGTGATCTAACTGATCATTAGCTGTTTCCATTATTTGGACTGCGGAAAAACCCGCAATTTGTTTTCAAACCAGTCAAATTGTCCTCGTGAGAAGATACCGGTAAAAATGGAGTCAAACCACGCGCAACTTTCAGCCTGCAAGCATTTCTTGACGAATCTCTTTATGCTAAAGAAAACAATCCTCTATTTTCAAATCTGCAATAATTTACAAACCCTGGCAGATAGTAAATAATATAGGGTACACTAGTAACGATAGATGATATGATAACATTAGCTTCATGGAAGTGGTGTTAGTTTAGAAGGAATAAATCGGTTAAAGAGCACTGATAATACAACAATCGGCTAAATTCGATAGCAACTAAGCATGTGTTAATCGCTAAAATCTGGCAGTGGTTAGGGGAAAACTTTCCTTTTCACTTTATATGTATACGGATAAAACGGTTTCGAAGGCGTATAATAGGCATAGAAACATTCAGTGACACACATTCAGGCACAATCGAAGATAAAGAGACGAATATATAAATCGGGGGAGCTTAGAAGATGACGGAAGCAGTGAAACGTAGACGATGACGCGGTTGAATGTTATGCAGATTCACCAGTGAATCCACTTCTCGTCTGTATCCACAACCATTCTCTTACTTCCACGCATCTCCAGCCAGATTAAACACGTGGCAGAATCATCCTGCAAATTGAGAAGATTGTTATTGTATTAGAGAGGAGAGACAGAGAGAGAAAGAGAGAAAAAGAAAGATAGACAGGAGAGAGAGAATAGAAAAGGATTCAAAATACAGGCAGCAAGAATGAGAGGAAGCGACGATTCAGAGAAGTGACACATTGAAATATGGAGGCAGAGCGATATTATATTTTTTTAATCATAAGAGGAAGTAATAGAGGTTGTAGATAGTAAAAGAACAGATGATACTTAAACAGAAAGAGAGCGAGAGAGAGCGCGAGAGAGAGAGCGAGAGAGAGAGAGAGCGAGAATGAGTGAGTGAGAGAGCGAGAGAGAGAGAGCGAGATAGAGAGAGAGAGAGAACTGTTGACTACAAGAAAGAGAGGGAGTGAGAGCGAGTTGGTCAGATAGATTCGAGAGAAGAGAAAAGTAAACGGAAAACGAGCAGTGAGAAGGCAGCGAGATCACACTTTTGCACATCTAGTGCTAAATGTATACTTCCCACTGCTCGCTTTCACGAGATGAAAAAAAGAGGAAACGTGGTGAGATAAAGAAAGAATCAGTCTCATGTAAGATGGCACTTATAAGTTCTCGAAAAGCGATCCCTCATCCACTCAAACATGTCTACTTTTTTGAGCAACGGAGTAATGCAGATAACGCTTTCTCAATCACCAGTGCATAAATGACTAAAAGTAAGATATTTAAATTAGTCCAAGATAGAGAAACTAAAAAAAAATATTCTAAACCACCAAATGGAGATCTTAAAGGAAGTATCCGACGAAAGAATACCGTATCTAATAAAATTACGTTTCAAACTGTGCAAAACTCCCAACTGGATGAGCCTTTTTTGAGCGCCCGCTACAAAATTTCAAAT
Source organism: Allodiplogaster sudhausi (assembly GCA_945643635.1). Lineage (NCBI taxonomy): Eukaryota > Metazoa > Nematoda > Chromadorea > Rhabditida > Diplogasteridae > Allodiplogaster > Allodiplogaster sudhausi. The sequence goes on along the minus strand of CALZFC010000031.1, from coordinate 2,756,308 downwards.
TTGAAACGTATGTGTATCTAAACTCTCTCGACTTCTGTCATTGTCTCGCTTTTCTCTAACGTCTGTATCTCTCATCTCTTGGTGAAAATGGGGTGCTAAGTGGGCAAGACGGGCAGAGACTGCCTCTTCTTACCACCCGTTGGCATACCTTGCTTGGATTTGAGCATACACCGGGTGCATCGACAGAGATGTTTTCTACCGTATTCCAAAAAACAAATGCAAATTTCTGGCTAAATACTGACTATCGTAAAGCAGGACCACCTCTAATCGATCTTTTAAGCCAGACTTGATCAAATAGGAATATAAAAGAAGAAGTTATTTTTTCGTCGGATACTTCATTGCAACAGGGCAAACCTGAGATGTTAGAAATCTCTACACACCATCCCCATTGTCAGCAATACCTCGTCCTCGATTTAAGGTTAACTTGTCCAGATGAGTCATTTTTAGATCCCACATGCTCTTTACCCAATCATCGTTAGTGTTAGGTAAAGATCCTTCTTACAATACCAACAAATTCTTCACGATTCCACATAGTTTACAAAGCCTTCCTCTAAACCCTCTCCTGATCATTGGAAACAGCTGGAAATGTGATGAGGATGCTGAAAATATGATTTTGGCAGCGTTTCTCGCCTTCTCGGGCTGGGTACGGGGCTGGGTGGAGGTGCACGACGCACCGGGTGCCCTGACATGAACCGGCATCGTCCCTGGGTTCTCGGAGTACCCATCTTCCACCCAGAATGCACCCAGAATGCCCCGGAGACTGTCCTCCGTCGTTTGGGTGCACTCGTAGAAGTACTGGGTGCAAAGGAAGAGGGGGTCGGAAGGGGGGCATCGGGAGGAGAAGGAGAAGGGGCTGCTGGGTGCACGGCGCGAGTCCCACCGCACAGCCTGTCTCTCTCTCTCTCTCATATGCACACTCTCTCGCGTGCTCACTCGTCGTCTGCTGTCTCTCTTCGCCACACGCTCTCTCCATCCTAATAGAACTGGCTTGAGTTGGACACGGGACAGATGGAGAAGAGAGCTTTGGTGGGAGAGGGGAGAGGGAAGAGAGAGAGAGAGAGAGAGAGAGAGAGAGAGAAAGAGAGAAAGAGAGAGAGAGAGAGATAAGCGAGTTAGAGGGCGATGCTCGAGCCACGTTGTCTTGACCTTTTCTCCCTTTGTCTCCTTCTAAATCTACTCCAGCTTCTTTCTCATTTTGTTAAATATTACTATTTTTTTATAATTAAGAAATTATGTCGGACATACTGTTCAATTTAAAAGACTGTCCCATTTTTTTCCCACTAAAAGCCCTTCTACTATGATAAAGTTCTAACTCATTTCCACACTGCCCTCTACATTTCGACAGTGGCTCCATATTATGACACTTCCTCTAGCTACAAAATAGCTATTGGCTAAAACGCGCATTTCTTATTTGTCCTTTTATATAACATCTATTAACATAAGGGTTTATATTCATAAATTCTATTACAATACCTGCAATGAGCACTAATGTTTATAAAGCATATTTGGCTCTCCTGCTCTGTATTCGATAATGACGCGCGATTGACTGAAGATGAGTAAGAGAGAAAGAGAGAGAGAGAGAGAGAGAGAGAGTGGGAAGGAGTGAGAGAGTGAGAGGAAGAGAGAGAGAGAGAAAGACAGCGAGAGAGAAAGCAAAGGAGTTCTCGTCGTCCGATTATTGCAAAACATGCAGAAGGTAAAGGAGAAAATGGGTTCAGAGATGGAGAGAGAAAGCAAATATGGAGTGAAAAGCGGGGAAAAAGAAGAAGAGATAGAACAAGTAAAAATACCAGTTAAATAAATGGAGCAGAGAGAGAAAGACTGGATGGGATGCAAAGAGAATAATCTAACGAGAGAGAGAGGGAAGGGAAATAGCAGAATAAAGATAGAGAGTGCGACATAGAGGTAGAGAGACACAGGGAGGAGAGAGAGAGAGAGAGAGTATGTGTGTGTGTGAGAGAGAGAGGAAAGAGAGAGAAGAGAGAGAGAGAGAGAGAACTGACGCAGCAACGAGAGCGACGAGTGGATTGGGGTAGCTGGTGTCGGGATGCTCTCCTTGGGCTGCACCCATGTCGATGTGAGTGAATGGAATGGGTTTGTTCGAGTCCGTGCCGTGCTCGTCCAGGCGAGAGCCCTGCGAAATTCATCTTATAGTACAGTCGGAATTTCCTTTTTTTACGCAAAAGTATTTAATAATTTCATTGATTGTTATTTTGCATTAATAGCTCTCTTTCTCCCTCTCTAGCTAACCATAAGTAACTTGTTGAATTTAATGGAAACCAAGTTAATCTCTGAAATTTTTCGTCAGCTCAACTTTTTTTTTCTCAAAACTATTCAACAAGGAGAAGTTGTTCTGATCTTTTTCTGATGCATTTCAATTTAGAAGCATTCTTGTATCGTTATTTTAACACCACACCCCTTATCTTTTTGCGTTTCACTCTAACCGAATGTTCGATACACCAATTGTTCGAAGTGAATAATCAAGTACTTTTCCAAATGTTTCATAAGTAATATTCGACTCCAAAAGCTTTTCTATTTGGCTCAATATATAATTTCAAGAGCGCACATTTAAGTCTTTTCATCTACTTTCCCAAAAATACCATCTAAAACATGAATCTCCTTTATCTGGAGAAGTTTCCCAGTGCAGCTTCCCAACCAGCGAGAGTCTCCTCTTCCAGTGAAAAGCTCTCTCTCTCTCCCTCTATTCTCTTTCTCCCCTGCCTGACCATGGTGAGGAAAGCGGCCGGTCCCATGTGGCCACGCATCGTCTGCGTTGAGGGACGCGTGTTGCCCTGGCGAAGGTCCGCCTGCTTGCAGTCCGCCGCGTGGAACACAAAGTCCTGCAGAGAGTGAGAGTGAGAGAGAGAGAGAGAGAGAGAGAAATAGAGTGAGAGAACGATATAGAGATAGAGTGCCAGAGAGATAGAAAGACAGACAGAGAGAGAGAGAGAGAAAGAGAGAGAGAGAGAGAGAGAGAGAAAGAGAGAGAGAGAGAGAGAGAAAGAGAGAGAGAGAGAGAGAGAAAGAGAGAGATAAATGAATGAAATAGAAAAGCAACCTCATGATGCAGTCGCGTAATCTCCACCGGCTGACCATACTCATCACCAGCATCCTATAATTGTGCTTTGCTTGTTGCCAATAAAAATAAACATTAGAAAGAGCCTTACATACGATTTTAGAGTAAAATACCCAATTTGCATAAATTGGGTATTTCAAAAAAAACTCAAGCAACTATTTGGTATTTTTATATGAGCTCCGCTATTTCTATTTTTGGCTTAAATACTTCTTGGTACGTTATGTTTGATAGTTCAAATGTTCTGAAGGTTTTTTTTTAACACGTATTGAAATATCTGGCCCTTTTGACCTCGAAAACCTGACCCAGATAATTTTAAAACAAAAGCATAGCAACGAATGCCAGGAAAATATCACTAACTAGCATCACTTGAACCATCGCTTACAATTTTTTGCTTTTCTGTCCCGAATAATAAATTAAAGAAGATAAAGGAACCTGAATCCGTTTGGAGAGGCCACTGGCGCGGGCGGGTCCGTTATCCAGCATAGACGCGTAGTAGCCGTAGGCAATCACCTGAGGAAGCAAACGAAGCATATCAGAGAGATCTCATTGTTGAATCCGCTAGTTCTATTTATTACAGGCGACTTGAACAACCCAGATCTTTCCTGAAGTCTTCCTTCCCCAGCAGGGAAGAAAAGGGTCCATGCATGGCTCGGAAAAGTAGGGTGGGGTAAACCCAAAATGGGCTCGAAAATCAGGGTGGGGTAGTAAAAAAAAATTTTTTTTTCTAAATAATAAGCATATCCAAAGAAACCGCCGCTCAGATAATAGGTTCAGGGTAAAAAAGGGGGTCAGGGGGGGGGGGAAAAATTTCTGTAAAAAAGACGTTATTTATTCAAAATCTCCTTTTAAATGGTCTCGTGTTAAGTACCTTATCTCTTCAGGTTATAAGAGTGGGGTAAATTTGGTAGGTCAAAACCGGTCAAAAACCAAAGTGGGTCCATGCATTACATGGACCCTTTTCTTCCCAGTTCCCCAGCTTCTCATCTTTCTCACTTTCTCTCTTAATCCCTGTCTCCAAGTCAATCCCTGCCTCTCACCTCTCCCTTCCCCTCCCGCTCACTCTCTCTCTCTCTCTCTCTCTCAACCTCATGCCCGGTGAGAGTGGCGACGGTGAGAACATGCGGATTGACAGCGTCGACAGCTTCCTCGCGTGCCTTGGTCAGCTGATCGAGTAGAATGAGCCTTCCCTCCGCGTCCGTGTTGTAGATGTGGATTCGCTTGCCGGAACGCGACGTCAGAACCTCAACATCACAAAGTATTAATTGATTATGATAACCAGCTATGAGGATAAAGCTTGATTATGGTGGTTGTCAAAAACATATCAAATAATCAGCAGACTACTTCAATTTAGATGCCTTTCTCCTGGTCCTCATAGTCAGAAAGAAATGAATCATTCGCTGATAGCAGGGAAAAGAAAACAGCAGAAACCTCATCTGTGGAGTATGCCTCGGCTCCAATGCTGTTGCGAACTGCGGACATCTGCCCGACAACCTAAATACTTCATCTTCTGAAATCATGATGGCAACGATCATTCGGTTTTCCAATTAATTTCACTTTACAAGAAAAGGAGCCCTTTAAACGAAAATAAGAAAACAAATTTGTCAACAAAAAAATGTTGGTTAGGCGGGGAAGAAGGAATAATACGAGTCGCAATTTCAACTATGCGCTAACAAGCACAGCATTCCTTTCATGTCTACCGTATTCGGACCACTTCTACCGTAACCTCACAATGAAGAGCTACTGGCCCACCTTGATTCCCTTCGGCTTCAGCTGCTCCAGTACCTTGAAGAAGCCGGCAACAACAGCGGCGCCGTACTTATCCTCAAGAAGAAGGAATTTGGAAGCTAAAATGCTGAACATATGGATTCAACCTTTACACCGCGCATTATTTTCTTGTCCGTTCTTTCCTCTTGCATTCTCTCTCTCTCTCTCTCTTACCCTGCACATGCCGAACATGGATCCGCCAATCTTGAGATCGATTCCGCCGGTGTCGAGTGTGACTCCCTTGCCGACGAGGTAGATGGTCTGCTCGGTTGGCCCTTCTCCAACGTACTCCAGGCGAATGTAGCGAGCCTGTGCAAAAAATGAAAGGCTAAGAGAGATTTAGTGATCTGATAGTAAATTCTGTATCACAAGAAGCTGTGACATTGTAAAATAGTTAATACTAATTTTATATTGCCTGAACAAGATACGTCTCAAATGAAGATCGACAGTACAGGTGAAAAGTTGGAATTTTTATTGACAAAAATGATATATTTGAGGGACAGGAAGAGCTTATAAATCTCCCTTCTTCCATTCTTTTCTTTTCACATGACTCCGGAGAAGAATATGTTTAATTATAACTCGAGTAATTAGAAAGGAAAAAGAAGAATGATAAAATACTGAAAGAGAAATGGGATGAATTGTAGCCATCTGCATTTAATTGTAAATGTTTCATCCCCTTGAGATAGACCCAGTCTAATTCAGCCGACTTACATGGTGTCTGGGGACCTGGTCGCATCCCCTGTTCACTGCCGAGATGAGTGGGAACTCTCGCTTGATCTCCGCTTGGTCCTCGATCACGGACACGCGGACGCTGTCGCTGCCAGCAAATGCACCCTGAAAGTGGTAGATGACCTTTCAGAAGGAAGATCATTTACTCCTTCCTCTTTCATATCGCATACCGTATTCTGTCACAATGGATACCGAATACCAAGCACAGTGTGGGAAGTTATTTTTATTACGAATGGGATCGATATAGAGTGCTTTAAAGCGGTGATTCCCAAGAAACCTGAACGTATTCAGAAACTCTAGGAGGAGCCATCCTCTCGGGGCCTTGGTCGCCAACGTCGCGTGTAACGGTGAATGCCTGGTCGAGTGCCGCAACCAACTCGAGGAGACGCTTCCCGCCATCGGAGGAGACCTGCGACGATTAGGGAAAATAGAGAGGAAACTAGCTGATAAAAGGAAAATATGCAAGATATTGCTATTAAGCTTGATTGCCTGCACATTACATTCGAGAAGTTTAAGAAGCTTAAGTGAATGATTTACAGGCATCTTTTAGCCTTGTTCAGTAGTCCGCAATCAAGAATGCCAGTAAGTGAACACGAACCGGCAGCAGACCGAGCTGTTTGAGTGTCTGGCGGTTCGGCTCAGCCTCGCGAACATTCAGTGGGACGTGCGCGGACTGGAGGGCACCCAGCGCGGCCACCAGCTCTGCCTAACAATAAGAATAAGATCAGTGTTATTATTACCAAAAACATTTCATACTATTTACTATTTCTACAACATTTCTGAGCTTCAATACACAAAAAACTTTAGTAAAAAAGGAATCTTCTTAAATAGCCTGATCAAAGAATTCGTCACAAACCTGTGGGTAGCGGGAATGCGGAAGGGTCACGAGAAGCGGGGAGTGCACCCCAGCAGAAAGAGCCCTGAATCATTTTTTTTATTACTCAAATTTCCTGTTATGTGAAAACGAGAACACTAGGCCTAATAGACCTTTTGAGAGACAACGGAATATAGTTAGGCTATTACAATCACAAAAAAATCGACTCTTTGTTGCAATTTCACCACTCTCTAGAGTACAAAATGTAAGGAAATTCCAGTGCTTTCCAAAGATTACAAAATAACCTTTGTGCGCTGCAACATTAATGCGACCATTAAATGAAGGAGGGAGGCTATCACCGTGCCAAGTCTCTCCTTTCGTGCTCTAGCCCACTTAATTAGCTACAGGAATAGGAATACCCATTCGGGAAGCGTTTCGTGCGAGTTTTACATTCCATCTCATAAGAGACGGAGAAAAACGACTCATTCCCTCTCTTTCAGATAAGATTAAACAGTCTGGGATGGCTGGTGGATTCTTCGTGCACTTGCGATGGTGTGATACTATCATAAGTTTGCATTCTTTTTAGTAATCAATTCAACTTTAATGATCAACCGTGCTCCCGTTTCTAGAGAAAGAAATACTTTCATCTCTGATCATTCCAAGAACGGTCGCTTAATTGGACTTTATCTGCGACTCTGAGAATGTCTCTTGGAGTGTGTATATACACTGATTGGATTGATAAGAAAGGGGAGCCATGTACTCTGTGGCTTCTATTCGACAGCAGTGCTCTCATCATCTGGCATTGTCATCAGGAATACATCAACGTTAAGTGCTTTTCAAGGCCAAAGCTTATTCCATATGAATGGAAAACAAACTGGACCTTTTTTACGAACCATTAAAAAAGCAATAATTCATCAATCAAGCTATTTCTACTATTTTTGTGAGCACTCTTCACAACAATTTCATTACCATTTTGCCGCCGACATTCCCTCGATATCAGCTTATCATCACTTGCAGGACAGTCTCGTCGGCACGTAACCACCAGGGTCGTGACCGGAATTGCGTCATCATTAGTCGAATGGCACGCACCCTACATTCCGCGGATTCATGCCTTCATTCTGGCCTGTTGTAAGATGGTCATCTAACTGGTGTCTAAATACCCTTTTCATTGTCAGGTGAGCATGGCTACCGTGACAGTTATACACACTACGGGCCCTCATTCTTCTTCCTCTGCTTTCTTCCTTCCTTATCAGAGCAATCAGCTCGATTCGGAGACATTACGTATGAAGAGTCATGCGCTCTCCGTACGCGAATCATGGGAGCTGCTTCCATCTCTCAGCTCCTTCTCTTAAGCTTCCATTTTTCTCCTTCTTAATCGCTTTTTCTTACGCTGACATCTGTAATTCTCTTTCTCTCTCTCTCTCACTCCCCATTTCTTGCCAGAGAACAGTGTGCTGCACATTACGATGCGCCCCACTCAAACTAGTGACATAAGGGGCCGAGCAGTCAAGGCGTTTCTGAGAAGAAGCAAGAACGTCTCGGAGCGCGTGACACTTCTTCACGCTCGCTTTCTCTACGTCTCATCTTCCACACTCCCTCTCTCATTCCCTGATATGAGGGGGGTTTAAGCCAAGGGGTGTGTATGATGCCATGACGGAAGTGTGAGTGGTGAAGGGGCGAAGAAGGGAAGGAAGCAGGCTCCTCTCGAGTCCCCCATTCTTCTTTCTCCCCCCCCCCTTCCATTCGACTAATCCACGGCCTAATCCACGCACTCGAGAATGACTTAGCGACCGTGGTGAGAAACGCCGATTGATATGACGACAGTTTAGGCAAAATATTGCACTGTGGGAACATGGAAGGATGACGAAGGAGGAAAGCACAAAGAACAGCGGCAGAATCTTGGCTTTTCATTTCGGGAAGTCTTTGTAATAAAAGGTTCGATGGCGCAATAGCCATCTCTTTTGATTGGTGCGAGGAATCGCAGAGTGACAAGTGAGATTAGCCAACTAACAGCTTCATCGCATCGCGTGCGGCGTATCCGAATCGACGGACATCGTCGTAGTCGCGGCTAACGGGGCCCGTCCCACTGTAGATCAGCCGGCCTGCAATCAATATTTCCAATGACTCATTCAAAATCTTATTTGAACGATGCTACTCGTAAATAAATTTACTCTTTCTGTTTTGTTTTTTTTTTTTAAAAAAAGATACTATTTAAAAAGGGGAATAGCATTCAATTTGTAAAAGAAATCAATCAACACGAAAATACAAGTTCCGAATAAAAGGATCTTCATACCGGAAGGCAGAATGGACTCATCGACTGGGATAACATGCGCGGAGTTTGCGGCAGATTTATTCAGCTGCAAAATATTGACATTAAGACATTAGTTCCCGAATTATTGATTTCTGTCAAGTCACAACTTCCATTTTGAAACAAATATATGATTACCAAGTAAATCTTAGAGAAGAGGAATCAATTGAAGAAATCTTATAAGAACTTGCAAAATGAAAAGGCGAGTGTAATTATTCAACTTTTAGAAGGTACCAATAAGAAAAAAGACTTTGACAGGAATAATTTATTTAACTAATTTTTACTTTAAGGTTCTTGAGAAGAAATTCGGAGTATGTTTCAATTTTTGGGATAAATATGCAGATAAAAATAAAGGTTGAGCACTTAAGAGTACAAGAAAAGAAAGAGTCTAAGTAACCTGAAGATACTTCTCGACGGCGGCGGAGAGAGGCTGCGTGGCGGCTGTGCCAGCGATGGCGGAAGCGCAGTGCGAGATCACGATCACGGCATCGTACGCAGCATCGGAGAGGGAGGCGGCGCGCGAGAGAGAAGTCGTCAAGAGACTGAACGAGTGGGGAGGGTAAAACAACAATAGCATAATAAATATAATATAGGAAAAGCTATAATAACAAGAAATAGCTGGAGAATAATAGTAGAAAGATTCTTTAAAATAGGGGGAGAAAAGAATCGAAAAGAGAAAAAAAAGACTTACGATGTGACAGTCATGTCAATGCACTAGATCCACTTGTTAGCGAGACCCGTTTCGAGAGGCGGAAAAGGTGGCAGGCGAACTAAACGACTCAGAATGAATGGACTTTTGAACAGTCAACCGCGCAAAAGATCAGCAATGGATCTGGCGCATTGAATTGAAGAAGAGGCGGGACTTACAATAGAAAAGAGAACTCAAAGGAACACATCTCTTCAATTTCTCATTCTCCGCAATCGGAGATAAGATGAAGAATCGATAGATACTTATGAAATCACCCAAAAGCAGGAAAAGGAACACAACCAGATGGTTCAGAAATAGAGATGCTTCACATATTCGCAGTACGACATTAAACTTTGACTGGCAAATAATTTTCTATATGCAGAAACTCGTAAATAGGCGATGTCGTAGTAAATAAAGAAAAACGGAGAGAATTTTAGTCGTTCTTTATGCGCAAGACCTTTAACATTTCATGAACAGCAAAAGTAATGGAGATTTATAGCTTTCGACGTTGCGAGTGTGATAGGTGAAGGAGTGAGAGAAAAGAAGTTGTGAGAGCCAGTGACAGAGAGAGAGAGAGAGAGAGAGAGAGAGAGAGAAAAGAGAGAGAGAGAGACAGAGTTGAACGTAGAAGCGTAAAACAATTCCACGACTTCAGAATGAAATGCGATGAAAATGAGCTTGGTGTGCTCTTGGTGGCAAATGCAATGGTCTCCGTGTAACAGATCAGTGGCGGAGTGACGAAAGGGTGATAAGACAAAGAACAGGATGGACAGTGAGAGAAGGGAGAGATGGAGTGATTGAGAGGTAGGTAGTTAGATAGAGAGACAGAGGTAGAGAGAATAAGAGAGAGAGAACCTGAAGAAACGAGATACAGAGAGAGAGGTAGAGACAGAGACAGAGAGAGAGAGAGAGAGAGAGAGAGAGAGAGAGAAAGAGAGAGAGAGAGAGAGAGAGAGAGAGAGAGAGAGAAAGAGGAGAAATTGAAAGCGATATAGAGGCAGACAGACTGAGATGGAGAGATACTGGTTACGCGATAACAGAAACAGCGATAGAAAAGGAGAGGATAGATAACAAAAGCGCGAAACGCGCCAGCTGAATGAGAGGAGATTTAGAAGGAGTGTAAGAGTGGGGCCGGTCATCTTGGTATAGAGATAGGCATGCTTTGGAAGGTTACGTTGCTTGAATATCAACCTGATCTCCTTTGCTTTCTGAAAAGAGAGAAATAATTTAGAAACAGGTATTGCTGTAAATTCTTTCTTCCGAATTGACATTTGACAACAGACAGTTACTTCCCACTGGGAATTTTTACGTTCTTTATTAGATTTAATTATGTTCATGAAAATTCAGTGCCCATAAGAATCTGACCAGAAAGAACAATATGCTTGTCTATCTTTAATTTGTTGTGCGGGAAGCCTAACCTTATGCTGTTCCGAGCTTATGAATACGGCGCTCTAAATGGCCACTCCGAACTGATGGATGCTGACGATGACTAATCTCTCTCTCTCTCTCTCTCTCTCTCTCTCTCTCTCTCTGTTTCTCACTATTCTCTCTCTCACGCTCTATTTCTTTTACTGCTCTTACTCTCTTTCTCTACCTCTCATGTCAGCCTCTCTCACATTTCCCATTACCGCACTTTCTCGATTTCCTCAACATTTTCTTAGGAACGTTCTTCTGCTATCAAGACTGCCTCAAACTTCTTATCAACATTTTTCTCTTTGTATTTCAAGAAGTGTACTAGCTCTGATTTCTGGTTGACTTGATTGGTCTTGAATCACATCATGACAACGTACATTTGTGCGTAATCAAAGTATCTTACGACTCACTGTGCATTTTTATTGCTACTTGGAATGTCGGTTCAAGGATGGCAGTTTCTGCAAGAATCGCAACACACCGGGCACTTTATTCTCACTTCTCCACGAATGACAAGGAAATTCCCTGAATGCAGGGGAACAATGGAATAGAAAAGGGAAGGAAACAGAGAGGCCATCTCATAGCGACAATAGAAACTAGCAGACTCTTCAGGTGTTAAAGAAGTGATAAAAGATTAAGACATCTTTTGAGATTAACAGGAGCGATGTAAACGGTAAACAGGCCAAAAGAGGTGATCAGAGCCTTTTTGGACGGGTTGGAAATTGAAAAAGGGCAGGGATTAATGATTGATTCGGTGGCAAACGCGCGTAGTTTGAATGGTTTATACAGTACTAACAATAATCTTTTGAAAACGAACATCTCTTTATTACTCTCTTTCTCTCCATCTCTCGTTATCTCTCATTTTCGTAGGGGCCGAGGAATGAAGTTGCAGGAGAGATTCTTCCTCTCTCGCCAAGACTCTCGCCTCCTCCACAAGATTCCATTCTTCTTCTGCTCTTCTCACTTCCTGAATACTCAAGAAGTAGTCATTATCTTTTTTATTCCATTGCACTTATTCTCTCGGCAAGGGAAGTATGACAATTGGGCAGTGATCATGATAATCACTAGAAGATTTTCAGTTTCAACTGCTGTCTCAAACTCAAAATATGATTGTGATTAGGAAATTTTTTTTTCGAAATTTGTGGTTAGACTCATTAGAAAGAGTGTCTCGTTTCACATTCTCGCTCACCTCTTGCCAAAGGACATGAAACTGCGGTCGAAGTCGGCCGGGGCGGCACGCTTGCCAAAGCTCATGATGTCTCTGTCAAAGTCCTTCTTCGTCATCTCGCGCCGCTTTCCGAAGGACATGAACTCGCGGTCGAACTGCAAAAATGTTTCTACAATAATACAGAAAATATTATTAAACTCTTTTTAATTATGATTAAAATAAAAGTAGAATAAATAACGTATGTTTGCAATTTTTAAATATCTGTGAATTATAGTTTGAAAGCTCACGTTCGGAGATCGCTTCCCGAATGACATGATGTCTCGGTCAAACTGAAATTGCAAAAATATCAATCATAATACTTCAAAATTATAAATAAAAGCTACAAGTATAAGGCTAGGGACTTTGCAAAACAAAACAACAACAAAATCGTCAAAACAAACCTCGCCACGCTTGCCGAAGCTCATAAAATCGCGATCGTACTGAAAAGAAAACAAATTGAAGTAAGAATGCAGCACCGATGTAAAATAATGGATCTATACTTTGACAGCTCTTTATTACCAACGTGTGGATTTGCTTATTTATGTATATTAAACGATTTTTTTTCATCTACTGGCTCGCTTTCTAAAATGTCATGAAGGCCCCTTCAAACTACATATATAGACGTTTAGCTACATTAAATTCATTGGCTTACGTGCTTCCTCCGTTGAGTTTATGTCAGCGTTCTCATGTGATAAAGTAAAATCGTATTAATATATCACGACGCTAGTCTGGTGTTCTGTTGAAATATAATCTCACTTTCACATAAATTTTTTTTTGCAAAAGGCAGAACAAGATATTAGAGTTATAAATTCTCCACTGAACTCTGCCGAGACATATGGGTGAAGCACACAAAGAAAGACGAATAAAGAGCGAGAAAAAAAGAGAGAGAAAGAGAGATTAAGAGAGCGAGAGAGAGAGAGAAAGAGAAAGAAAGAGAGAGAGAGAGATAGGGAGAGAGATAGGGAGAAAGAGAGAGAGAGTCACGCTTCAACCTTATTACGGATGTGCATATTCTCTCGTGGGCCTGGTAGACCGAATGATTTACTTGCATTTATGTGTGTTCATACAATGAATGCATGCACTTTACTTTTATTCATTCTTCGATCTTTTTTATATTCCTGTTCCCCGTGCGAGCTAGGATTCGACACATATCTATGTAATCGCCGATACTTGGTCTATTTTTTCCCGTAACGACCAATGTAAAAAAAGAGCTTTACAGAGGAATAAATTAAATTTTTGTTTTCGTTTGCATTAAGCCAGTGTAACAGTGCCAGCTAATTTAATATAAATAAATTAGTGATAAACTGACGCTTGGCCTCTTGCCAAAGGACATGAAGTTGCGATCGAAATCATCGCTCAATGCACGCTTCCCAAATGACATGATGTCACGAGAGAAGTCAGACCGTTTTCCATCGACTGAAGAGAGAGAGAGAGAGAGAGAGAGAGAGAGAGAGAGAAGGAAAGGAAGAGGGAGAGAAAGAGAGAGAGAGAGAGAGAAAGGAAGAGGGAGAGAAAGAGAGAGAGAGAGAGAGAGAGAGAGAGAGAGAGAGAAAGGAAGAGGGAGAGAAAGAGAGAGAGAGAGAGAGAAAGGAAGAGGGAGAGAAAGAGAGAGAGAGAGGAACAAAGAGAGAAAGAAAGAGATTGACTGCGAGAGATTGGATGAGATAAATGTTGAGAGACTTATTCATGTAAGCACACAGAGGAAGTGTTTGTATGTACATTCATACCATTTTCCAAGCTCAACCATTTTAACTGTTTATATTAATTCCAATTGTTAAAATATTGATAAATATTAAAATAATGAAGATGAACTAACACTGCGCGAGAGCGACAGTGACGAAAAGAAGGGAGAGTGCGGCGGAGAGTGATTGCATGAGTGAAGGAAGAGAAGCCGGGGTGTCGAGTGGAGAAGAAAGAAGAAGAAGAAGAAGCAGAGAAAGCTGCTCTCTCTTTCTCTCTCTCTCACCAGAGCCACGGGGGTTACCGGAAAAAGTAGCGTAATTATATGTTTATAAATGTTAATACGCACAAAGGTATGACAACACTTCAACGATGACGTATGCGTCATTTGCGTAAGAGTTGCAAGAGGCGGATGCGATACTTCAAAGGAGCGATGGATAGACAGAAGAGAGGATCAGAAAAGATACACAACTTATGGAAGATATGGCTTAAAATTCTAACAGAGATAAAAGTGGAGAAGCAATGCAAAGCAGGCTCATGACCTTGCGCTGTTAAAGGAAGCACTCCCCTTCCTGGCTGGCTACGTGCATAATTGGCCACCCGGGTCTACGTCGTTTGTTTCCTTCCTCTCCAAACAGTACTCAATCAGCATCAATGTTTTACGAGGAAGATAAGTACAGGGAGAGAGAGAGAGAGAGGGAGAGACAGAGAGAAATTAGAGACAGGAAAGAAGAAAGAGAAATAGAAAGAAAGAGAGTGAGAGAGAGAGAGGAAGAAAGAGAGGGAGAAAGAGAGAGAGAGACGAAGAAGCATCGAGCATTGAAGGAGCCCTCCTGAGTGACCGTAATTGAAGAAGAACGTGAGAAGAAACCTTGGCGCGAAAGACTCTCTTCGGACACTTCCCACGAGATTCCACGAGAAACAGTTTCGGAGATGAAAGAACTCCATCTCTCGAATTCCTGTATAGATATCTACATATAGATTAATGCGCTGCAGTATTTCAGAAACTACTCTAGCACAGCAGATTTTCATCATCTCTTCTTAATAACGATGGCTTCGTCTGAAGAATGACACTGAATTACTCTGTGATTGATTGCTGCTTACACTTAAAGAAATGTAACTGATTGACATATTCTGGAGCAGCCGTAAAGGCCGGAAAATACGCCATAGATGGCATATATGTAATATATTTATCCATCTGAGAGGCTTCTGATAAGCGGGAAGGAAGATGACGTCACTCTATCAGGGGGGGGGGAGGACCGGAAAAGGGCCCTTGGGTGCCCTTTTCCGAGAAGCAGCAGGTTTGGTCTGTTTACTACGGAGCGAGCACTGAATGTCCAGGAAGGGGTCCTAAACGAATTTAGACGCCTTTCGCATTCTTTCATCATTGAAGCGTCATTCGGAAGGTAGGGCTCGAGGATGTCGAAGTTGAAGGGCCAGACGAAGGGATTTGGCATCAAGTTGCGGCACTCTCTATGCAAGAGGACGACGATGATGGGTGACAGGAAATTGAACTGAATTCATCATTCCATTTTTGCAATCCAGAGAGAGGGAGAGGGAGAGAGAGAGAGAAGAGAGAGAAGAGAGAGAGAGAAAGAGAGAGAGAGAGAAAGAGAGAGAGAAGAGAGAGAGAGAGAGAGAAAGAGAAAAGAGATAGAGAGGTATGTAGGTGAGAGAGGGTATGAGAGAGAGGAGAGAGAGATTCCTCAGACATGGCATTGCCGTAGAGTCAGCATGGCTATGAGCCGTCAAGGAGGGCTCACTTGAGATTACAAGGGCGGATATGAGAGGAGGGGATGAGGGAAGAAGTTGTCAATGATTGGCGCACGGCGTGCACAACTTCAGAGGTGACATTTCAAGTAAGTTCTGCAGACGTTTCTTGTGGAATCATTCCAGAACTTTCTTTCTCTTACTCAGTCTCTCTATCTTTCTCTCTCCCTCTTTCTCTCTCTCTTTCCCTCTCCCTAAGTTGCTCAGTCTTTTTCAAGCACAAAATGATTGAAAATTCATAGCAGAAATGCGCGCCGGTAAACTTTACGAGGCTCAATCATAAATTAATCTTTTTTCTCCGCGTTTGTCAAGCTTCTCAAAGCGACGCCATGAAGTTTTACTTGACATTTCCATGTCGTCGCAGGAACGAAAGATCAAAATGATATCCAAGTCTGTGCCTCAACTTCCTACTTACAGTAATAGGCTGTTCATCAGTGCATTTTAAGACAGATTATCTCTGCCTAATAGTGAAAGCGTACGGAAATCATGCGACAGATTGGGTTCTAGGAAAACGCTCGAAGGGGCAAAGTATATTTAATCGCCGTGATCTGTAATCAGGAGTTCATTGAAGAAAAGCCTAACTCAACTTGCCACAACTGTACTGTTGTGCTGTGTGATGCTCTGCAAAGGCATGAAAGAAAACAACAGCTGGGCATCTGAAAAATGCTCTTCCTCTGAGGAGAAGAGCCACATTCTGCGAGACATTTCAAGCGAGAGAAGATGAAGGAGATGTCTAGAAGGGAATTGAAGAAAGTGGTAGAGATGAAACAGTTAGACGATGGAGAGAGAATGAGGGAGAATGAAAGAGTAAGAGATAACATGAGAGTGAGAGAGGGAGAACGTGAGAGAGGAGGTGAGAGAGAAGATGAGAGAGAAGGTGTAAGTGAGAGGGTTAGAGATATCCCTGGACAGAAGTCATCGCACGTCTTTAACCACGCGTAAGAGAAATGATGTGAAACGGAAGAAGAGAATGAATATTAAGGACTGCGTAGTTTTTTTCTCTCTCAAAACGAACGACAGAACGAAGAACACAGAAAGGACACTGAAAGTGCAGCTGGTAACATTCCAGAAAAGAGGATGGACAAGAAGAATGCTGAACAAAGAAAAGAAGCCAAGTAGTAAATCGAGCATTCATTCACAGAAATTCAATTTGAATAGTGAGCAGATAAGAATAGTGCCAATTCAAGGAATATTCTCAGGAGTAGTCAACGTGTAAGGGCCACTTCACATAGACAATAGGAATCACTTTCCTTCTTTCTCTCTCTCCCTGCATCCCCTCTCCATCTCTCCCGCTCTCTCTCTCTCTCTCTCGCTCTCTCTCTCTCTCTATTCTGGAATCATTATCTACGACAGGGTGTGGGTGGGTGATGCGGAAGAGAAATTAGACACATCGAGTCATATTCATACTCGAGTGAGCAGGCCTCAAGAACATTGACGACTTTTCATAGAAGGGCACGAATCGAAGAGAGAGATCGTACAGAGAAAGAGAAGAAGATGACGCGCGTTCCAGAAAACGGTCCAGACGAAGAGACAAGGATCAGGGGGCAAGCACTTGTCTGAGCAACATTTTTGGCTGAGTATTGTTCTATATCAAAGGACAAAGATGCTGACAACTGTACAACGGAAATACACTGAATTCATATGGTAATGATTGAGAGATTCCGAGACAGAGAGCGAGAGAGAGAGAGAGAGAGATAGAGAGATAGAGAGGGGGGGAGCAGCTTCATATTCCAGATCTTCCTTATCAAAACAGCTACTTGACTTGGTCAGGATCTTGAAACGGCAGAAGCCGATTTCATCAAGGGGCTTCACATAAATTCTTTCAAGATAAAGTGATTTTTTAAGTCCCATAATCAGGATGCATACTTACTATAAGTCTAGGAGCAAAATATCGCAGTGCATATGATTTATCACTGAAGTTTCTAATGGACAATTCACGCCGTCCTTGTGGCCTGCACCCATCAAGGGTTATCATGGGTTATAAATCTCCGGAAGAGGGTCTGGAGTGGGTTTGGGGAGAGCAGAAGGGACATGGTGGAACGCCTAAGCGGCAACGCTGTCTATGAGTCGTGTCTGGCAGAGGGGCCGTTCTCCCACTCCAAATCCCCCTTGGCCCTCTCTGCCACCCCCACCCAGGACAGGACCGTTTGTCACTAGGGCTTCTCTGGCCACGCCCTCGTCTGCCGGCTTAGCCTGACGGGCAAGTTGAAGCCAGCCTCTTCGTTCCGACAAGAACTCCTTAAACGGCTATTCGCACGAATGAAGTAAAAGAGAGAGAAAGAGGGATGGCAGAGAACGGAGAGAGAGAGAAAGAGAAAGAAAGAGAGAGAGAAAGATAGTATAAAGTGACTGGGAGAGGAAAACAATAAGTACTCCATCACATGGTTGAAGACAAGTAAAAACAAACAAAAGGCCATGAGATAAGAAGCCAAGAATGAAATAGCAAGGAAGAGAGCGGAAAATACGTATCTCATACATTTTTTCTTTTCTGAAGCCTTTGAGCTACTCTTTCTCTCTGAGAAGATTGCGTAGCGAGGAGATCGTTCGTGAGTTTCTGCGAGTATCCAATTTCGTCTGCCCTTCTTTCATTATACTCCGTGCGACTTTGATGAAATCATACAGATTTGAATTTTCGTCGAACTTTTCCGAGGAGAAGTCGTTTTGTGTGTTCTTCGCAGAAGATTCCAGCGTTCTGCTTTTTTTCCTCTTATATTTTTTTGCATCCTTAATTTGCAGCCTCTTGAGATTAACGCGATCAGAGAGACGACTACTGAAGCATTCCTTAGAAAGTGAACTTTGCTTCATAAATTATCTTATTATCACTCGGCACGGAGACGTGATGAAAAGAGTCGTTTATTGGGCGACCACTGAATAGATCTCCTTTTTCAGTTTAGCGATTACCCTATGATTGAAGTTGAGAGGGAGGAAAGAGAAGCCAGAGAGAAAAGGGAAATGATAGACAGAAACATAGGGAGCAGAGAGAGAGAGAGAGAGAGAGAGAGAGAGAGGAAGGAATAGATAGAGAAGGCAATCAAATCGGCCCTGATGTGAATGCCTTAGAGGTGCAATGTAAATATGTATGTGAACATGCAATGGATTGAGGATGACTGATGAGCAAGTATTTTCTAGAATTCTTAGAAGAGTGGAGTCTCCCACGCAGATCCTCCTCATACACTCCTCTGCTAATCTCAAGTACTGGCTGGCGGATCTCCTCTTCTAGGATCTCCGGAAGAGATTTGTCTCCTTCTGCTGCTTCCCCACTCTGTGCTCATTGCCATGGATAAACAACATGCAAAAACAACTAGGATGTCGAGAGTAGCGATAAGAGTCAAATGTGAAGGGCTTCCATTTCTGTCCTTTTCTCTGTCTCTCTTCCACTCTCTCGCACTCCTTCTCTCTCGTGATATCTCTCTCTCTCTCTCTCTCTCTCTCTCTCTCTCAAAACTGGCTCTCCCTTACTCACTCCTCTGTCTGCCTCATCTCGTAGCTACTTATTCATAATAAAGGCATTACAAGATAATCTGCACCTCATAAGAAATAGATAAACATATGCAAATACCTTTTCGGAATGGTAAAAAGACCTTTAAAGAGTAGCTTTGTGTTCAGGGAAAATGATATTTGATGAAGCTGGCGAGAGATTAGTGATCTTCTCCGGGGGTTCGAGAATTCTTAAAACAGTCAGTCGTGCGAATAGGTTGTGCCTGGCTCATAGAAAACAGGAGACTGCCAAGATCAAGGTAACTATTCTTGGACACTGCAAAGTACGTACAGGCTGACGGACTAAGAAAAGTGCACAACGTCAAGGTGACGTGCGCTGGACGAAGCAAACTAAAGTGAAGAAAAGAAATGGACAAACTAACTCGGAGCATCAAATTCTTTTCTTCAAGCCATATTTTTGCACGCTCCTCTTTGTTTCTCCTAGACCTTCTCGTTCTTATATCTCCTCGTTAAATCATACTATCTCATTCTCTCTCACACTGTCTCCCCGCACTCTCTCTCTCTCGCTCTCTCTCTCTCTAGCTTTCTCTCTCTCTCTCTTTCTCTCTCTCCTACTTTCTCTGGTTCTATCTCTCTCATTGTATCTCCTTCTGACGCAGTAAATATCTGCGTGAGTGAGTCAAGCTTATCCAGTAAATGAGCACTTTTTTTCCTGGGAACTCAGAAAGTATGCAATTTCATATGCTTCCGAAAAATTTCTATTTGATTTGACGTAATTGTCCAATCAAACAAAATCCTTTATTGTGCGGTTTTCTCTTCTTCTTTGATGCTCTTCCAGAATGCGGTTTAGCATTGAGAAAGAGGACGCAACTCGAGAAGGGCGGCAGACGATTTTCATCGTTCCCTCGAGGCCTCTTCATTGGGATGATCACACGGCAGAGGGAGATAATGAAAAAGAAGGAAGATTGAGCGAGAGGGAGAAGGCGACAGAGAGAGAGAGAGAGAAGTGCAGGGAGAGAGGGAACGAGATAGAGATGGAGAGGTAGAGAGAGAGCGAGAGAGAGAGAGAGTGAGGGAGCGAAAGAGAGGAAGGTATGATTTCATAATAGACGACACGCGCATATTATATTTCGTATAATCGAGCGCGAGTTTTGGATAGGAGAAAAAGAAAATATTGGAAGAAGAAGCGCCTCTTCTGGCAGACTACACGGCTGGTCGCCTTGGAGGAGAGTTAGCCGCAGATTCAATCGGCTACTTTTTTTTTCTCGCCCCCTCTCTCATTTTCGGCCGAGGCGGTCGTCATGGACGGCTGAGTAGAGTACGTCATTGTCTTCTTCTCTCATTTCTCTCTTTTCTCTCTCACTCTATCTCTCTGCTTCTCTCCTTTCTCACTCTCTCGTTCTGCTTCTCTCATTTCTCTCTACCTCTATCTACTTCTCTCATTTCTCTCTGTCTCTCTATCTCTGCCCCTCTCTTTTCTCTCTCTATCCCCCTCTCTCTCTGTTTCTCTCATTGATCTGCATGTCTCTCTCTCTGCTTCTCTCATTTCTATCTGTGTGTCTCTCTCGATGCTTCTCTCTTTCTCTCTTCTTGCATGTTCCCTGTCTAGCTCTGTTCCTGCACATGCTTCTCTTTCTTTCTCTCTCTCTCTCTTTCTATCTGTCTCTCTATTCTTCACCCTCTAAATTTCCTTCTCACTCCGCAATTATGTATGTAGCATTTAAAAGAGAATACTTTCTCGAAACAAAAAAGAACGAGATATTCACAGCAGTGTAGTTTTTCGCCGCCACAGAATTGTTTTCTTGAGGGGTGAAATAGGTTTCGCGTGGGGTACCTCATACAGCTTTTGGAAGAAGTATAGAAATATGTATGTGAATGTAATGGCTACGATGAAAGTCTCATTTCTGTAGAAGATCTCTGCCACTCTAAGCAGCTTCTTCAAAAACAAATAATGAAAAAGGAAGAAAATAATGAAGTTCTCTCAACCACTACCCACGCAAATTTCAAGCTAACATATTTTCCCTTTTCAAAACAAATGAAACTGACATAAATAAAATAATAAAATGGACCGTTAGCATAATTTCGTGCAAAAAACTCTCTAGAATTTTAGTGTTTTAACTAAACTGGAAATAAGCTGGCTAATATAAATGTGCTTGTACAACATATTTTTGAGAGAGAGAGAAAGCGAAAGAGTACAGGTTTGCTGGTCCTCAGCCTCAGGGCGGCCATTATTGCAGTGGAACCAGAGACAAATGTGTGCTGCGTGCTCATCCCATTTCCGAATCCAGATACCGTAACCGGGAGGGGAAAGAGGATGAGGGAAGAGCAGAGCATCACATCTTCTGCTCCTCAGCAAAATGAGTAAGAGATGGACAGAACCACGTCTAATATAAATATCTCTATTGCAGCATATCTTGTGCTTCACCAGTACGAATTCGGTGCCTCCTCTCTCAATACTCCTAGAATGGATGCAGCCCTGGTATACATTAGAGAAGGAAAGCAATGAAGACCTCTTCGTTCTATCTCTCCCGCCCTCTCTATCTCTCTATCTCTCCCTCTCTCTCTCATTCACTCCATCTTTCTTTCTTCCTTGCTCCCTCACTCCTTCTCTCTCGCTGTCTCGTTCCTTCGGCTGCAATGTAGTAATGACGAATTTGTTAAATGAGCAGCTGGATGTGGTTTTTGGATGAATTTAGAAGGAGTAAGAGAGAGAGAGAACGAGAGAGAAGAGGGATAGTGAGGAGCAGGCGAGAAAGCAAGAGATTTAAAGATAAAGAAAGTGGAAAAGGTCGTCAAAAGGCCCCCGGAGGGAGTGTGGCGGCACGGGCAGATGTAATTGAAGGCGCAGCCAGTTAGGGCAGGATGGGCCTAGACAAATGAGGTGCGAGAAAGTTGGCCGGAGTAGTAAAATATATAAAGAGAGACAGAGAGGAGGGGAGAGAGAGTGACATAGTGAGATGCGCAGCGAAAGGGAGGAACAAATAAAGAAATAATGAAAGAAAGGGCACGAGACGAACTATGTACTCACTACTTGCATTGAATGCAAACGATTTGCGAAAAGTGGAGCTGATCCATTATCCATGCAATTCTTTCACTCCTTCAGCCCCTCAGACATCCTCAATGTATTTCGCTCTATTCCATCTCTCTTTCTCTCTCTCTCTTTCTCTCTCTCTCTTTCAGTCCCTCTTTCTCTCTCTCTCTCTCTC
The DNA here is from genome assembly GCA_945643635.1 of Allodiplogaster sudhausi. Taxonomy (NCBI): domain Eukaryota; kingdom Metazoa; phylum Nematoda; class Chromadorea; order Rhabditida; family Diplogasteridae; genus Allodiplogaster; species Allodiplogaster sudhausi. Next base: position 2,734,218 of record CALZFC010000031.1, on the reverse strand, counting down.
TCTCTCTCTCTCTCTCTCTCTTTCCCCCTCTCTCTCTCTCTTTCCCTATATCTTTCTCGCTCTCTTTTCCCCCTCTCTCTCTATCCCTCTCGCACTTGTCGCTCTCTCAATTTCCGACCACATTTATACGTATGAACGTTTGTAAACAGTAAAATGATAAATAAAAATTTACATACATTGAGATGAAACGATGAATGAACGTCCCAGGGAAATGTGCACTCTTTTTTTTAAATAATTAATTAGGTGGAGACGCAGCCTTTAGTTTTGGTAATCTTATATTATTTTCTGAAGATATCTCTAAATGTTTGTGCAATTTCTGAAATGGTGGTTTGAACAATGGCGTTAAAAACTGTTATATAACCTAAGGTCTACTGCGCAATATTTATGAAGTGAAAGGTCCAAAATAGGTGTCTTTCTTCGCGTTCGTCAAAATCACTTCCACACCATTCAGCATATAATGCTGAACGGCATACTTCATGTCATGTATTTCTTCTCGTTTTTTCCTCATCCTATTTGTCTACTAAAGAAATACATATAAATAAATAAATACATTCGCAAAGGTCACTAATTTATTTCAATTAAAATATTTTTGTTGAAGGAAAAATGTTGCTGAAATGTCATTCCATGTTAAACGCCTCTCACCGATCATCGTCAAGTCGAATCTATCGGCGCTACCAACCGCATGGCTAGCCGCGATAAGAAGATATGCCTAATTTTCGTCGGCCACCCGACGAAACCGCCGGTGCCTATAGATTGCCCATTTTCATGTGATAGATACCCCTGAATTCCATCACTCCAACGGCGCGATAAGTTAGGAAAGTTCAACAGCTTGATGGGACTAACAAGATCTCCGCTTAAAGGATTCTAGACCGCTTCCGAGAGATGTCAGTTGATTATGACGAAGGAGATAATATGTGAACAAATCCGCAGCCCGACTGTGCCTGTGTTTTCATTTTTTTTTAAAATAATTTTACTTTGTTATAGTGAAATATTTTTGTTCAATATTTGATGGCGCTCTTTTCTTCGTTCCACGCTGCCAAGAATTCACGACAGGAAACAGCAATTGGCCACATTTATACTGTGCATGGTCTGAAGAGAGAACTGGCATCACGATTCACACCGGAAGAATAGAGATTCTGCAGAGGAAGAGGGAAGAGTTTGGGAGAGGATTAGTACAAGGAATACAATGAATGGGCACAAACAAGAAAGAACAAAACGCGGACTGGAGACAACAGCAAGGAAATAGAGCTGTGAGCAGAGCGGACGTTAAAACGTTGTACAAGCGAACGGGGGAAAATGTGGCTAACAGAAGAGAGGGAGAGAGAGAGAGAGAGAGAGAGAAAGAGCGGGGAATGTTAGAGACAGACGACGAGTGCTGCAGATACTTACACAATTTTCATGAGTAATTGGGAGATGGGCTTGACGGCAATGTTGGTAAAAAGTCATAACAAAGAAGTAAGAGAACGTCAATAGTTTCGTAATAAAGTAGAAAGTACATAAATCGAAAAGAATAGAACAATTAAATGATTATTCATAGACAATTAAGTGAAGAATTAGAAGAAAGTGCTGCCACCGAAGAAGTCGCCCAGTCTCGTTTGTTCTGCAGGAAAGCGTTCAGTGGCTCGCTTGTTGTAGTAGGGCACAAAGTACCTGAACATAAACTATTATAAAATACAATAATGAAATCAATGTAAACATTACAAACATTACTGATTCCACCTTGAGTTAGATCTAATGTCTTTTAGTAGCAAAAACACACTTGTACAAAACTACAATAATAATTTTCAAAATTGGCTTCTTTGTCTCTCTTCACTTTTACTCTATGTATTTATATACAGATATATGCTTTCAAAATAATCCTTTGCATTTTAATATTAGCCAAATTTGTCTTTCAAAAATAGTAAGTTTACTGAATGGTTAAGGCTACTTTAATCACTCTTAAACACACATATTAAACTAGAAATAAAACTGTTCCTGCTGCAAACTTAAGTTGAGTGAATGAGAGATGAAATGAAAATCCAAGGACACGCATGCTGACTAATGCAGTGACGGGTTGTGAGATGACGAAAATCATTCAAAAGAAAGACATTTAGGGTTGCCATTAAGAAGAAATTCTTGTACATATATGTATGTATATGAAAATTATATAGTTATTTAAGTTTTTGGTATACTTTTTTTGCTAACAACCCTGGACTATAATACATGTATTGTCATGCTTTTCTCATGCTGAGCATTCTCTTTCCACGCTGTCTCACATTTATTTATCTTTCAGCTGCTATGAGAGCGAGAAGAAGGCAGCGGCTATGAGTAGAGTACGGTAAGAGAGAGTGCGAGAGCGCGTTCGTTGGAGCGCACCCCTGACTTCAGAAGTACCTGCCGCCGATGAGGTCGCCGTCCCATGGGCCGACAAACGAGCGGCCACCGCCACGGCGCTCCAACCTGCACATCAAAGAAAGCGAGAGAGAGAAAGAGAGAGAGAACGAGGGAGAGAGAGAGAGGAAGAGACACATACATACATATGTAATGAATGCTTCTAAAAAAAAAGTGAACGGAAAAAATGGAGAAAGAGAGCGCGACAATTAAAGGAATGGACTGAACTCTAGGGTTTTTGTGTTGTGCTGCAAGAGACATTCTTCTTGAGCACGAATATGCATTTGTTAAGAGAGAGGAGAAGCAGACGTGGAACGATGGAAGGCATGCGTCTGACTCAGAATTGAGAAGCCATTCATCAATGCATTTCTTATTTTGCAAAAAAAAAACTTTCAATAAAGCAAATAAAGTATTGCTGATATGGTAAGACACGAGTTCTGCACAAAAAATTTATATTTAAAAAAATATATATTTTTAAGTGCAAAATAACCTCGGATAAACGCCGCCGAGGTCGCGCCAGCCGCCGACGAAGGCGCGGCCGCCGCCACGTTTCGCCATTGGCAAAAAGAAGCGGCCGCCTGAGGAAGAAGAAAATGGAAAAGTCCTTTAGAATGTATTCCGTGCTACTTTTGATCTCTCTTTTTGATTAAAGATATTTACATTTAAAGACAAAATTAATTTAACCATAAGATTGAAGTTATGTTATGATCATGACCTTCTTCAGTTCAAAATTATAAGTGCCTTATGGTTAGACCTAAACCTTCTTTTCTTCCCTCACCTCCTCTCTTCTCGTAGAAGTAGTATGGATCGGCAGCAGAGACTCGCTTCGCAGACGGGAAGAGACGGCCGCCCATGAAGGCGCGGCCGCCGCCACGCTTATCGAGGTCGACGCTGCAGAAAAAACTGCCAGATTCACTCTCTGTCCCTCTCACTCTATATCTCTCGCGTCTCTCTCTCTCTCTCTCTCTCTCTCTCTCTCTCTCTTTCTCTCTCTCTCTCTCTCTTTGCTTCTCCCGCAGTCGCCTCGTCATAAGTATCTATGTTAGTGAAACTTAATAAGTTATCCTGCGATTTATCCTAACAACCATCTGATTCTAATGAATTATTTTTTGCCAAACTCCGTCCATATATACAAAAAACAGCTCGTCTCCCCTCATAATGAATTCCCCGACGATTCTTCTCCGTCCAACGTGTTCTGGCATTCCGAATGTGAGAAGAGAAGGACTAACGCATATTTCAGTCTTTTTTGTTGCTCAACGAACCCATGCGTTTTTTGATAGAATGCAAATGAATAATATATGTGCATACATGTGAACTAATCATGCACATACATACATAGGCCAGGTACTCATTTGAATACATAAAATTCTGTTGCTATTCGTATGTTCTACAATATGCGCATAGAAGAAAAGCCTCTCTGTTTTGAGACTCTCGCTCAAGCTCAGGAAAAGGCTCTTTCAGTGATGTCATAATGGGGATGATTCCCACTGCTCACTGGCCGAATCCGTGAATATGTACTGCTGCTACTGGAAGGCTCCTTTTTCTTTGTCTCTCACTCGCTCTCTCTCTCTCCCTCGATCTCCCTCTCTCTCCCTCTCTCTCCTCTCTCTCCACTCAATCACTAGTACGCCCCAGGGAGGCAGTTGGAGTGAGGATAAGATATGGCATGGACATACACAAGCTACTTCATCTCCGTCGACAACTTCTTTCCTTCGCGGATCCGGAAACAAGTCCTACACGAAATGCTAGCCAAGCATACGATGGTTTAAGAAGACCAAATAAAGTGAAGAAGAAATACTTGAAATTGCTATTGTAAAGTCACCTTTGAGGGTATGATTAAAATTTTACACTTATTTTCTATTTTGTTTTGTAATTCCCAACCAATAATGATAGTTCAGAGTTTCTCATAGTTCAAAGGCCAGGAAGCTTCAACATTGTACGAAAGTACTGGCTGTGCAGAGATGCCTCGGCACTGAATTCTGGCCACTATGGCCGTGCCATTCTTAGGCAGCAGACGCCGAGAGATTCAATTTGTGTGCAGCAGCGCGAATTGCGCGCGGTTCTCTGACCATTATGACGTTGTATTCTCTGACCAGGAGAGGGAGGGGGGTGAGTGGACAAGGAGATCCCGCAGGGAAACACAATACTCATGGTCAGCCGTTATATTCATTTGAATTTATTTTAAATATATTCTAGTCACGTCTCTCGAAAGTTCGCACTCTTAACAAATATTTCGAGAAAATTTGGCAAATTCGTAATTTGGTTATGTTCTCCTTTGAGAAACAATATCGGATTGGTGAAACAAAGGATGAAAATTCAGCAGCAAACTTTTCTCTGTTTTGGTCTCTCTGCAGCAATTCCTTCACCATTCTGGTGGCCCTTGATCGCCTGCCTAGACACTAGTCAAGACGCGTCCTCCAACCTCTCCTCTGCCACGGGCACAGTCTCCAAGGCGACGGCGTCATCGGCCGCTGCCGAGGTGGGCACTGAAAAGAAAGACAGACTGTTTCATGTAAACGTCGTTTATTTTATCTTAATTAAATCAATTTGACACCTTATTTCAGGTTGTTGCCTATCGCGCTTATTGAGAAAATTCGTACGTATTTAATTTAGTATGCGAATTCGGACGAAGCAGTAAGGAATCGGAGGATTTTCTGCTCTGTGAACTCTGAACCGTTCAAACGTATCCAGCTCATGTCTCATACTTGAAATGTGCACAAATAGTACATTAATATTCTAGCTCTTCTATTACTTGTCACTTCTTTTTCTCTAGAGTTATCTTTCGACTTTCGGTGTTCAACTCCCACGCGACGTCTTCTTTGGAATTTTACTCTGACGAAAGCATCCCATTCCCAAGGGAGAGAGACAATGATAGACAGAGAGACATGGAGAGAGAAAGAAAGAAGAGAGAGAGAGAAGGGAAGGAGAGAGAGAAAGAGAGAGAGATGGGAAGGAGAGAGAGAAAGTTCTAGTCTAGCAGCTCTATCATATCTTCTTGCTTACGAAGGCAGACTTCTTCCAAATCTTCTCGTTCCGGCCTATTTTGGAGCCATTAGGAAGGGAGAGAGAATCACTGAGAAAGAGCGGAGGAGGGAAAAGTCATCCGCCCACTTGACAAATTGCCAGAAGAATGAGTAGTGATGAAGTCGAGAAGAGCTCTTTGAGTAAACAAGAATGGATGTATTTCATGTGGCTGCCACTCATTGTCACGAAGAACCCTGAGCTCAGCCATTGTTCAGACCCACACGAAATACATTCATTTTTCGGGCTTCTGCACTCTTTGTATGTCCGGATTCAGAGAGAGAGAGAGAGAGAGAAAGAAAGAAAGAGAGACAAAGGGAGAGAAAGAGGGGGAGCGATAAATAGAGAGAGAAAGAGCGAGAAATAGAGGGATAGAAAGAGTGGCATTGTCAGCAGGAGAAAGACAAAGAATGGCTGTCCTTCACGGGCCAACCCGAAAGTGTGCAGGAAATATGTGAAATGTGACCTGGTCCGATGAGACCCGAGCGATCAATAATAGATGAAGTCAATGGAAATTGGCCAATGTCTTTTCGCTTCTCTGAAGAATGAGAGTGTCCGCGTTCGGATTTGTTTGTTGACACATTTTCAGTGGAAGCCAGCGGAAAAAGCAGTGAAAGTGAGTTAGGCAGACTTCATGTTTTGGGATGCCATTCTTGAGAATCGAAAGCTAGAGAGAAGCGAACGAATTGGACGGAGGTACAGAGGAAAACGAAAGATTCAAGAAAATACGAATAAACAAGATCATCAATGGTCAGTAAAAGCATTGAAAAACCGGGATGAAATACATGGTTTTGAACATAATGGTTCGGCTGAGCATTCAATGGTCATTGAACTATGGCGAAGAAGACTTGTGCTATTTCAGGATGTGACGACAATGTTAACTCATTTTCCTTGTCTTCTTCTCTAATAATTTAGCAAGTCATTGCTCATGTTGTACTCTCTCCCTCTCTCTTCCTGGCTCGCTCTCACGTCACCCTGCATAGCCAATCCGTCTGAGCCTTTTCTGCAAAAGTACGGCGTTCTCTCTTTTTCTCTCTCTCTCTCTCTCCAAATCCAGGTTTGCGCTTGCTTTTCTGGCGCATGAATTTATGTATTGCGAAACATGTAGACGGAATGGATGAATGAGGAGACGACAATTGTTGAGTGAGAAAGGAGGGGACAGAGGAGTGGAGAAGAGAAGAAACAGTGACAGCAGAGGTCATTGTCGTAAGAGGATGGATGACAACGAATGCAGAGCCATGACGTCAACTGACTTCATTTTTGATTCCTTGTTCACTTATCATGGTGAGTATTATACTATTTAATCATTTACTTATATTTGCGTAATTGAGGTTGCTGACCGAGAGAGGTGATGACGATCAGGAGAGGCAGAAGCAGAATAAGTTCTCGATGAGACGGTGATTGTGTCATCCTTATGTTTGGTCTAAATGATATCTATCAAATTATTTTCGCTTTTCAAGTGGCTACTTTCTCGGAATATTATTATTTTTTCGTCTGAGGCCGATTAAAAAAGAAATAACGATTCAGAAACCCACACCGCAGAAGAGCAGAAGACTGCCTTCAACTCTGAGATCCTTCGCGTGGAGCGCAGGGGCGCTTCCTTCCGAATGGGTAACCCTCAAGATCAGAACTATTCAAACAACGTTGTTAATTCGAGTTATGTACACAGAAAAAGCTTACTCAAGTCGACGAGATGAAAAGCGAGAACACAATGAATTGCGAATGAAAAAAAATTCAGATTTAATTTGACGACATCATATTTAGAATGCCTTATCGTACGGCGCGGATGTGAAAGGGATGAATGACCACAATGGAGTTTTCATCCCTCAGTCAATCTTTGAAGACGTGAAGTGAATTTAAGCAGAAAGAGAGCGAAAGAGCAATAGAGAACGAGAGAGATTGATAGAGAGAGAGAGAAATGAGGAAAAGAGGGAGGGAGATAAAGTGAGTAGGAGAGAGAGGGAGGAAAAGAGAGAGAAAGAGTGAGGAAACGAGGCATCGAAAGGGAGAAATGGACCGAAAACAGAAAGCAAGCATGAGGATGAGGCCTGCAGGGCGGTGGTGCTTCTTTGGAGCTCCTTTGACTCGGCTGTGGGAGAGACGAGTGGGAATATGTAGCATCAGACTCGGAAAAAAAGCTGAGTGGCGAGAAGAGAGAGGAAGAGAGAGAGAGAGAGATGGAGAGGGAGAGAGATGGCAGGAGCGAGAAAGAGATCTTGAACTGGAGAGAGAGAACGAGAGTGAGAAAGAATAATACTTCTATTTGCTTCAGAGTCCTCTTTGGCACCCTGGTGACAACTCTGGAACAATGGGACACGTCGACTACGAGAGTGCCAAGGGGCAGGAGGCATTCTTCCCATTTCTCTGCCTTCTCTTTCGCTGCATAAATCGTGATTGACAGATCACGTTTTTGTTTAATCAACTCGATAGCAATTCGAAAGACGAATTGCTATCGAATTGATTGTAAACTATCGAATGGATTATATACTTGCAGACGGCGGCAAAAACCTCCCAGCTAAAGATATCCAAGCGAGAGCTAAAGTGAGCAGAGTTTGCGAGAAGTCAAACTTCTTTCAAGAGAAGGAAGCTGTGGCAGCCGACTAACAGTTGCGTCATATAAATTTGATTTCGACTCAACATCTCTTTTTCTCTTTCTCTCTCTTTCTCTTTCTCTCTTTTTCTCTTTCTCTCTTTTTTTTATCTCTCTTTCTCATTCTAACATCTTTTCCTTCTTTTTAAAGCACTATTTTCTCCAAACTTCTTTATCTTCTCGCCTTCCACCACTCTCCAGTTTCTCATACATTCAGCTTACTGTTGATTTCCTCTCTTCCTCAACGTTTCTCTGACTGCACAAACTCTTCACACCCTCGACAACTAATTCCATTCACCTGCGTCCCTCAATATGCATAACTAAAATCGACTTTACAAATTCTACATTTTGATTTTTTCCCAATATTTTAGGAAAATGGCAGTATTTTTTCCCAATATTTTAGGAAAATGGCAGCGTTATAACGCCATGGCACGTGAGGAACGATTTCAAAGATAAAGCCGTATCATCCGGAATTGCCCGAAGCATTTGTCTAAGGGAACCAAGGAAGAAGCTAAAGAAGAGTAGGGCCTCTGCTCGAAGTTTCGACCTTATGGCTTCTCTCTCTCTCTCTCGCTCTCTCTGCTCCTTTGATTTCTTCTCATCTCTTTCTTTCTCTAACCTCTCTCTCCCCCTTTCTTTCGCCAAGGAATCGCCAGAGTCTTGCGCCTCTGCGCGGAAAGCCCTCGGGGATGCGTCCGAGCGGTGCGATATCTCGCACTGCCAGAAGAATGGCTCCGGGGTAAAACAGGGGAATGGCGTCATGTCAAGAGGTCTGCTGGGAAGATGTGGCACAGATAAGGGGGGAGAGGAAAGAGAGAGAGTGAGAGAACAAAAGATAGAGAGAGAGTGAGAGAGATAGAGTGAGAGAGATAGAGAGTATAAACGGGGGCTAGAAAAAGAAAATATGGATCTCAGCAGAAAATTTTGGACGTGCTAAAGATCTTCAAAAGCGTCCAGCAACTCTAGAGAAGTGGCTATTCCCCGAGTGAGGGGAACTCGTTCCGGGAATTAGAGTCGAGATAACAGTGCAATAAAAATAGAAAGCTGTGACTCAAAGAACGTTCATGAAATCTCCAAGGTAATGAGCTTTTTCTTAAAGAAATGCTGGCCGGTTCAAATAATAGCAGATTGCCTATATATTTGTCTTTAATCCCGTCAAAAATGAGTGTAAAAAGAGTACTTCAACTTCACAAACTCATGTACTTTCAAGGCATAAACATTGCAGATAATTACGAAGTAATACACAATTAATCCATCGACTATATCTATGTACACATGTATGTATGTATATAGCGGCTAGGACATCATAAAAGCAAAGTGGTAAAACATCAGCCGTAGAAGGCCGACTGGCCACTGCAGACGCTAGCCGACGAAAAAAAGAGGGCGAGCTTTCTGCCAAAGGGGCGGAGCGATCAGCAGTGCGAGCAGAAACCCAGACGGAGGGGGCGGGGCTTAGGTTAGTTACGAGACTCACATTCACGCAACTTTATGATTGCGTCGTCAAATGAACAAGCTAGTCAGAAAAAGTACTGTAAGATGCAGGAATATTTAAGGGTTTCAAACATACACATATGTACATATAAGCTCTTTTTAAATAATAGAACAATTAAAAAGCTTGTAAATGCTTATTTGTCGCATGGAGTAAATAGTCTGGTGCAACAATATGAATGAAGTGTGTAGATTTTGTTTTCGTAAAACAGGCCACGATGACGTCATTTTACAAAGAAAACTGGCCTCACCAGACTGCCGCCGAAGGCCGTGGTCAAGGCTTGGCTTAATGCTCTAAGCAGATTGCTGGCTTTCCCCGTTCAATTCCAAAGACTCTAATCCGACAGAATGTAATTACCCTGCTCGGTAAGATACCGTATCCGGCTGAGATCAGGCGCAGAATTGGCGGGTTTCCATAGAATTAGGCGGAGAGAAAGAAGCCATTCTCACACTTTCATCGACATTAAGGTTCGGCCGCTTTTCTTTGCTGGCAATTGATGACGGCCTAGTACGATTTGTATAGTCGACGACGGGAAAATAACAGCTTCCACTATGAGAGGGAGAAGGAGAGAAAGAGAGAGTTAAAAATGGGGTGAGAGATAAAAAGGCGAGAGCGAAGAAGGAAGAGTGAGAAGAGAAAGTAGAGAGAACACAGTTGAGAAAAAGAGAAGGAATGACAACGTCATCCGCCAAATCACATCTCTCTTGTGGAAGAGAAGTGCGTCAGGACATCCTGGATGCTATCGTTCAAGGAGCCAAAAGTGGATGAGATAAAGTCTGGCGGAAGTTCATCCAGGGAGAATAAGAGAGAGAGAGAAAGAGGGAGAGAGAGAGAACGAGAGAATGATAGAGAGAAAAATTTAAGAGAAGGAAAGAGGGAGAGCAGAGATCATGGAGAGGGTGATTGAGTGAAGGGATGGTAATAGTTGCCAAAACCAAATATAAAAACAGTTTAAAAAGCTGCATTGAAAACTGAACGAAATCCATCAAAGATGTGCACATGTGAATTCTCATCAGCAAACTACAGAGAGAAAAAAATGCATGTATCATCGTTGACCAACTGTGCAAATGAACACGCACAGCTAGAAAGAAGAAGGGTAAGTAAAACAAAGGCATGAAAAGCAAGAGTGAGATAGTGATTGAGAGAGCAATGCAGAGAGAGAGAGAGAGAAAGTGAGCGAGAGAGGGTAATTGAGTGAAAGATAGAGTTACAGATGAAAATACGAAAATGAATAGGTGAAGGATTTTAAACTCTCTCTCTCTCTAACTCTCAGTTTCGCTTCCTCTATCTCAACGTGAAAAGAGGAGTAGTGCGCGTGGGAGGTGGGGAGTGGTTGAGTGGCGTGCAATGATAGATGGACTCTCTTCCAGTGCCATGCACAAGCCCTGAGGCAATCGGAGCGTGGGGGGGGGGAGGGGGAGCTGCACGGCTCATGGAGGTCTTGTCATACCACGAGATCTGGCTATTTATGGCACGGGAGCTGTTGATGCCAACTCTATCTTTGCATACTCTTTGACTGACAACTCGTGGCCAAGGAATGGGATTAGTCGTGGGCGGCCAAGCAAGACAAAGACAAAGAAGATGAAGAAGAGAGGGGCCCCCCATCGAATTACTCACCGAAATGGCCACTGATTTATTGGCGTTCTTTTTTCTGCTCTCTTGTCGTCTCTCTGATTAATCCGAAAAACCTGCCTCTTAAGTAGCTAAAGAGATTCGCGAGCAGCAGAAAGAGAAGCACATCAACTGCAGAAGGACGACAAGATTTGCCAGCGGCCGCCCGAGGGGCTAAATGGAAATCCAAGCTTCCTCTTCTTCCAGGTCCGGCGAAATCCGAGATACGAAATAGGTTTTCCTGCTCTGCCATCCTGGAAGGAAGTGATAAAAAGAGGAGAAACCGACTAGGGAGAGAAAGGGAGAAAGACGCGCAGAGAAGGCAGGAGAGATGGTGAGAGAGAGAGAGAGAGAGAGAGAGATCGAGAGACAGAGTGAGGGAGAGAATGGAAATAGTGAAACGGCGAAAAAGAAAGAGGTTCCACTTCCATCATTTTCCGCCAACGCAAACGCACTCACCACATTTTTTTTCTTGTGGGAAATCAAATTTAAGTCCATATCTCACAATCATTATAAAGGAAGATGTGCTTGTCAAAGCATAAGAATTCAGGAATAATTGCTGATTAAAGACAAAAAGTGAGCAAAGGCGTAGGACAAAAGGGAGTTGATAAGGGTCAAAAGGCAAAAGGGAACGGAAAAGAGATAGAAGAGAGGAAATGTAGAGAAAGGAATGGAATGGACGGGAATCAGAACGAGAACAAAAAGAAAGACAGAAAGAGAGAGAGAGAGAGAGAGAGAGAGAGAGAGAGAGAGAGAAGAGAAGAGAAGAAGAAAGAGAGAAGAGAAGAGAAGAAAGAAAGAGAGAAGAGGGCAAAGGAGAGAGAAATGCTGTTCTCTTCGTCACTAGCAGCCAGATTCGCCGTTCGCCGGAAAAGCATAGAAGATGAGAGATCAGAGGAGAAAAGGAAATGACGACAGAGCAATCCCTCATTCATTGCCGGAAATAGAAGTAACAAAAAAAATAAATCGGTATTAATTTTTTTGAATTTATCAAAATTCCTTGCCAATTATTCAATATGATCTTCTCACTTTAATTAAAATTAAAAACTCCATTGATAGCCAAGAGTAAACCAAAACGGTCCAAAAGCAGTCTGAAAATTTTAGGCAATTTGCGCTATGTTTGTTCGCTCTCAACGAGAGGCTCCTTCATGATGTCATACTGTCACAGGACTACAAAAATATCAAACAAATATTTTATACGAGAAATAAACACACGAGGGAGAAGGGATAGGAAGACTTGGCAGGGACTTTAGTAGTTGGCCTTGGAGGTGCGACGAGCAGTGCGGAGCTCCTCGTTGTGGTACTCGGAAGGCTTGTCAACATTCTGGCGGAGATTGACCGTTCCCGTCTTGAGGGCGGCAACGGCGCGGCTGAGGGACTCGCTGGAGGCATCTGGAAAGTGGCTAGATTGAGGGTTTCAAGGAGTCGCGGACTGACTGAGAGCAGCCTTGGCCGAGGCACCGCGAGTCTGGCGAGCAGACTTCTGGCTCTTCTTAGAATTCACGGAGCGCGCCGTCTTCGCGGAGCGGCCACTCGAAGAAGACTTGGAGCCTGAATTCCCGTAAGGACTTTTCCACTCAGGAACCACTGAAGTTCAGAAAGCTCACGTTGGTTGCGGTAGGCAAGGAGCGGAGCATCGAAGGCGTAGGTGGTGTCATCCTGCATTCCGCAGTAGACGGAGACAGCCGGGGCCTGAGTATCAAAGAATAAAATTGGAGAAAATAACGGTTGATTCGAACCGCGCGGCCGCTGGCCGCAGGGGCCGCGTAGCTGGCCTGTGCCAGCTGCTGGATTCCCTGCTGCTGATTGTGATGTCCGTGGCCAGTCCCGGATTGCGAATTCTGTCCGCGACCTCCCTGCCCAAGATTTTTCTCCTGCTGATTCACCTGCTCCTCGTAAGTCGACTGCTGCTTCTGCTTGTTCTGCGCGGAAGGCGCGTACATCGAAGGGATCTGCAGTGGAATTAGAATTGGATCGATCAACAGATTTTGATATCTCTGACGGCATATCCGCTGGCGGGGGCCTGTGCGATGTTGTTGTAGATCTGCTGGGTACCGTAGATCACTGGGGGAGGCTGCTGAGAGCGAGCGCCAGCCTGAAAAGAGAGATGGAGAGAGGATTGAGAAGCAGATGGGAGAATGAGTAGAGAAAGAGAGTGAGATAGAGAGACAGAGAGGAGAGCGAGAATGAGGGGCAGCCAAAGAGGGAGAGAATAGAGATTGGGTGAGAAGAAAGGAAAGCGAACCCAAGCATTATTCTTCGAGATGCCTGACTGTGCAGCTGTAGCGGAGCCATGAGCCGAGGCCAGGTGCTCTGGAAAGGAAACCAAGTTAATCCGAAAAACTATTTGTAAATATGTCGTAATTCTAACGGCCAGAGCGAACTCCGCCAGCACGGGGAGCCTGAGGGGCATAAGAAGAGATCTTCTGCCCGTAGGCCGGCGGCAGGGAATCCATTGCGTAGATCGAAGACTTAGCACCCTCAAATTAATTACACTGTACTTTGTTCTGAAGTTGAGGGTTGTCCACCTGGGAGTGGTTCTGTGGAGCGGCCTGAGCTGAGTCAGCATTGTAGAATACCGGCTGTTGCTGTTCATTCTAATAAGATTATTAAAGTAATATTTTCATTCGATTAAACTTTTTCGAGGTTATGAAACTCACACGGCTCTCGAAGAGGTTCGGCAGATCACGGATATCGACCTAAGAGTCGGCGCTCAGATCGCGCTTGTTCTGGGTGATCGGCTGGTAGAAAGAGTTTGAGGCCGACTAGATGACACCCTGCAAAGCAATGATTCGTTCTCCGATTACGGTAAACTGCTTTCGTGCCAGGACCTGCTGCTGGAGAGGAGCGGGCGGCGCGTACTGGTGAGGCTGATTGTATGCGGAGAGACCACTGGCCGGGATGTACTCGGAGTAGACTTCAGGGCCTGAATAAAGAGAGAAAGGTCTTGGTTTATGGATCTTCTTTTAATGAATCCAATGAGAATGCATTTATACTATTGTTGAGGAAGAGATTCGGTGGTAGCGAACTTACTCTGTTCAGGATGAGGAGCTGGAGCATGCAGGGCAATCTGATACTGGGGCGGAGCATATCCAGCAGAGGGCGGAGCATAGCCGGCAGGAGGCGGGGCATATCCAGCAGAGGGCGGGGCATATCCAGCAGAATGCGGAGCATATCCGGAAGGAGGCGGGGCGTATCCAATGGGGGGCTGAACGAATGCAGCGGGAGGAGCGGCAAATGCAGAAGGCGCTCCCGATGCGAAGTACACAGGAGAAGTTTCCCTAAAAATATGTATTCATTGTTCCTCGAAGCAATTTTTTTCCTTAATGCTTAGTTCAGTTTTTTTTCACAATGAAAGTGATCTTGCAATCCACGATGGAGAACAGAGAGGAGCTGACCGCGGCTGCGTATTGCGACGCCAGATAAGCCTGCATGGGAATCGGGTGAGAAGAGAGGCTGTAGACGCTGCCCGAGTCGGCATCGAAGGCTGGCCGTGGCTGCAAAATACATCTTTATTTTGTTTTAAATGAATTAAAATTGATACATATTTGAGTGATAAAGATATTGGGAGTATTAACCCGCCGGCGTAGAAGGAAGGCGCGTAATATCCAGCCATTCCTTGGAAGATGACACTCGAGACGAAGGAACCACTTCGGGATGAAGAGCGGGCAGCGAATGGATCTCCCCAGGCTGCCAGCCACTTTTATTCCGCTTCCGTGGATCTTTCCAGAAATGCTCTCGAAAGTACCTCAATTATAATTCCGTAGCGCTGACCTTTCCGAAGTTCTCTGACTTTTTGGCAAGTTCGTTACATATTCTAGGTTCATTTCGAGGATTATTTAAATAGTAAACAAGAACTCCAGAATAACAGTTGAATGTCGAATGCCTGTACGAAAATAGCATTTTCACTTTATATAATATTCTGGTAAAAAGCTTTGGAATTCATGTGCAAATTGCGTCAAGTCATCGGATTTCTCGTTAGCTCTTCTAACCGTCTCAATGTCTACTACATAGTTTCGCACCTATTTTCTTGTCTCTTTTATTTTTCTAATAAGCAGCTGGATTTTCTGCTGCAAAAAGTATGAAGCGGTTAGAAATAAGGAAGAAAAGGCATTATCGACGAGCAGCCGGAACACGAACGAAACACGGATGTCGTTTTCGCGAGCGACCAACAAGTCAAGGTTCGCCTTTTGGAGGAGAACTCATATTCAATTGATTATGGATATCATTTAGTCTGAAAGATTAGCTGAGAGCTCCTCAGAAATGCTTCGTCACCTTCAGCTTGAGACTTGGGTCGATTCTGTGATCTCACGGCTTGTTGGCTGGAGCTGCAAGGAATTCCAAGTTAGGTGAGGAATCTTTCCCCAATTAAAAAGAATTAAATTATTTTTGAGGCGTTCTTTACGCTCTCCGAGACCAAGGAACTCTGCTTCCGCGTCCGCGAAGTCTTCTGGAGCCAGCCGATGCTCATGGAGTTTGACGACTTATTCTTCGAGAACAAAAACTATTGTGTTTAAGAAAAGATGGATTCAAATGAATGAATAATAAAAATAATTAACAGGCCAAATACGATAGAATAACTATATTTGACATAATATTATTTACTATTTTAAGGTGAAGGCGCCGGTGAAGATCTGCGGCGACATCCACGGGCAGTACATGGATCTCCTCACGATCTTCGACATCAATGGCTTCCCGCCAAAGCACTACTACGTCTTCTGTGGTGAGGAGAGGGAGAGAGAAAAAGAGATGGAGAGGGGGGAGAGAGAAAGAGTATGGGAGGAAGAGAAAGAGAGAGAGAGAGAGAGAGAGAACGAGAGGAATAGGGAAGGGAGAGTATGGGAGTAGGATAGGGAGAAATGGAAAGAGAGAAAGAGGAACTGAGAGAAGGGAGGGAAGAGCTGAAGATGCGCCACTAGGTCTTCTGTGGTGAGGAGAGTGAGGGGAGAGAAAGAGTATGGGAGAAGAAGGAATGAGCTGAAGAAGCATCACTTCAATTTCAGCGGTGAGAAGAGGAGAGAAAGAGTAGAATGGAAGAAAGAAAAGAATGCTTTCATGCTCAGATGACTACGTCGACCTTAACGAGTTCTCCCTGAAATGCATTATGCTCCTCTTCGCCTACAACACATGTAATTTTTTATCTGCAGAGCTCAACGTCGACAAGCAATTGGAGAGTGCGCTGTAAAAGTGTAAAAACAGGAAAATATTACATCCGCACGAAATATGTAACAAAATACACGTTAAATGACTTAAATACACATCTGTTTTCGTTGTCCGATTTCAGCAGTGCTCCTTCACGATCTTCGACAAGAAGGCGGTGCAGAAGGAGAAGGAGTAGCAGAGACTTCCCCCTGGCTCTATAACTCTTCAAATTCTTCGCCTCGCCCCTCACTTTGTACGCTTCATATAAAGGTTCTTCCGCAAGTTTCACTATGATTTGCGATTCCACCCTGGAAGATTACAAACTACAAAATGGTCTATTTTGTGCAAGTCAAGTAATTTGCCGTCGGGTCTTCAGACAACCTCGCGGTCAATGTAGAACTCCCAAGTCTCCCGGAGCATTCCTTGGAAAGTGTCGTCGTCTCGTCTTTGTCACTTGGTTACTTGTCGTCTTTGTCTTTTCATCTTCACGGTTTGGAGGAGCATTTCTTATCCACAGTTGCACAATGATTTCATTCTGCATAAGGACAAGGACAAAAAGAAATCATTTTATTCCATGCAGTAGTTAGAATGTACAAACTCTAGCATTTCACAACAACGAAAAGATTCGGGGGGGGGGGGACGAGATTAAGTGTGGCAGATAAAAAGGATTTAGCAGAGGAGGGCAAAAGGGATTCAGTAGGGGCTGGCCGGCTGGAGAACGGGGGCCGCGGCGACGGCCGGAGAGGGCTGAGGGGCGTAGGTGGAGGGAAGGGAGACCGACGGGAGACGGGCAGGGGACGGCTGGGCAGGGGACGGCTGGGCAGGGGACGGCTGGGCAGGGGACGGCTGGGCAGGGGACGGCTGGGCAGGGTACGACGGGGCAGTCTGAAATCAGAGACAATTTGACCGGCAATAGTTTTCCCTACCATTTTCAGATAATGTTTGTGCCCTAAGCTATTAAAGGCATATTTTATTAGAAAAAACTTACACGAGCGGGCTCCGGGTAGGTGGCGGGAGTTTCGGGAACCGGGACGAGAGTGTAACGCGTGGAAAGAGGCTGGACAGGGGCAGGCGCCTCTGGCTGGTTAGTCACGGGGGCAGGGTCCTGGAAAGAAATGCTTTTGCAGAATTCTAAGCCTGAATGCGAAATGCGAACCCGAGCAGGGAGAATGACGGGCGGGAGCGGCCGGAAGGTGGGTGCCGGGACGTAGGGCGCAGAGTTGGTGAATGGGGGGAGGAAGGCCATCTGCTGGTAACCGCGCGTGGTCGTGTATACGGGCTGCTGGTAGACAACCGCTGGAGGGGCCTGAGGGGGTGCGTAGCGAGGAGAGCGGCCACCGTAACCGCCAGATGAAAGGTCCTGAATGGAAAAATTGTAGGGAAAGAGAGAGACGAAGGATAGATAAGACAGAACGGGTTTGAGTGAAGGATGAGTAAACTGACGGAGGAGGTCTCTTCAGCCCCGTATCCGGTCTCGGTCGTCGTGCTCGTGATATCGCTGAAGAGAGGAGCCGAGGTGGTGGGGGCGTAGTTCTCAGTGGAGGGAGAGGCGTAGTCATGGGAGAAGGGCGGGGCCTGCAAGAGGAACAAATTAAAATTTTGAACGATTCAAGCTAAATATGAGGACATTAAATAATGTTTTGGAAGATGTACAGAAATCTGCATGTAAGATAATGAAGGGAGAATATGAGAGATGGAGAGAGAGAGAAGCAGAACAAGGAAGAGAGAGAGAGAGAGAATGAAATGGAGAGGGTGTATGAGAGGGGAATAAAAAAAATATATTTGATAACATACCATGGCGAAGATGGTCGTCTCCTTGTCTGCGTAGCCTGGCTCAGTCGGCTTGAAGTCGTTGGACGGAATCGGAGTGGTCGTGGACTGAGAGGGAATGACGTAGGCGAGAGACGCAGACGACGAGAGGAGAAGGAGAGTGAAGGACAGAGGGAGAGACATCTTGGGAGACTGATGGGGTGCAGGTGCTGGGGCTCCCTTTCATACCCAATCAGAGAGGGAAAGGACTGCCAGAGGTTTGGAAGTGCGTGACAACGTAGAGGAATCGAAGTGTCGTTTTGATCTACACCCAATTTCTCACGAACGCTGTGTGTAGATAAAATTGAGACGAATTTTTTTGTTGACTATTATCACGTACGAATGTGCACGTTCAAACAATTTTTATTAAATTATATTTAATAGTAACAGAAGAAGTTTTAAAATTAGAGATACTCGAATGAGTTGTATGTTTAGAAGACTTCCCTGTTGCCGGCTCGACAGCCTATTGACGAAGAACTGACAATGCCGTCGCGCCTGCACGGCTTGTGCTTGAGTTCTTTCGGCGCCCGCGTCAGAGACTACTTCCCTTCTGGCGCCTTCTCCTCCGCCGTCTTCTCGCGAGTTTCTGTAGTTTCTGTAGTTCTGAAATCGATGTTTTTCAGTTATCAGAATTGTTATTGTAAGGAGAACGGCACTTTTTAGTAGAAGAGCTCAAATAATAAGAGCAAAAGAGAAGATCCGGATATAAGATCGTTTCATGACATTTCTATGACGCAGGAGGAATCTGGGTTTGAGTTCATAAAAGTATGTACATATGTTCATACATGTATATGTACATATGTTAATATGTATATGGGCATAAATCCGTATCATTTCCGGACTTTTGTTTCTTTCAGATTAATCAATTAATTGGGGTCAGACTGGCAAGATTATAAAGAGCTGGAGCAGAAAAAGACGACGAAAGTACGACTTCTGACCACAGTAGTCTTGGCGCTCTTCGAGACCCTGCAGTTGTGCTCCGTCTGCGGTCGCCCGTCTCCCATCTCTTCGAGACCCTGCAGATGTGCTCCGTCTGTGGTAGTCAGCCTCAGTGCTACACTCGACATCCTTGACTTCCAGAATCCAATCAGTCTGCCAGGTAGCCTGCAACAGTTGTCATCGAAGTTTGGATACGTGATTGGCCAAGGACATGCTAGATGACTCTGAGTCAGTATATGCTGCGAACGATCAGAAGTCGAGGCGCTCTTCGAAGAAACCGTCTTTCGGCAATAATCGTGCCCGCAAGAATAACTGTAATCTCAAGGGAGCCGTTTCTTCAGTGCGAAAGTTTTTGCACATTCAGCACGTTGCCTCCGGCGACAAATCTGCTAACATTGTGAACCAGACAGTCCAAATACCCGAAGCCTTATCACAACCGGCCCCACTTCATTCGTCCGAGGCGCCCTTCCTATTCTCTGATTCTGTCAAATGCTGTGGCTGACATTCCCGGTGACGAAGGAGCCCATTTCTCAACTGATCCGAGTGTGTACGCATTCTTCTGCAGTGAGCAGAATTAGGTAGAAATTTCCCATTTCCACAATAAGACGGATAAGATCCGCAAAAAGCGTCCCCGCAAGGCGAACTCTCGTCACTTCAAACATCGCCGGCAGAATTCTGATACCGAACAAGCCATTTTGGCCGGCGGGAGTGTCACTGGAACAAAGCGTGTCCAGTGATTTCTTTCCCATCCACATCTCAACAATTCATTACGACTAATTTTGAAACCTTTCCGTCTCTTTAATTTAATTTGATGGCAGTGGAAAGACGGACCTTCGTCCGCCTGGAACAACTGTTGTTTACATTTGCATTCGAAGGACAAAAAAATTAAGTAAAAGATTCGTAATTTTTGGTGATTCATTCAAGTATTTATCTGGATAAAACTATTCAGCCAATTTCAGTTCTTTTAGAGTGCGGCTGAGATGAGAAACCGACCGATACCGACTGTCCCAAGAGGTTAAATGATAGTTGACATTCTTCCAAGATCACTCGCACTTTTCGGCATAATTTGTATTCTATCTTACAATTTCACGTCTTGATTCCCGTTCCTTCTTCTCTTCTCATTTCCCCTTCACTTTCCACCTGCGATCGTCTTCCCAGCCGGTCGCTTCTTCTATTTGCTCCTGCATCGAGAAAGTGAGAGTTGGTCTTTGCTGGCATTATCAATTATCAAAAGATTAACAGCCCTTTTTAGAAGAGATGTTTTTTGTTACAAAAAATTCTCAATAAAGCGACAGAACTTTATGAAATGAAATATAATTTTCTGTCTGCGCAGCGGTTACGACTCGATGATGCTGCTCGAAGCAGCATTGCAAAAGGTGGAGGAGCTCGAAGAAGTACTCAAGGATTACGGCGTCAAGTGGTTTGTGCGCGAGTTATACTACTTCTTGAGCAAATCTTTTTCGAACCCTACTACCTGTTTTCTCCGCTATTAAAGGGATTTTCCGTTGGTGTTTAAATAGGCTTACCTTTATCCGAGGCAAGGAATAAAATGCTTGACGAATGATCGTCAAGAATGGAGATGGCCTAGGTGAAAAATGGGATTGAAAAACATGGTGGAGTAGTAAAAAAAAACAAATTTTCCCCACTTTCTCTACTTTTCTGAATTACATAGCCGAAAACATTTAACCTTAGGATATATTTTTCTTCACCTTCCCAGGATATCCCCGCGCGAGCACAACTGGGGAGGAGAGGACCCAACAGATCTCTCCAAGCTGGCCGAGGCGGAGGAATGGATTTCGCACCTCAAGGAGCTCATCAAAGAGTATAGCCCACTGTGGTTTGTGAGCGAGTTGTTCCATCTCACGACCTACACCGTATTTTTTTCGCACCCTAACCATAAGATAAATTTCCCCCGATAATTTGATCGCAAAGTGACAATTTCCAATTGAATTTTTTAAATCAATTTAAAAAAAACCTTCCAACTGTATTTAATAGATTTTTTTGCCGTCTCTTTCTCTCTACTTCGCATTTTCTCCCCAATTCTCTCGGCCTCTCTGTCTCTGCCTCTTTTTCGGTCTCAATAGGGAATAACAGGATTACTGGATGGTCTCCCAGAATGTAGATGTTGAAAAAAGCAATTTCCCCCCTTTTCTCTCGTTTTCTTAAGTAACCGAATAGGTATAAGGAGTTAGTTAATGCTATTCACCTAATCTTGCAGCAAGATTGCCAGTCCGGTACGGTGGGGCGTGGCTAAGATTGATCCTCTGGCTGACCTCGGCACCAACAGCTGCAAGGTGCTCTCTGCGAATTGCGACGTAGTCGCCGTTGCCTACGAGTTTGGCCCCAAGAAAATCTTCTTTATCCCCACGAAGCGGCCACCCCAGCCAGGCATTTTATTTTTCAATTTTAGCATTGTCGCTAATTCTCCAGTATCTCCTTGATGAAAGATATTCTTTTAATAATTTTTTTACGTATCCGCCAAATAATTGAAGGAGGACAATCACAAAAAAAACAACAAATTATTGCCGCGAGTGTCATGTGAGCCGGCAGCCGGCAGAGAGAGTGAGAGAGAGAGGTAGAGATAGGAAGAGAGAGAGAAAGAGAGATAGAAAGAGAGAGAGAAAGAGAGAGAGAGAGGATGGAGAGAGATAATGACAGAGAGAGAGAGTGAAGGAGAAAGAGAGAAAGTTGGATAGAGAGAAGAAGGAAGAAAGAGAGAGAGAGAGAGAGAGAGAGAGAGAGAGAGAGGAGGGAGAGAGATAATGACAGAGAGAGAGAGTGAAGGAGAGCGAGAGAGAAAGTTGGATTGAGAGAAGAAGAAAGAAAGAGGGGGGGAGAGGAAGAGAGGGAGGGATAAAGAGAGAGAAAGAGAGAGAGAGAGAGAGAGAGAGAGAGAGAGAGACAGGAAAGCTAATTAGAGCTCGACTACTGGTTCAAAAGAGAAGAATAATAATCAGCCTAATTGTAAGTAAAGTATTTGTAAGGGTAGGTGATGGAGAGACTGAATCATATTGAAATGCAAGACGGATCTGGCACGTTGCCGGCCGCGCAGATTACGAATTCTTACTGTACATCGAATTCGTAAAAATTTCGGCGCCGCGGCGCCCATTTCACGAATTCTTCCTCAATCTTTTGGGAATATTTTTTCTAATATTTTTTAATACAAACTACGAATATTTTTTCTGTGTGAACTTTTGGCAACTCATTTGAAGGTGTCCTCGTTGGAGTGCCTGTAGAGCTGCCCGAGTTTGACTTCAACGACTCCTCCACGTGCTTCTCGCCTGATGGCCTCCGCTTCGTGATCAGCTACAATGAACACCCTTTGTCTGTTGTGGTCATCATCTCAGACGACGCTGTTTTCACGGCCGGCGTTGTCCGCGTATTCACCTACACGTATGAAGGGTTGGTGGATACAGACATTATACAAGTATAGTTACCATTGTTCGATGCACTTGGACTCCCTTTTCGCTCGACCCATTTGCTGTTTTCCAATTACAATTCGACATCGTACACCTTAAAAAATGCGGGAGTATATCGCCTGCTCTCCTTGGAAAATAAGTACATACAGATAATAAAGTGGTATAAAGTATTTCTAAAAATACAGGACACCTCACCTCCGCGGGCCGATCTTCTTTGACGAAGATCACTACTACGCAGATATCGCGGACAGCATGAATGACATGGCTCCCCTCATCTTCGACGAAGAGAGAAGAACTGTTCGTGATGGGCCTCTCGAGGATCTTGTGAGTCTTTTTTTCGCTTTTTGCAGTCAATATTGAAAAAAAAATCTCTTTCCCAGATGCATTAATAATAAAATGATTCTATGTATGTAGCATTTTGACAAACACGTCTTGTTCGGTATCTTACGTTAGCAGTTCGCGCTTTCTCTCTTCCACTCCCCCTCGAAAGCCTCCTTATCGTGCAACTCGGCCTAGAGTAAACTCAGAGTTGGGTCGTAACGAAAGGAATGAATTGAAAACAATATTTACATAAGAACCACCTTCCTACCCTACTATAATGTGAAACTAGCGCTTGAATTCGCGCTCTTTTGTTTGAACATAGTAGACAGATTAGATTGACATATAGTTCCTCTTAGATTCCCGTTTTCACATGAAGATCATCTCGCGAAGAGTAACTACACACAGGGCAGAAGAGTCGCAGTCGAACACGAAGTAAGTCTTGTGAAGAAAACGAAATTATGGAAAGGATTGTACACTCACGGAAAGCTATTTTTTCTAACTATCGCTTTGAGTCACTGTGCAAGGAGGATGGGAAATTCCCTGGCTGGCTTCTCGACTTGACCGGCAATCTCCGCCGCCGACAGAAGCTTCCATCGATTGGGGTATGGAAATTTGTTTTTATGCTATTTATACTATAAGATGGCATCCATTTTGTGTGTGTTAATTTTTAACTTGATTTTACGAAAACAATTTCCTCGACACTTGTCGGAGAGATATACGTAGATGTATCTGGATGAACTGACAATGAGTTGTTACTCAATGAATTGGAAACTAAATATAAAAAATATCCAAGCCCGATTCCGTGCGCGTGCTCGGCTTCGTGAAGGCCGCTCGGGGCCGTGATGTCCACTGCATCGCCCTGCCTCCTAATGATGACAACGATTTCGACTACGAGGAATCCCGGTCAGTATCCTATATTTGTCTTCTGAAATGCGTCTTTTTAACCCTCACTCCCTGCCTCCCGCCAGGCCTTACGTCATCTGGGGTGATCTCACCGACGACTCCTACAAGGAATCTCCGTGAGTATCATCTACTTGTCTTCTGAAAAACGTCATTTTAACTCCCTCCATCATGTGTAAGAATTCAGTGTATTTTTACATTGCGAGAGGTCTTTATAATTCAAATGTCTTTCTTTATCTGTTTATCATCCTCCTCTATTCCTTTCTCTTCCACCTTCAATCAGTCATGTCTTTAGCTTCCGTCTTCCGCGCCGTACGGAGGACTTTGTTGTCGAGCAGGAACTGGCTGACAATGCCTACTTTGTCTACGACGACAAGCTGTACAAGGTAAACGAAATATTTATATGCTTTTCTTTGGTGATCGGCATGTTTTGAGGCGAAATATTTTGTATATACTTACTTTTCTTTGTTTTATTATAGTCTTACTCTATCGCTTTCGTTTTGAATATCTGTGATATTTCCGAAGCGAGGATTTTTTCGTTTAAGAATTAAACTATGATTTCAATTAACTATTTTAACCTGCTTTAATTTTTTTAAGTAGAGTGGGTCTAAAATGGTTGGTATAAAACTGCATGACTATTTGATGTAGCAGTAAATTAAGTAAAGATAGAGAGAGAATGAGAGTGTGGGAGGAAAGAGGGAGAGATGAATGATTGGGAAGGAAAAGTGGACGATGGAGGACAGAACGGGTCTCTGAACTCTGAACAAAACATTGCACGAATACGCGCTAACTTCATCAGCCAGTACTCACGTTAACAAAACTAAGATAAATAAATAAATGAATTAATAAACTATTAAACATGTAATTAGCAAAACATTTATATATTTATCTCAGGGCAAAGATGAAAAAATATTAATATATACGTATTTTGTAGCGCGCGCCCAAAAGTGAAATGGGCGCCGTCTTGCATTTCAATATGATTCAGTCTCTCCATCACCTACCCTTACAAATACTTTACTTACAATTAGGCTGATTATTATTCTTCTCTTTTGAACCAGTAGTCGAGCTCTAATTAGCTTTCCTGTCTCTCTCTCTCTCTCTCTCTCTCTCTTTATCCCTCCCTCTCTTCCTCTCTCCCCCTCTTTCTTCCTTCTTCTCTCAATCCAACTTTCTCTCTCTCTCTCCTTCACTCTCTCTCTGTCATTATCTCTCTCCCTCCTCTCTCTCTCTCTCTCTCTCTCTCTCTCTCTCTCTCTCTTTCTTCCTTCTTCTCTCTATCCAACTTTCTCTCTCTCTCCTTCACTCTCTCTCTCTGTCCTCTCTCTCTCTCTTTCTCTCTCTCTTTCTATCTCTCTTTCTCTCTCTCTCTTCCTATCTCTACCTCTCTCTCTCACTCTCTCTCGGTTTTCCTCTCTCTCCCTCTTCCTCTCGCTTTCTCTCTCTCTCTCTATTCCTCTCTCCCCTTCTTCCTCTCTCTCTTTTCCCCTTCTCTCTCTCTCTCTCTCTCTCTCTCTCTCTCTCTCTATCTCTCTCTCTCTCTGTTTCAATCTCACTGCTTCTTTCTCTGTGTTTCGCTTAATTTTCATTAAATTAACTGCGAATCGATTGTAAAAATCAATTCGCAGTAATTAAAACGAAGAGGAGGTCGGTCTTGGAAGATTATTGTTCTCTCGCTAGCATTCTCTCTTGTGTCCCTTTCTCTCTCCTTCTCTCTCTCTCTCTATCCTTCTCTCTCTCTCTTCATTGATAATGTTCCTCATTGTCAGAATTTATCAATAGGCGCCCAAGTGTCCCGACGTTCCATTGGTTTGTTATATCTGTCATTAAAAGTGTCGTCAATTGAACATTCGCCAAATTTGAATGACCTGTGAAAGTATATTAATTAATAATAATTATTGATTGATAACTATTGACTGATCTCCTAATACAATCATCATTTGCAAGCGGATAATCATCGCACGTTGCCGGGAGGCGGGTGCGTGACTCGTGACCGGCATTCTCGTGGCCGTGGATCGCAAAATTGGCCATGACCTGGAAAATCGGGGTGCAATACTCTTTCTAAAAGGAGAACACTGATTACGGTCGTGTTTAATCTTTCGAAATTTCTCGGGATGTAGTCATGAAAATTTGCGCGTCTCTCTAAATCACATGCCTGCCCTTGTGCCAGGCAAAAATGGGCGAATTCGAGTTTTTGGCTCCTTCAACCCATTAGTAATAAAAGAGCGGCTTTCTTTCTGCCTCGCTGACCTTTCCCGCCTCGTCCGGATAGGCGCGTCCGAAGACCGGCTCGTACCAAAGCGCGACGTACTACTTCATGATCCCGGGCCGCCGCCCGGGATCCTTAGCTCGCGGTTGTCCGCCTGGAAAATTGTATATTATTTATTTACTCGTTATTGAATATTATGTAATAAAAATAAGTTATAAATTTAAAATTATAAATAGCACTTTTAGAATACAGAAAAAATAACAATTAATTTTTATTATTAAAAAAAAATAAATATATAAAATGTGTCCAACCAAGACGGGACGACTTGGGAACGGGTGGCGGAATTTGACGTTGACCCAGTGGTCATCGTAGATCTCAGCGCCAGTCGGCGGCTGCAGCAGATTGCGGAAGAGAGTGCACAAAATGATCTTTGATATATCAAAACAATATGTTTTCGTTTTTCGCCGAAAGAATGTTGTTTCAAACAATTTTGTTTTTGAGTGTGAACATAGAGGAAAGGTAACAGAAAGCATCCGAGTGAAATTCACTGCTGAATTCTCGTAAGAATGCAAAAATTGACTAGAGCAACCCGCCAGCACAAGGAACAGCGTCGAGACAATGAGGAAGGGAGAGAAAGCAATGGCATTTCTAAGAGGAAACGTCAGAAAGTGCTTCTACCCATGGACGCACGTCGTCGCTCTCCATCGGCTCTGCGATAGCTCCCTCGCTGTCTGAGAAGAACCCTCGAGAATGCTCTATAGGCGCTGCAAAGTAGTTCTCGAAATACTAATATATTCTCTCTTTCTCTCTGTCACTCTTTCTCTCTCTCTCTCTCTCTCTCTTGTTCTCTCTCTCTCTGTCTGTCTGAATTCTTCTCGCTTTATCATATCTGATAAGTTTGAAACATGCACTTATTCTCTTTTGCGAGCTTCGCGATGTCAATGCGAAGCTCTGCTTCAGTCGCACGCGCCCTGAGAGATGGACAATGATTATTTACAAGTGTGGAATGGCTAATACAAATGAAATTCTTCCTAGGCTAGAAATCATGAAGAGAATTAATTTACATACTTAAGGAAGTCGAGCTTCAAGAGATCAGAAGCTTCCAGACGCGCCCGGGTTCCACGGTGACGGCTTCAAAATGAGCAGCCATCATTTTTGAATATTACACTTTGCTTTTTTGTTTCACCGCCAACACGATCGCCATATTACAACTTACAGACGAATTCCTTGAACTGTGGAGAGCATTTGTCCTCTTCAAGGACACTCCTCTCTTCCCTGCAAACATTATATGTTTTTTCTAAAAAAAACCATTAAAAAAACCATGAAAGCCATAAAATAAATAAATGGAGTGCTGTGCGCCGACCAAGTGATCTAGGGTTAATGAAGAGAGCTCACCCTTGACAGTTCAATCGACATCATGCCGAGAGCCCGAACATCATTGGAACGGTCGTCGTCCGCTTCTGGAGCATGGCTGAACAAGAGATTCGATAACAATTTACAAATGGTATGCCACAGTACGAGAAGTTAGCTTCTGCCAATCTGATTGTGAGACATGAGAGAGAGAGAGATTGATATGGAGACAGCGATAGAGAGATACACACACACAGAGAGATGGTGAGATACAGCGAGAGAAAGAGAGAGACAGACAGACATAGAACGATAGTGAGATATAACGAGAGAGACACACCCAGAGAGATAATGAGATACAATGAGAGAGATTGAGACATCCAGAGAGAGAGAGAGAGAGAGAGAGAGAGATAGGGTAGCTTAAACTGACAAGGCGGACGTTCCGGGACTACTCCTGAGCTTGTTGCCAATCGGGCTGATTACGGAAATGCCAAAATCCACTAATTTGGCCTTAACATTCAAAGCATTTACTATGGCTGAATTCACTTCTTTTTTTTTGCTTAAGATCGCATACATTTCCTGTTAAAAAAAAAGTTGCACGGTAATCTCTGACGTGGCCGAGCGAGGAGAGAACGAAATTGGACGACTTGACATCTCTATGGACAATGTCCAATGAGTGGCACTTCTCAATGGCCTGTAAAGATTTGTTTGGTTTTACTTTAATGATTATAATATACATAGCTGTCTTATTCTTAATGCTATATCATATCGTTGTTGAGGCTGATCAATATTAAAAGATATGTTTACTCTTATCGCTTCCTCTCGCTCTCTCTCTCTCTCTCTCTCCACGTGCACTCTTATCTTTTTTGGTGACCCAAAATTTCTGTAACTTGTGGTGCTAAATATTAATCTGATGATGCCTCGGGCGCCATTCGTTAACTCGCCAGAATAACAAAATGGATCGCATGTCAGTTCGCTCGACGGTACGATCCATACATGAGATCCCATCGATGTTGATACTTTGCCCATTTGAAATAGAGAATCAGTTGGATTATGCTATCTTGTTGGCAATGATTTTCAAATGCAGAAATCGGACATAATCACCGACTCAGACCAGAAGCTACAGCACATATGTATGTATGTACATATGTAAACGGTAAAGTGGAAGAAATTATTATTAGATTGCAATCATTCGGCCAGTCAGCCTTCCTAAGAATACTGATAGAAACGCTATAGCGAGTCTCTGGACCAGCAATCTACTTTCGTTGACACTCATTTGTTGAGAAGAAGGAAAGCGAATTCCGCTGGATTTACCCAGATTAGGGTTATCAATTAAACATAATCACTCCATTCAATCTCTTACAATCGAGCATATTAGAGCTATGTGTTAAAAAATTAAAAATAAATAAATCAAGAAAATCCTCTTTCTTATCTAAATCAATGCTGAACAATAGTGAATTGAGAGCTGCTGGATGATCTCAACTCGAAAAAAATTTTCATAAAAAAAACCGAGCTCATCTTCCTTTCTTGTTCTCTCACTTCTCTCTCCATTTATCTCTCTTCCTCGCTGCTTATTCTCTGCACACGCTCTCTATCTGACTGCAGTGTCTTCAACTTGTCGCTTTTCTTCTCTCTCCTCTCTGGCTTCTCCATTTTATGCAACAGCAAACTGACGGAAACTGCGTCTGCCATGAGAATGGAAATGAGTTCCTCGCTGAGCTTCCCTCCGAGTCGCGTCAAGTCCCCGAGTTCTGCCAATTCCATTGCCAGGTACACAAATACGTGTTCCAGGAAGGCACCATGGAATTCGCCAATATTGGGGATTCCCTTCAACTGCAATGCAAGCAAATCCTGCATTACAAAGTTCTTTTATATGTCTGTATCCATTCACATGTGCATACTCTTTATTAGAATTTCTTTAAAACACCCCCAATCCCTCCTCGGAAAGCAAACAGAAATTTAAAAAAAGAAACCTTCGTGAGAATGAAGATTTCGAGGGCTACTCGATTCTTGCCGTATTCTGAAGTCGGCGCCCGAAACCTTTTCACGGCAATGGACTCGTTGGTCTTATCATCTTTGCCCTGGAATAAATATATACATTTTTTTTGCTAATTACAAGTTTAATAGTTTATGCTTTCATTTATTTATTTATTTATCTGGTATTTAACTAAATAAATATAAAAAAAATCGTGCACTGCTTTGTTGATGGTCGATGATTAAGGGACCCATTCTGTCCTCCATCGTCCATATTAGCTTCCCAATCATTCATCTATCACCTCTTTCCTCCCACACTCTCATTCTCTCTCTGGCTTTACCTGCTTCATTTACTGCTACATCAAAAAGTCATGCAGTTTTATCTTATTTCATGAAAATTGAAAAATCTAACTACGGATCAATGCATTGGATATAAAGTTATCAGCTACGATAATGTCTAGATCTTGAGGAGGCAAAAGAAATTTACATGAAGAACTCAGACTCGGTCTCGGCCGCCCCCGAGGTCCGCTCCAAAAAAAGAGCAAGAGAGAGAGAGAAAGAGAGAGAGAGAGAGAGAGACGGAGGGGAGAGAGAGATTGCGAAAAGGGAGTGGAAAAGGTAGACGAGGGAGAACGAGCGAAGGAGATATTGAGATAGAGCGAGAGAGTGCGTACAATAACCTGATAAACATTGCCGAAGTCTCCCCCACCAAGAAGTCGCTTGGATATTTGAATGAAACCTGCTTTTGTCTGAAGAATAAAGTCCTGCTTTTGTCTGAAGAGGAAAGTTTTGAACTTGAAGATTAAAATATCAAATATGAACATATATATCCTGAAAATTTCATAAATACATACATATTATACATATAAACCAGTAAAGCATTCCTGTTCCACAAATTTGCATTTTTTGACAGAATTTTTGTTATTAAATTTGGAGCAAACAGCGATTTGTGTCAAATAGAAGTAAAATTGTGTAAAATAACACATTTTGTGGCAAAAAAAACTAAATTTATGGAAAGAGAATATTTGTGGCAAAATAGGGAAATTAGTGACACAAAATATTTTGTGCCAGAAATGTCAAACTTGTGGGAAAAAGAAAGATGCTGAAAATATAAGAACATTTTGCGACAATATACATATGTATGTAGATAAAATAACCGGGAGGTCGTCAACTACGACATCTCGAGGTGAGCTCGGACCAGCCATGGATCCGACTCGGCTTGTAGAATGAAGACTTCATTCACTGGCAGAATCAGGGTTTATATTGGGACGGAAGATCGAGTACTTTGTGCACTTGCGGATGTACTCCGAGGGATTAGTGCAGATATTATACTTCCTACGTTTCCTTGTAACCAAATTCACATATTCAACTCAAAATAGCTGCATGCATATTTTAAACCAGTCTAGTTCGGCTCGAAAATATTTGAAGTGCTGGTTAGCAGAATTGAAGGTTCAAAAGTGGGAAGTCTTGCCTTGATGGTTGATGTCTGATGCTGTTTTGTATACTCATTATTTCCTCATTTCCTCTCCATTGTGAGAGTTGAGTATTATTTTTTTGGCTGCAGGCCGAATCCCAAGCATTGCTTGCACAACCGCCGACTTGACATTTCTTTTCAATGAAACAGCCGTCCTTTGCTTTTCATAATAGACAAAAGTGAAAAAAGATATTTTTCACACGTTTGCCTGGTGAAAGTGCAATAAGACAATAGGCCGTAAACAATGCAAATTTTGTTTGCTCTCTTTGAAATGAGGTGCAAGTGTAAGATTCGAGCAGTCGAAATGACTCTCATTTCATCGTATCTCTCCGTCGGCGATGGGCTGCCTTTGCGAGTCTCTGGTGCTTCGGTGGCACTGCTCACACCGCAGAAGCAGGTAAAAAAACTGATGCATAATTTTTTATATATATGTACTTTTATATACATATTTAGTTTACCTCTTTGGGATAATAGGAAAACTATTCAATTAATATTTCAGGCAGCAAATTGCTTCAGCAGCTACTTCGTCGACGCTCTCCATGGTCGGTATCCGATTGCCTCGCCTCGTTTGCCAACGTTTGGCACGGGCTTCCCGAGAACTCTTCTCTGAATTCCCGCTCATTCTTTCAAAATATGGACGACATTCGTGCTCCAGTAAGCTAGTATGTCATTTTAGTTTCGCTTACTTTCCTCTTGGATGAGGCTATTCGCTGAAGCACGATATGAATTTGCATAGATATAAATTTTCATTATAACAATGAATTAATGATTAATTAAAGTCTACCGATTTTTTTATATTGAATTTTTGGTACTATTGTACTATTCCCACCCCAGAGGTTTTCGGCAGGGGGGAATACGAATATCATATTCATTTCATCCTCAGGGTTCATATAATCACCGTCACAAAGTACGTGGGAGTCCTTTGGGAATTGCAAAACATGCATTCTACGCCCCAAAACTTACCAAACTAACCGTGAAAATAGCATAATGATTAGAAATAGATATGATATTCGTATTCCCCGTATCGAAAACCCCCTTGGGATGAATTTGAGCAAAAAAATTTTTTGAAACAAATTTTCAACCTCTGGGGTGGGAATAGTACAATAGTACCGAATTTTTTTTTCTCCAGGCACCGCTGATCTCGTCGAGTTGGTCATCGCTCTCTCGATTATCGTCATTCACGATGAGGACACGGAGAGGATGGTTGAAGGAGAGTCACACAGGAGTTCAGGAGGAGATTGAAGAGAGAGAAGAAGAGGGAGCGAGGCAGAAGAGCGACGGAAAGGGAGGAGAGGGAGGAGAGTGATGTGAGATGAGTGAAGAGTCGCGAAAGGGAGGAGAGTGAAAAGATGGAGGAAAGTGAAGAGGGTGAGGAGGGAAAGGGTGGGTGAAGAGGGAGGAGTGAGAGAAGAGGCGTCTGTAGCTTTCTGTTTATGAGGTTTCTCTTTCTCTCCCTCTAATCTCTCACTCTCTCTCTTTTTTCCATATCTTTCTCTTCTCCCCCCTGGCTCTCTCTCTTTCTCTCTCTCTCTCTCTTTCTTTCTCTCTCTCTCTCTCTCTCTCCTGCCGTCTTCTTCGCGTGACCGCCTCGTGCGGCTTCCGTGTAGGTGTGTGGGCCATAAATTTTCTCGAAGTGGCGGTCTTCCTTCACTGAGTCTGCGCGCCCTTCCTCACCGACCGCAGCAGCATCGTCGAGGAGATTGTAAAGAGAAAGGGAGTGAGGACCTAGAAGGGGTCTTTCCGTGGTTCAGAGGGGTCCTCAGATGGCTCAAAATGAAGTACAACAAGCCGTATTTTGCTCAATTTTGACATGTGGCCATGAATAAAGCGTATTGCATTTTTCTGCTTACTTGCACACACATGATATGTACAGACATGCATAAAATAAATTTTAAACAAAAGCCTATATTGAATCAGCAAATCAATCAATTATTTGAGATTGATCTCTGAGAGTAGACGAGATGACGAGCCTTCTTGTAGGGCGCGGGCACGAGACCTGGTTGTTCGGGCTGGAGGGACGGCATATGAGGCTCGTTCAGGGTTCGGGCATCGGCAGTACGAGACGTCCGCGCTCAGCAGGCCGATCTCTCCGCCGCCGACAGGTGCTGCTCGTTCGTCGCCCCGCGCTCCCTCGAACCCTGGCGCGCCGGCTTCTCCCTCGGCTCCTGGTGCTCCTGGCGCACCATTGTTCCGAGCGCCAGGCCGGCCGGCTCGGACAAGGCCGCCGGGAAGCCTTACTGTGCTCTGAGGTCACTTGTAATAATGAGCTGCAAAGTAGGGAATTTGGATGAGAGAGTGGCTTGCTCTGCCCACACACCCTCACTTACTTTTCTTCTTCATCTTTTCTCTCTCTCTCTCTTTCTCTCTGTCGCTGTCTCTCTCTCGTTCTCTCTCTCTCTCTCGTTCTCTCTCCCTGGTTCTCTGTCGTTCTCTTTCTCTCGCTCTCTCGTTCTCTCCGTCTCTGCGTGCCTCATCCAGAACCACAGTTATCCTCTCGGCCCTCTGCAGCATTCATCCTCTTTCCATTTGTGGCTTACATGCTTGCAGTTGCTCTCTGTCCTACTCAGCCAGAGGCGTCTCTGTCGGATCCCGAATGAATAATACGGGCAGGGATAGCCACGCCGACGAATCTTGTGCTGGTCAAGTGAAACAGAGAATAGGCATGGCCTCTATCTCCTCGGGCCTTGTCTTCATCGGCATAGATGCCAAGAACTTTCACGGTAGCAGAAAGAGGATGGCTCAAGGCATCATGGAATTCTTTTGTGTCTAGGAAAGCTCTTCTTGTACGACTTCTCGAAACCGACGACGGCAGGGAGCAAACTCAGAGCCAAGAAGCTGGCCATCAAGAGCCAAACGCTCAAAAAGGTTGAAAAGATATCACTCCGTGTAAAACATAGAGGACTACTCCAAATTTTCTATCTTCTCAGGCCAATTTCCACCCGCACGGAATGAGCCACTGGATGGTGAACGGCGTGCCCCGCCTCTTCGTGGTCAATCACGACAACGACTTC
The DNA here is from genome assembly GCA_945643635.1 of Allodiplogaster sudhausi. Lineage (NCBI taxonomy): Eukaryota > Metazoa > Nematoda > Chromadorea > Rhabditida > Diplogasteridae > Allodiplogaster > Allodiplogaster sudhausi. Next base: position 2,700,595 of record CALZFC010000031.1, on the reverse strand, counting down.
AAGCACTCCATCGAGGTTTTCCTTTTTAGCACTCAAATCATTAGCTACTCTAATCATGATTTTTCTTTGTCTTTTCGAATTTCAGTTTCCATATCTGACTTATCCAGATTTTCGACTACGACTCAAAAACGTCAACGCTCATTCACAAAAAGACCATCAAGGACGATGCAATCAGGTTTGGCCGCAGCGGAAGGAAACGCACATGTTTGATAAAATTCAATTCGACAGCAGGGTTCAATGAACTTTCAATTATGAGGGTGGGTCTAATCAGACGAATTCTTTTCGCAACATTCTTTTTCTAAGATGTGGATTGGTCGCGCACGCAAGTCAATTCTCTTCCGCTTCTCCATTCTGGGAGGCAATGCCCCTGTTTTTTTCCCTCTTTTCCACTGACGACTTAGGCATTGGGGAACAACTGAAGCTATCATCACCTTGCGTTTTCTTCTCTGCCTAACGACGTCCCCTTTCATTTTACTCATCAGTCTGCTTGCATCAAATCGAACAGTTTATTAGTGAGCTCGAAAACATCTAAAGATAAAGAACATGACGAGGACGATAGATCAGGCTGAATAAATTACATTCGAATTTACTGCCAAATGGAAAAATCAAAAACATGGCATCACTGATAAAATGTGAAATAAATTGAAGCCGATTATATCTTCTGGCTGAAGATCTCCCATTTTAATCGCTGATGGAGAGCACCGCACGAAGGCTGAACAGAGAAATTTATTAACCCTTGCGAACTCTCTCAATAAAGAGGGAGAGAAATAGAGAGATAGAGAGAGAGAGAGAGAGAGAGAGAAAGAGAGACGACATGAGTGAGAGAGTTAAAAGCTAGCAGCAATAATGCCAACCAGTCTCCGTGGTGGAGAGTGTCGAATGCCTTGTTGACTTCGTCGAGACCGAACTGGTGGGTGATGAACTCGTCCAGCTTCAGCTTCCCGCTCTGGTATTCTCCGACCAGGCGAGGCACGGAGTCCTTGCTCTTCCATCCTTCAATTACACTCTATCATTCATGTTTTGATGATTCCTCTACAGAGGGTAGTTCCTTCTGGTTCTCTCCAATCCTACCTCCAAATGCGCTGCCTTTCCAGGTGCGGCCCGTGACGAGTTGGAATGGTCTGGTGGAGATCTCTTGGCCTGCGCCCGCCACTCCGATCACGCACGACACTCCCCAACCCTTGTGTGCCGCTTCCAGGGCTTGTCTCTGAAGATAGATAATCATACAATACAGAGAGAGAGAGAGAGAGAGAGAGAGAGAGAGAGAGTATGTGAGACAGAGAAAGAGGAAGAGAGGGAGAGCAAAAGAGAGCCAGAGGCAGAGAGAGATACAGAGAAGGGGAGAAGAGGCAAGATAGAGAGACAGACACCCACAGAGAAAGAGGGAGGGAGAGCAAAGAGAGAGACACCCAGAGAGAGACAGAGAGTGAACGAGGCAGAGAGATAGAACGAAGCAGAGTTTACTACCTACCATAGTGTTTACATTACCGACGCATTCAAAGGTGTAGTCGAAGCCACCGTCAAAGTTCTCCACCAGCCAAGCCTGAAAGGTTTTGTTGGTATCCTTTGCTCTCCGTAGTGAAAAACCGAAAGAGAAATTAGAAGATCAGATCGATAGAGAAGATGAGACCCACCTGAAGTGTCTTGCCCTCTGGAACGTCCTTTGGATTCACAAAGTCGGTCGCCCCGAACGCCTTTGCTGGAAAAAGAAAAGTCTCAAAAGAATGGACCAAGGCAATCTCGTAGAAACAAATACACTTCCTATTAAAATATAGCAGAGGAACGAAGCAAAACTCCATAAACGGTGATCTCCATCTCAGTAAGTGTTAATTGATGATTGGCATTAGGGTCAAGCTTTATGTATTTAACAGTTAAAAGAATGCCTGACCGGCGTCAAACTTCTTGGTCTGCGTGTCGATGGCGACGATTCGCTTGGCGCCAACGGAAGCCGCGCCCATGACGACGGCCAGGCCGACCGCCCCGAGGCCCCACACCGCGACCGTGCTGCCGGGCTCGACCTGCAACACAGCGTAGGCTTATTTCTCTCATCTTTTGCCCCTCTCCTCCTCATTGTCAGGCGATGCTCTAATCGACATGTACTGACAATGAGGAGGGGACTAATAATGAGAGAGACAATGGGAAGTCTTATGATATGATATATTCACCCTCTACGCTGAGAATGAAAGACTCGCATGAAATATATGTGCGACCCTCTTAGGGTCCACTTTTTTGAACCCCCACTTTTTCGGGAGGATCCCTCGCAAAACCTAGATCTATTTAAACACTGGCCTTATCCATCTGGCATGGATCAGAAGAGGGAGCTCTGCCCATCCTGCCAGCCCCCCCCCTTACCTTGCAAGTGTTCAGCACAGCCCCGTATCCGGTAGAGATGCCGCAGCCAAGCAGGCATACCTTGTCCAGAGGGGCAGACTTGTCGATCTGGAAGAATATGTATTTTTTTCAACAACTCTCATGGGACAAACATGTGAATTTTGACATTCTGACTTAAATAATAGTATTTTTAACTAGCAAAACAAAATATAACCTTGCAGAGTGAGATGTCCGCAACGACTGTGTACTGGGCGAAGGAGGAGACTCCCATGAAGTGGAAGAGCTGCTTGCCTCTGAAACAGCAGCTCAAACTTGCAGAATTGTGGCATTGATTCGATTGCTAATCTTGAAATCAAACATCAGGATATTCCTTGATTCTAGTACACACACTGCTTAAGGAACTATTGATCAACTACAGTACCTGAATTTTTTTTTTTTTACCTATCAGCTTCCTTCCTGCGATCTAATCAGCTAACTAATCTAACAATTCCTATCCATGGGAGTTGTTAGCTGATGGGATTGCAGGAAGTAAGCGGATATGTGTTAGAAGCGGTAGCTAAATGTGTTATGATAACTGTAAATGGCGAACGTGCACCCCTTGTGAAAGAGTCTAACTTGCAAGTGAATCTGCTAGTCCCGTCTGGCATGACTCCTTGCCCTTGTGTCATTCGGATCTTCTGGCAGAGATTCGTCTTGGGATTCTGGCAGAACTCGCATTCTCTGCACTGCGGCACGTACATCGGAATCACGTGGTCGCCTCAACCATTGGAAATGCAAATACTTCCTCATTGCTGCCATAACCTTCAATATTAATCTTTCTTATTTGATTCCGGTGCACAACAAATATTAAAGAATGAATGGGCAGAGGAATAAGAAAATAAGAAGATATTTCTATCAATAATACCCTAGTCATGGAGAGAGTGGTATTTCATGTCAACTTCTTCAATCTAAACCTTACCCGGAGCGAACTCAGTGACTCCTTCTCCGACGCTCTCCACGACGCCCGCTCCTTCGTGGCCGAGGATGCTCGGGAAGAGACCCTCTGGATCCAGGCCGCCGTGAGTGTACGCGTCCGTGTGGCACAGCGCGTTGTAGAGGATCTGCAAGCACCATCTCTCTGTCTTACCTCCCTCTTCTCTATCTCTCACTCTCTCTCTCCATCTCTCTCTCTCTCTGCTGCCCTTCCAGTCTTGTCTCTCTCCCTCTCTCTCTCTCTCTTTCTCGATCCCTCTCCATCTGTCCCACCCTCTCTCTCTCTCTCTCTCTCTCTCTCTTTCTTTCAGTCTGTACCTTGACGCGAACTTCATGAGCCCTAGGTGGGGCGACCTCGATCTCCTCTACGACCAACGGAGCTTTTGCCTCCCACGCCACCGCCGCCTTGCATTTGATAATCTGAAGCCATAAAAAATAGAAATTAAAAATGGTGTTGAGCAAGCAATAAAACAAAGGATAATGATACAGATAGAGAGAGAGAGAGCGAGAGAGAGAGAGAGCGAGAGAGCGAGAGAGAGAGAGGGGGGGGGGAAGCGGGAGAGGGAGAAAGAGAGTAGAAATAAAGGAGTAATTAGAGTTAATTCATCAAGACCAGAACAACATGAATAATGCAAACCTTTCCAGCTGTGTCTGCCATTGCTTGACTTCCGCTGATGTACCCTATAAGAGAAGAGAGGTGGAGGGAAGAAGAAGGAAGAGCATACAGAGCATGAGAAAGAGAAAGACAAAGGAGAGAGAGTGAGAGGAAGAAAGAGAGAGGGGGAGACAGAGACAGAGAGAAAGAGAGAGATATTGAGAGAAAAATGCGATTCAGATGCAGAGCTATTTCAGTGATCCGCGCATCTTCTCGCCATGACCATATTAAAGCGGATCATAACCCATGAAAGTTTGCAACATTCTCTTCACTGTTTAAATAAATGATAAAGCGGAAAAGCAAAAGAGGTGGTCTTTCACGTTGCGGATATTCTCTGGGCATAATTATGATTAAAGCATTGTCTCACAACCAAGAGCATTAAACGGAGAGCATGATATAAAAATGATTGTTTTAGAATTCGCGCATAAGCTCTTCAGCCATTGTGGCTCCTGATCTCCACATCTAGCCACACAACTAAACACTTGTCAACCCATTATGGCAACGATGGCACAATCAATAGACAGTCTACACTGCTCTAAATCTCGTACTTTCACTTTTTCTCTCCCTCCTTCAGTATACTAGTGCTGATACTCTTCGCTCTCTCTGTCTCCCTGTCCCTCTCATTCACTAGCGCTCTCTCTCTCTCACGCTCTATCTCTTCAGCATAAGAAAGACACACGAGGAGATAACCCCCGACAACAATTCTTGTCTTTCCATTCGCCAAGCAAGTTTGCGTTCACACAGATATAAATAAAACACGCTTAAAATGCCTTCAGTTAAACCAAGGCAATATCCTTATTCCTGACCCTGTTTTTCCGTCTCTGACATCCCTGTTCGCTGGCTCTCTCTACCATCTCCTACTCCGCTTTCTTCGCTCTTGCCCACCTCTCAATCCGAATACTTCCATCACCTTCCAATCCACAAATACTTCTACTGTTAGATGCAACAGAAGATGACAATCAGCAAGCTGGACAAACCGTTTCAAAATTTATTCCAACAACAACAACAACAACAAGAAAAAATAAAATAAAACTTTCGAAAAAAGGCACAATTTCTCAACAAATTACTTTCAAAACATTTATGCAAACCTTTCGGTAACAACTATAATAACCAAGGAAATAAAAGGCAAATGATAAATAGTGTCTCTTCTACTCTTTTACCTAACCAGAGTCAGCACCCATTCGACATGCGCAGTCTGCGGGAACATGTCCACGGGAGTGATCTTCTCCAGCCGGAAAGGCTCGCCTTCGAACTTTCGAGATCTCAACAAACATCGAAAGATATAAAGTAATGTCCACAACATACAAATTCCAATGCTTGCAGACGTCTCATAATTGTCATTCCTAATTACTTTCTTTATATCATAATGAAATAACTATCTCCGTACTGGTAGTAACTATGGAAAGATAACAAAGAATAAGAAGAAGAATAACCTCGGCCTACAAAGGTCCACGATATTCTTCGTGGCTGCGGAAGGGTCGCATGAAACGAAGATCAGCCGGCGCATTGATGAAAGCTACAAGAACATCGGTTGCAAAGTGTAACAGCTAAGCAAAATTTCAAACGAGTTTCAAAGCCATCTTGCCAATTAGCCCATTATCGAAGATCACAAATATCCATCCAATCATTTAAAAAAAGAGAGCACATGAGAAAAGGAGTAACAACAAGGGAATAAAAGATGTTATAACCCTATGGCAACATCCTAAATCCAACCGTACCCACCACATCCTACAGTATCCATTCAAACCTGTCTGCAACCCACGACGACTCTTTCGTGGATGCCTCTCCGGGGAGGATCGATGATACCGACGACTCTGCTCTTCTCGAGGGAGAACCCGGCCGGTACCAAGTGGCGCAGACCACGGAAGCTGTCTTCCGCCTTCCCGGCCACGTAGCAGCATCTGCAGCATATTTCCGATTATATATCTAGGATTACGATACATCACTTTATGATTGTCTATTGTATATAACTTGTCAGATACAATACCCAGTTAACAAAAGAACGCTTCAAGGGCATCAAGCACTTACAGTGAGGAAGTGTTTAAAGCGGGCAGGGGAAAACTCAGAGAAACTGGGGAAAATAGGGGCTTTGGTGTGTTTAAAAAAAGATGGGATTGGCGTTATTACTAACATGTTGCACCCAATTCAGAATGGGGGCGGCCAAGCGGATAAATTCTACTAACATAAAGTAAACTACTTCGATTACATAAATGTAAATAGTAACCACACGTACCGTCTCTCGGGAATGCCATTATCTGTTGCATTAATACGAGCATCACGGACTGCAGATTCCACTAGTTCCAGGCCGATGCAGAACGTCTGAGGAAGGTAGAAGATGTTGACTTTGGGATTTGATTCAAGCAATACAACTTAGATCAGTTTCGATTAGATTCATGTTTAAGATAATAGCTATAAAGAAAATATATTTTTAAAAAACCGCGATTCGATAAATGTTAGGGAATCCTTTCCGAGAGATTAATGCTAACCTTATCGACATCTTCAGATAGATTCTTCATGATGCACTGGCCAATCGTGCCAGTTCCACAGCAGATGTCCAACAAAACGGTGCACTCCTCTGGCGCCACCTGAAAAATCATATCCAATTCGCAGTATTTTGAAATAGAAATGTTTAAATGTCTGAATAGGGCAATTACAATAACTTACGTTAAACAGAGAAGCAATTCGAAGCATTATGAAATAAATAGTGAGAGAAGAGATGCACAAACCTTTTCCTTAGCGTCCTCCTTCTCTATCGTCGTTTCTCCTTCCACTTTTACATCTTCTGCCTCTTCTAATTTGGCTTTCTTCGCCTGTGGTCCTTCCTCTCCATCGTCCGCTTTCTTCTCTTCCTTTCCATCTGTCTCTTCTCTCTTCACCTCGTCCTCTTTCTTCGCTTCTCCATTCGTCTCATCTCCCCTCACTTCGCTCTCTTTCTTCTCCTCTCCATTCATTTGTTCGTCCTCTCCCTTCACCTCCACATTCTTGACTTCTTCAGAACATCTGCGAAGAGAGCACGCTTCACCTAAAACAATAGTACTGTGCACCAAAGTACCGTATCATTTCACCAATTCAACAAAAGGAAAAAAATGTATATAAAAACAAATAAAATAAGGAAATATAATAAACGGACCAATAGTTTTATAAAGAACTGCCGCAGCGGCGCTGTTCGTTTGGAAGAAAGCGTCAGGGGACACACGGAAGCGTACTCCAAGCAGAGTCTCGTAGATGTAAGGGGCGCCTGAATACAGGTTCCACTTGATCAACTTAATTTTATACCTTGAATCTCTCATCAAAAAAATAATAATCTAAAAACAATCCAAAAATAAATGACCATAAACGTGTTCGTATATAGCAGAATCACTCGCGTGTTCCTGCACTTGCCAATACAGAGAAGTCACCCGAAATCCTCTTTCGAATGTGTTGCCAGTACAGAACCTGAAAAGCTTAACGAAATACACCCTTCACAAGTATTCGCTGATAGAGCATTTCATTGAAAGGGATGAACAGTAATAATAAACAATAATGTCCAAAAGAGGGACCTTCCTTTCCCAATCTTTAATAGCCTTCTTGCAGAGAATTAATTGTAAATACCACTGCATTGTTTTCTCCATTGCTGACCTCTCAATGACCCGTGTCTTCTCTTCTTTCTCCTTCTCTTTGTCCTCGAATGGGAAGACAGTGACAATGAGCATGACATCTCCGCTGAGCTCACGCAGAGTCAACATCTTCCACGTCCCTTTTCGCGCGAATTCATCAAAGGGCTCCATGCCTGAAATGAATAGTTAAAGAACAATTTTATTGCATTTTGTGAGTACATGGTAAGTAAATTATAGTTAACCATTAAATAGCAAAAGGTTAGTGCAAATCCATGAGTTTCCTCACCGGACTCCTCCACGAAAGTGGCAAACTCGCGGACGATTCTCTTCATGTGATTCGACATGTTGTCGCAGTCATCAACTGGCAAGACGTAGTGCTCATTCTTAGAGAAGCGGCCACCCACGAAACCAACACGAATCTAATTCAATACATCAGTGGGATTATGTAGTAATCATTACAGTATACCGGGTACCTCTTTTCATGCTTATTCATGACAAGTACGAAAACTTTGTGAAAATCTTCTCTTATTTATTAAAACAAGAGCTGTGCATGTAAAAAAAAACAATAATCTATTAACCTTGCCATCGAGATCCTTGCCAACGGTGAACTCGCACTTGTTTCGGTAGCCGGAGGTCACTGGGGAGGGTCGAATCTGGTGATATAAAAGATACGATTCCCTTTGATAAACCACTCAAAATGTTGTATTGTACAAAGAAAAAAATGCGGAGAACAAATAAAGTAATAGATACCTTGTTCAAAATCTGATGCGAGTTGACTCCCTTCATGCCCGGCACGAAGGCTTTCCACATTTGTGTCAGGAGATTCTTCGCGATTCGATGGCACTCCTCAAATATACAAAAGCTATGTGATGGGAAGATTGCAACACAGCCTGGTTCATTCGCACAAAGGGTTGAGAAAGATTGCAAACTTTGGTCTTGCTGTTGAGTTGTTCCTCGTAGAACACGTCTGCGAGGGGAGTCACGGACTCTCGCGCAGTTTTCACGCGCGCTTCTTCGGGGCGCTGTATAGAAATGTTCTTGAGAAGGAAAATATAACTTTAAAAAGAGCAATAAAGCGTAGTCTGCAAAACTCTCACCATATTTAACGACTCTTTACACTACGAATTGACATTAGTAAGGTATTTTATAATTCTTTTAGAGAAAAGGTAGGAAAACATGAAGAAGGAACCAACCGGAAGATTAGCGCCCTTCCTGGGCTCGGGCGGTGCAATCTTAGCGGAGAGAGTGGCCTTCTTGACGACGAGGCCGTCGATGAGAGGCACGGCCGCCGTGGCATCTTCTGCCGAAGAGAAGGAGACGTACGCCGTGTCGCGCATCAGGCGAATCTTCTTCACGGCTAAGGAACCGAGTGATCTCAACAGAGATCTTTTTCAAACCGCTTACGCTCAACGATTAGAACAGTTCTTCGAAACAAAGTATTACCGCATAATAAGAAGAAAGAAGGCTATTATTTACGGGGTTAATGAAGAAAATTGCAGAGTATTTTCAGAGCCAGATTCATAATGTATATGGAACAAATCAAATTCCAGTCGCATGAATGGCAATGCTAACTTGTCCAGAAGCTTTCGGAATGCCTTGTGGCCGAGGAAGATGGGGATGTTGCAGACTTGGACTCGCTTGAGTTCCGTCTCGCAGTCTCCCTCTTCCTCGTTCGCTTGCTCTTCTTCTTTCTCTTCGCCATTCTCGCCGTTCGCTTCTTCATTTATTGTCTTGACATCGTCGGTCTGATTAAAAGAACAACTGCATCAAAATTTCAGTATTTTATCTCGATTTTCTTTAAACGCAAGTGCGAATCAGGCAAAAGAATAAATTTGTAGAACAAGTAACTGACAACTGCACTCCCCGTATCAGCAATATCCATTGTAACGAGAGAAGAGGCCTGTCATTCATTATTACGATTAGAACTAAGTGACCCCGGTTAAGAACACGGCTCGCAGCAATTGGTACAAGATATCACGCTCATGACACAATGACATATTAGAGCAAAATCTTACGTCATATGCAACACAAAAGGTATGTCACATCAGACTTTCCGCAGTTATTCTACATTTTGAAACAATAAGGCTGTTGCACTAACAAGTTGTTACGCTTCTACACCATAGAGAAATCCACCGCTCATTTTACCACTGAATGGCACGTAATTCTAAATTGAACGTTAATTACAGATCTGAAAATTCCTAAATCTCTTTCATTTTAAGCACCATAATTTGATTTTGAAATTTAAATTTTAGATCACCTTGGTTTTCACCTGTTCCTGGTTTTGTTGTCGTGTTGATTGCTGTTTGTTTTAGATTGTTCATGTCTTCGCGTACCATAGTTCCAGCTAATTTAGGAGGATTAGCATGCTGAGCTAAGCTTGATTATCCTGTGGTACTATTTTTTATATTTTATTCGCAAATTTGTTTTGTTAGATCAACGGAAGATAATCAAGGATTTAAAAAGGTTTTTCGTATAAAAAAAAAGGTGGTGTTACTCTGCTTGCCGCCTAATAGCCGCTAGGCTTTCTTTCTTGTGCAATCCGACTGACCTTTTCCTGCCCGGCCGGAACAGTTGTCAGCGAGCTTCTCATTCTCTTTCCTTGCTCCCTCTCGTGGGTGCCTTGTCTCTCAACTCAGCACCTGTAAGCCATCGCTGTCCTAGTATTCCTAGGCGGTTCCAATTTCGTCCGCCATGCTTGCACTTTTGCACTACATTCATCACGACATTTTTTCAACTGCTCTTACCCGATCTCACCTAAAACAATGGAGAACATTTTACACAGTTATCATCGTGTGCATCTTCCGTGGTGACTCATGTTTTATTTAAATCTTTGTTTTCTCTCGCTCTCCTTGATAAGAGAAGCGATAAATAACCACTGATCTTATCATGTTCTATTGATCTCTCATATTCTGTTAAACATTGGAATTAGTTCTCATTGTTATATCTTTATATTGTATGGTTACTTCGTTCAGGAATGATGCCGGTGAACATCAGTGATATCTGCCGTAAGTTTCGCACGTTTGGCCGCGGAGGTCGGCGGCCGCGAGTTGACTCTGCAGACTCCGCTGAGAAGGGCGCCGTGCCCGTGGCTTCTCCCGAACACTCGGATGAGGATGAGGAAACTGCCTCCACTCCCGTTGTTCCAATGTTCGTCTATTTCTTACTCACTTTATTAACTCGTGATTTCTAAGTGTTCCTCTTAACGTGAAACTTTTTTTTTCACACCACGTTGTTTCCACGGTGGTCACAAAAAAAGGTTATTGTCTATACAAGTTTGGTTCTACATCATTTGCGCAGGTTAATTGTGTTCATTTTAATATGTCAGTAAGTAATTCTAATTAGCGAATGCTCATCCAAATGTTGATTCTAGACGTGCGAAATTGTGTTTAACTATGTCAATGACATCAACCCAGTCTGCCATTCCCCCGAGTGACTTTGGTCAGTTATCTTTTTTCCAGTTCATCTTCGACTGAGACACTGAACGAATCTGCCAGCAGACGTTTTGACGTTGAGAACGTTCCCCCGATGGGCAGTGAGTCATGCGACTGCGAGAGATGCTTTCGCCGTTAGATGTTTCATTAATTCATTAATTAATTAATTCATTCTTCTCTTTTATGCCTCAATTAAAATTCTTCCATGATCTTTTTGGGGGTACGTAGCTATTATGAGCCCGATATCTTTACTTTTTTTGTTCAATCACAATTAACATTTTGCCACTAGAAATGTATAATAAGTGCATTCTCAAACGAATGTCTTAATTTCAGCCACGGCAGCTCTAACGGCCGTCTACAACGTTGGCGGGTGCGGAGAATCGGAAGATGACCGATTCAGCGTTCTTTCCTCTCCCTCAGTTCGGCATGTCGAAGAGATAAGCGAGCAGGGAGAGCGAGAGATGGACATGGAGATGCACTCCACTCTGCCCCCGCCACAGCATCTTCTCTGCTCTCCCCCTCGTGGGCTGAGTTATGACGTCATCAGTGCAAGAAGAGCCCACAGTGACCATGCATACTTCTATCCTCGCAACGACTACCATAACAGGGGTAATCCTTGCCTTTCTTAAGGCCATTCTTTCTTTCTCTGGCTGAAGAGAGAGTCTCTCTCCTCTCTTACTATTTCAGCCCTTCCAATATGCCCTCGAATCGACGTGATTCCGCCGCCTTTCCTCAACACGAACGAAGACTGCTTCGACTGTGAGTTGGAACGGATGTCTACTAACAGCGGAAGACTCTCTTCCCTCTGTGATGAACAAGAACAGGACATGCTCGCGAGAGGCCGGGAAGGTCAGTTCTCGTGAATCTGAGATGCCTAATTAGGAGCCAACTGTCATCAAAATGCTGCAATAATGGACATTCTACTATCAGGCAGCTCATGTGATTCTTGCTGAAAGGTCGCAGTTAATAACTGATGTTTTACAAGTCATAGGAAATGAAGTAGTAATGAAAGTGTTTGATATCGTTTCCCCGAAAAACCGGTAATTATATGATTAAGGAGAGGGTTTTTTTCCTTAAAATCAGCAGAAGAATGTTGGACATTGATTTATTAAGGAATTGCCGTTTGTTCATAATAGATTTCTGTCTAACTGCGACAGGCCTGTCCAGACTGGCAACTTTACCCAACCCCTTCCTTGTCTTTCTCCGTGACGAATGAGTGCTTTGGTTGTTCTCGAGGGAGTGCTTATCGTTAGCCACGCTCTCTTGTAATAGCAGCTCACTCTCGCAGTGGTAAGCGAATGAAGAAGACTACTGCTTGTGTTGTATTTTATTGAAAAAATTTAAGGTCCTTTTTTAGGAAAAGGGATAAGAATGGGAAGTTAGACGAAGTATCTAGAGTAGAGCGGAGCGAGAAGGCTATGTTAATAAGGGATAGATTTAAGCCACGTGGAGATCCCTCTTCAAATTGGGATTCAACTCTTCTTTTTTTATTTAGAAATCTGTGTTGTTGGACTAATTTCCTACGGTTTTGTGATATAAGTTTAGCCGTCAAGAAAATATGGGAGCTTTGAGCTATTGGGAGAAGTAGAAGTGCAACTTCTGGCCATAGGAATCTGCTATTGTCGCGAGCTGTGAAGGGTCATCTACACGGGTCGGGTCAACTATGAGAGGAGAGGAAAGGTGGAAGAGAAAAAGAGAATGGATGACAGAGATGGATAAGTGTCAGAAAGAGTGAGAGAAGGCGAGAGAGAGAGAGAAACAGAGCGATAGAGAAGAGTACTTGGTGCGAGGACGCGCCTGTTCATTAGCATTCATCACTGTGTTCTAGCTCGATCGGCAGTGGCAGAAGTAGCCGATTAGTGATTGAGACACAGAGAAGCAGATCGGAAGAGAGAGAGAAAGAGAGAGAGAGAGAGCGCAGGAGTAGAGAAAGAGAGAAGAAGTGAGTGAATATATGCGCAGGTCTGCTTCTATCCTGCACCACTCTTTCGTCCCCAGGATCTTTCTACAGGTTGTAAATGGCCGCTGTTAATGTACCAATTCTTGGTTTCTATTAGTAACAATCTCAGTATCAGTAGAAATGACGAGTATACATTACATGCTTCTTCCTGTCCCATATAACTGTAGGTTATCTGACTTATTGTTAGCAGCTTCTGTAAAGATCATCCTTGGACTGCGAAAGGGTCTTTCCATCTTGACGAAATTTGCATTTTGACCTAACATCAGTCACTCTTGTCCGCGACTCGCAGATCCTTCTTGTCGGGCCTTTGCCGCGCCGCTCTCTTTCCTCCCTACATTAGTTTTGAAAAAGCGTGTGGGTCATTCGTCATGGTTAGAGAAAGAGAGAGAGAGTGAGAGAGAGAGAGGGATGAGTGAGGGATGAGAGCTCTGTCTTTCTATAGAAAGAGTAGTTCACGTTTCTGAATGTGATATTTATATTAAGGAAGAAATGTAATGGAGAGAAGGAAGGAAATTCCAAGTTAGTAGAGGCATCGTTGGTCATCACTGGGAAATGTGTCCGCGTTGTTGATTTATTATTTTAATTTATCATAGATTCTAAATTATTATAAAAAAGAAAACAAGGTATCGTATGCATTAATGCTTTGTTCACCCATGGTTTTACAGATTTAGTTAATGCAGTGCCTTCAGGACCGAATAATCTTTTCTACTATGCAACCTTGACTTGGTGTGGATATTTGAATCTCTTCCTGTATCCCATGCATATTGTATAGGTGGAGTGGTCAAGCCATATGGTCACCTTTCCGAGTTGCTGCTTCCCTTTTCGCATTAACTAGTCATGCCTACTGCTGTCTGTCTCTGTGGATCCCTCGATCCGTACTCTTATTTTTCAGCTTTTGTTCGAACGAACTACTACGGTTTCGATGATATAAGCAACTGTATTTGTATGGAAGCAGTTACTGTATTTTCTCAGAGCTGTCGCGCATTCTCTCTCTCTCTCTCTCTCTTTCTTTTTCTTCTTTGCGAATTAGCATTTGATCTGTGGTATGATCCTGCAGAAATCACATTAAGATAGTCATTACTTTTCGCTTGATTCTGCGCTGCTCAAAAATTCTATCATAACTATAATTTTTGCATATCACATAGTCGCTTGTCACCGCCAATATAATGATCACTGCACAATAGCTGTTGTGCATTCCAACTGTCAATATTGTATTCTTCACAATGAGTTGTTTGTAATGGAAGGATAGATAGCGAGAGGAAAGCCTTAAGTTTAGTGAAAGAATGAAAGAGAGAAAGGGGGAGTTATTATAAGAGTAAGAGAGAGAGAGAGCGATGGAAAGGGAAAGTAGAAATAGAGATGCTGTCATCTTTGCACCATCAGAACGCATCATTGAACATTCATGGATTGTGTAGTAGTGGTGGATTCTCTCAAAAATGGACAGGCAGCTTCATCTTTCCCTCGCTTCCGCCTTTTTTTTAGTAGTCACTCGGCTAATGGTAAGGAGACACGAGTGAGAGAAGACTTCTCCACACTTTGCTGATTATTCTACGCGCACTGTGTGTGTAAAAGTGGACGGGGGTTCCCCGCCCCCCCCCTTCCAAGGAGTTTTTATTTTATTTTAGGACTAATAGCAGGTATGTCACCAGCAGAAGGCAGTTTCAGCCGGATATTGTATGTTTTACATTGAATCTGACAAAATAGTTCCGTTGGTTACACATTAAGAATGAAGTACGATTGGTGAGCTAACCAAGGACTTGTTGGTTCCATATACCAGAGCCCCTATCAGCGGATTTCTCAACTATTCCTTAGCCTATCCCATTTATCATTGTTCGCATCCACCACCTTTCCTGTGGATTTCCTTTGCAGACTCGTTCATTCGCTCGATGCGTTAACCAAAACCCTGTTGTTGTAATGAACACGTTTTTTGCCAGCACTTTCACTAACACCTCGCTCCGTTCCATCTCGCTCTCTCTTTTCTCTCTCTCTCTTTTCTCTCTCTCTCTCTCTCTCTCTCTCTCTCTCTCTCTCTCTTCATTCTCTCCCTCTCTCTTTCTCCCTCTCCCTCTCTCCCTCCCTCCCTCTCTCTCTCCCCCTCTCTCTCTTTCTCGCTCTCTCTCCTGATCAAGACTTTTCCCCACTTTTCACCGCTTTCTAGCGCGCGGCCGCTTGCTCAAGTGCTTTTTCGTTTCGCTGATATCTCTCGCTATTCCAGCCTACGCAGAAGAAGTAATTCTGTTGCTCTCCTGAAGAGGAAGGGATGAAATTACCTCTCATCAGTTAACAGAGTCTAGTTTTAGCATCTATCTAAAACTTCCCATCATCAGCCGCTTCCATCTCTTAACGGGCTTTTCGCTAGTGATTGCGCCCCATATGCTTTGAACGAGGAATCGAGGATAGAACCTCTCAAGATGTGTGATAGAGAGGGAGTTGGATAGTCAGAGAGAGAGAGATGAGACGAGAGAGAGAGAGACAGAGATAGGAGGAGAGAATGCCACAGAATTAGCCTTTGTGGCAGAAGAACAAGAGTGTTTCGTGGAAGAGCTGTGCGGGGTGAGACCGATGCATGTGGTCCGCTCGCTGCGTGTAGCAGCTGATAATTGCCACACTTCATCATCTGAGCCTTAACATCTGCGGATATCTCTCTCTCTCTCTCCCTCTCTCCCTCTCCCTCTCCCTCTCTCCCTCTCTCTCTCTCTCCCTCTCTCTCTCTCTATCTTTCCCCTTTCTCTCTCTCTCTCTCTCTCTCTCTCTCTCTCTCTTTCTGTCTCTGTCTCTGGCTATCACTCTTTCTCCCTCTCACCATCACTCCTCGACTCCCTTAACTGCCCTTTTTCTCTAACCTTTTCCTCGTCTGATCCTCCTCCCCCCTTTTTTGTGTACATACTTATCCTTCTTTTCGCACAGATTTCTAATCGCCCAATCTCCGGAGCAAATGCCATGCATGCACGGGAAGAGCAAGAAAGCAGCTGTCGGCCCAGTTCCTGCCAGACCGGGGTCCAGCCCCTTTAACCATTCTTGTGAGCCCTCCTTGCCCTCTACTGAGCAGAACCGCAAAAAGGCTGGCCCGGCCGCTAGTCTCCACAACTGAGGCTCATCAGTCTAACACCCTAGGGCAACATCTAGTCTTTGCGTCGTCTTTGTCTCTCCCTCCCTCCCTCTCTCTCTCCCCCCCTCATTCTTTCTCTCCCTCGCTGTCTCACTCTTTTTTTAATCTCTCTTTCATGTCACCTCTCTGACTCTCTTCCCTCTATCTGTTTAAGCTTCCTCTTTTTCATCTCGTTATCATTTCGTTCTCGCTTTCACTTTTTTCGTCTAAAACATCGTGACACGTGATGGTGTTCATTATACTCTCCTCCGCACACTGCACTTTTCTCAAACTTCTTCGCGGTCTCGGTTTCACTCTTTTTTAGAACATCTTTAGCTATCGCAACTTAAACCCCCCCCCCCCCTCTTCCTCAAGCTTTTCCTATCCGTGATAGCTGGGTTACTGAAGTCTGTATGTGTGCAGGGCAAACAGTGACAGTCCAGTGTTAAGACGTTCCTCGGTAATGGATCCTTTTCCTTGATCTCTCCTAAATCCTCAGCTTATCACCATGACCGTTTAACGATCCTGCGGTTTCCTCTGCACTGTCACATTTGATCGCCAAGTGATTAAACTCTTGTACACTTCCCTTATCTCATCCTCTTGTAGATGTTGCCTGTTTCTCGTGTATGGTACGGCCGGCTTGGTATTTACAAGAAGAGTGATGGGCTGGGGAGAGAGCAGAGAGGAGAGAGAGAGACAGAGAGAGAATTGGTGAAGTGATGAAGAAGGAGAAAGGCAGTCAGAGGAATTACGGAGAAGTTGAGCAAAGAAGAGGAATGGAAGAAGAAGCGCAGCCGACAGATGGAAGCACTGCCGCGGAGCTCGGTCTACTACGACTAACAGAAGCAACAGTTAGGGGAGAGAGAGAGAGAGAGAAGAGAGAGTAAAAGAGTACAAGGAGGACGGAGGGAAAGGAGGTAGCTAACTGTCACGTGGCCGCTCTTTCTTCCCCAGCTGACAATATGGAGCGACCCGTGGTTCCGTTTTGTTTTCCAAGTATAGGAGTAAGGTAATTTGGCGCCTTAGTTGGAACTACATTTCAGCGTTGAGCAATTCGTATCATGAATTCATATAGCACACTAATGAAAATGAAGCAAGCGCGTTTCGCAGTAATTCTGATGCCTTGGCTCATCTGTCATCGTAAAGATAGACTCTGGATCAGAGGTGGGAATGGGCCCAAAATTTTTGGGCCAGCCCGGACCTTAGTGCCCTAACTCTCGGCCCGGCCCGGCCGGAAATTTCCGGGCCTTGTAATTTTGGGCCCGGCCCGGCCCGGCCGGCCCGATTAAGCCTCTCAGATTTAAATTTTACCTTTTTAATGTAAAAAAAATTCTTAAAATTTTCATAACAACATTTCCACTCTAATTAAGTGATTTGATGTATCCATTGCCATATTTAGTATATATAAACTTATTTCTAATTCTTCCGAAAATTTAAAGTTTACGTCTTTACCATCAATTTGCCAGAAATTTCTGACTTGAGGGCAAAATCGGGACTACGGGCCGGCCCAACTTTTCTTGGGCCCAGCCGGGGCCTTGGGAAAATGGGCCGGCCCATTCCCACCTCTGCTCTGTATTCATAATTGAGTGGTAATGTCTAGCAGAAAGGTTGAGATGCGGCCATAGCTTTCCATCAAACAGCTTTTCAGTCCTGGTCTAGTCCGCCTAGCATTTTGCTAGACAACGGTCTGTTTCTGTCTCTTTCTTCATCTCTCTATGTCTGCCTCTCTCAGTTTCTCTAATTTTCTCATTCCATCTTTTCTTAAATTCAAATCATTACACTCCATCCTCATTCCCTCTCTTTCTCTGCTTCATACCCTCACACTCCCTCTCTCCTCACCCCTGACCCCTGTCATCTTTTCCAATGACACAGCCCAGCATGCGTGAATAGGAGTGCCCAGAGGATGCTCCTTGATTTACACATCTTTCCCACCGTCCGGCACACGCTCCGAAGGACAACATTGCCATCTCTCAGGATCACAACAAGTGCTTCTCTCTCTCTCTCTCTCTCTCTCTCTCTCTCGCTCTCTCGCCGACTACTTGTTAATAATTACACATAAGCATGATAAGTTTATTCTGTTTGGCACTCTGTCTCTTTCTCATCTATGCGGTGACTCTCTTCTCTCTCTCTCTCTCTCTCTCTCTCTCTCTCTCTCTTTCTTCCTTTCTCTCTCTCTCTCTTTCTTCATTTCTCTCTCTCTCTCTCTCTCTCTCTCTCTCTGTCTCTGACTATCACTCTTTCCTCTCGCTCTCTTCCTCTCCCTCTCTTCCTCTCCCTCTGTTCCTCTCCCGCTCCCTTCCCTCTATCTCTCTCTCTCTCTCTCTCTCTCTCTCTCTCTCTCTCTCTAACTCTATCTCTTTATCTTTCTCTCTTTATCTCTTTCTCTGTCTCTGTTTTTATCATTCTGACTTACTCATTTCGGCAGACTTGATATCCTTACCTTTTCCTATCTGTTTTCCTTGCTTTCTTCTTTCCTGATGAAATTCAATCTGGACGCATGTGTTTAGAGCTAGTCTAACTTGACGTTGAAATGTTTTTTTTTCTTGAATTGCATATTTCTAAATTACTTGTTGTTTGTGGATACTATTTATTTCTTAACTTGTTCTCACCAACTTTCAAGTTTGTTCTTTCGCCTCCTCAAAGTTGTTTGCCATTTTGCATGCAAGCGTCGCGCCTTGGACTATTGTTCGCATGCGTTCGAATAATGCCTTGGACTCAGTCAGGGAACGAGGGAACGGAAAGCTTCTCTTCTTCTTCTCTTCTTCTCCCTCTGGCCAAGAAGAGAACAGCAGAAACAGCCAAGAGAAGATGTCATCTTCCAAGTCGGACGTCGGCTTTCCGATATCCTGCCGAAGCAGGATACGCACCGGATTTGCCGCCCCCTCTTCCACCCCCCGGCCAGCCTGCTCATGCTGCAGAGACGGGACAGCAATGGCGACCGCCACATCCATCCCGCAGCAGCTAGGACTCAGCGTGGATAAGCCCGCCAGCAGGACCGCGTCCCTTCGGAGGACACTCAGTAGAGCACTCAAGAACATTGGTAGGCAGAGAGAGGAGAGAGAGAAAGAGAGAGAGAGAGAGAGAGGGATAGAAAAGAAGATGTCCAATGGAAGAGGAATAACCAATCATGTTCACACTGTTTGATCACAGCGAACCCTTCATGATATGGGAAAGGTAAATTGAGCATGCAAGAATAACAGGAAGAGAAGGAAGGAGAGGCAAACCAATGGGAGAGAAATATTGTAAACACCATTTGATGGGCCTTGCCACAGGAAGGTGAAGCAGAGAAAGCGGAGAAAAAGAATTCGGAGGTTCTCAACCGAGGCTGATTCATCGCTAATGCATGAGCGTCATCCGTTCAAAAGAGAAGCGAAGAAAATAAACTTGACATTTTAGGGAAACCATCATCCGTCCTCTCCTCCTCTCCCTCTGCGTCTCTGACAGGCTGTGGTGAGCAACAACAGGCGAAGAAACAGAAGAAACAACAAATTGGACCTATCATTCTGCACCCCTCTCCGTCGCCCGCTCCCGCTTCCTCGTCCTCTACCCACTCTGCTTCGTCCAGCGCATCCTCCATACCTACGGCCTCTTGCTGCGCAGCCCCGCAGCCACCACAGAGAAGCTCTTCTGGCTTCTCGTCTATGCCCCCCTCCCCCGCGCCCCTTCATCACTGCCTCCATCACCAGCAACACTGCACAAGGACACCGCCTAGACGCCATCGCTCCGGAAGCTTCCAGAGGGTGGTGCACGTGGTGGACGACGTTTCTGAGACGTCGCCCACACCGATAATGTCACGCAGCTTGCATCTGCCGCCCGGCGGCTTTGCAGCGTACGCATCGATGACCGCATCTCAACACACGTTCTACAGGGATAGAGAAGGGATAGAAGAAGTGGAAGTCTTACCCACGTCTCCCAGTCTGGTCACACTCAAGGACTATGAAGACTACGAGGAGTGCAAGTCGACCCTCTCATCTGCATCCACAAGCAGACTCGGAATGGAAGGAGGCAGGAGGCGGGGCCATGGCAAGGCCTCCGATATGCGACACTTTCTCAGATCACCAGGTATGGTTTGCCTGTGGAGAGGGAGGAAAACACTATGACGGCAGTTAAAATCGAGTGAATATTTTTTAAGATGTGCCGTTCAGAATGGTCTACTCAATCAATATTCTAAAAAATTTAGGGATGCGAACAACACTGTCAAATGTAAAAATACACTCTGAATATGGTGAGTTGTAAGTTGATGTAGTACTATTTAGTTGCGTAATTTAGTGCTTTGCTTTGCATGAGCTTTTCCGAATTTAATGCTTAAATAGGAAGATTCAATATCTTACTATCTTTGATTCCTTGGACTGATCTGCTCTAATAACTGCCGCCTCCTTATGACCTTCCTTCTTCTCACTCCTCTGACTTCTCTGTTCAGATATTCTACCCTATCGGCCCTTTCTCGCAAGAGAACGCGCGTGGGTCAGGGATAATTGCATCAGGGGATGTGGTGAAGAATGAGGAGATAGTAGAAAACTGAGAAACGATACGGATATCGTGAGGAGATGTGGGTCTCATGCATTTGAATAGCCTTATGACTACCGCCTACTTATCTCGCATTCCCCTTTTGGACTTTTCGAGTAACACGAGTCTCACTTCTGATTTCTTTTTCTTCTGTTCTGTTTCTCTCCCTTGATTCTTCTATTGCTATCTCTCTCTCTGTCTCTCTCTTGTTCTCTCTCTCCTCTTTCTCTCCGTGGCTAAGCCTCTCCTTAAATCTTGGACTCACCCATTGTATTGGAGAGGAAATACAGTAATGGGCCCGGGTGGTAGGCTGTTTTGTACCTGAGACTCGTATGAAGAAGACTCTAAAGAGGACTCTTTCCGGTCACAGCTCCCGCCTGCAGACATGCGTGAGTGGGCAGAGAAGAGGCAGACACAAGGAACTAGGGAGAAGGAGAGGGAAGAGAGAGAGAGAGAGAGAGAGAACTGGGGAGATGGAGAGAGAAGAGAGAGAGATAGATAGTGAGAACTGGGGAGATGGAGGGAAAGAGAGAGAGAGAGAGAGGAAAATATGCTATGCACGGAGAGATAGAGATGGATGAGAGGGAAAGAAGATGAAGATGAGACATCTTACCCCTGCCAAGCCAACAGTTCTTTGTTCCACTCACTCCCATCACGCACACGCTGCTTTTGAAAGCTTCCAGTGTTGTGTGGACGGGGAGCATTTATCAAACAAGGCAAATTTGCACCATTTCAAAGAGAGAAAGAGAGATGGAACCTCTCATAGAGGTTAAGAGATAGCGGAGAGAGAGGTACATACAAAGAGTGGATGATGAATAGGATTCAGGGGCTGGTAAACAGGCGCCAACACCACTGCCGGTCACTCATATTCACTTTCGCCCTCTCTCTGTGTGATGTTTGGCACCTCTCCCGGCCTTGCTGGTGTGCTCTCTCTCTCTCTCTCTCTCTGTCTCTCTCACTCTTATTCTCTCTCTTTCTCTGTGATCTCTCGAACTTACCATGCCTTCCTGTGTTCCCTCGATCGCATGTGCACCTGCGCAGTAACTGCAGGCTACGGCAGCAAACGGGGCCGGCGAGACGCCACAGCTCCGCCCCATCAACCATTGCAGGTCGGAGAGAGAGAGACGGAAAGAGAGAGTGAGAGAGAGAGTTTAGAAGAAAGAGAGTAGAAAGATGGACTACTGATCGCAAGTGCGACGCAGCCATAGCGCAAGAAAGTGACGAGAAGAGAGATCCATCCGTTCTTTTTTTCTCTCCTCATCTCTCTCTCTCTCTCTCTCTCTCTCTCTCTCTGTCTCTCTCTCTCCGCCTCCTGGGCCTTCTCCCCTCTCGTCATCTCTTTCCCCGTGACCACAAGCGCAAGCAGCGCGGCTCTCCTACCATCTCGAATGTGAGCATGCTCCGCCGACGGCAGGAGCCCCAAGGCTAGAGAGGAGGACGATTCTCTCTCTCTCTCTCTCTCTCTCTCTTTATTACTCCCTACTTCCGACACATCCCCTCCAGGCTATATCCCGTCCTCAGTTCATTTATTATCCTCTGAGCGTGGAGGAGAAATGTTCTGCGGCAGCCTATTCGGAATCACGCTTGGCGGAGGAGGTTGGGGAATCTTTTTTGTTGTTGTTTTCTCGATCTGTTTCAATCTGTTCCATCTCGTCAGTCTCTATGGCTAACTAAGCAGTGTTTTTCTTCCTTCCCTGGCAAATCTAATGCGCTTTCCCTCCCTTCCTGTTTGCTTGGCCAAATTGTATTTGCGCAGAAGATGAAGCCAGGTCATAATGGGTCCAGCTTATTCCCTTTGCTTCTTCCAATCGCGAGGTTTCTTTCCCTTAAGAGAACATCCGAGATTAAATGAAGAAAAGTTGTCATGTTCACTCAGTCGACTGCGGAAGAAATGTCCCAGTTCTAATCGTGCCGCTTCTCTCTCGTGAAGCACTCAAGCAGAAGGAATTGTATTTAGTAGCAGCCTTGTTATCACTTCTTCCTTGCACTGGTTCGTGAGAAATGGAAACCTGGAGCTTAAAATGTGAAAATTGATACCTGTATAGAATGAGAGATAAATAAAGAGAAAAAAATCCTAATGATCCTTGAACGAATTTTGCACTTTATCTTTTCATATCAACTCCAGGGAACAACAGTAGTTATCTGATTTGCTATTATCTTCTCTCAGTGTGATGAGTCAAACAAATAGTCTCTCGCAATATAGGTTACGTTCAGTACGCCTAGGCAATAAATTTGTCACCCGTATAATTTAACAGAAACGTAAACAATGGTATCCAATATCACTGTCTTCATAAATGAACGTAGCTGGACTGCAAGTTTATTCACAGCCCCTGTGAGTTGGTTGCAGGTGGTAGTGATCTGGTTCCATTCCTCTTACGTAAGTGTGAGGTGGAGAGATTGAGAGAGCGAGAGAGAGAGAGAGAGAGAGAGAGAGAGCGAGACTGAAGGAGAATGTGCGGTGACAAAAACGGTAGAGAGCATCATGCAGCTGCAAGGCGATTTACTTGCAGTCACCACATGTTATGGACAGGCTTGAAAAAGTATACTAAAAGATAGAAATGAGAATCAGCGAAGAATGAGGGAGTGATTCAGAAAACGTGTATAAAGAGGGATGGAGAAGTAGGAATGTCAGAGGAGAGAGAGAGAGATGGCATGCGAGAAAGAGAGGGAGAGAGTGAGTATTCGAGAAAGATAGAGAGAGAGAGCGTGCGAGAAAGAGAGGGAGAGAGAGAAAGAGAGAGATCGAGAGAAAGAGAGAGATCGAGAGAAAGAAAGAGAGAGAATGAGCATGCGAGAAAGAGAGAGAGAGAAGAGAGAGAGACTATTCGAATGCGGCGAACCTTACAATTAGAAATCCCAGCAAGAGAGAATATTACGAGCACCGCACTTACACCCTTTGTGTAGAGCAAATTACGCTCCCTGCATTCCTTCTTATTTTGTCACCGCTTTAGTGGAGTTTATCGCAAAGTGCGTCTCTCAATGGCCGGCGGTCTCTCTTTCATCGCCATTATTTTATTATCCCAATGTCCGGACCATTTAAATCCCGGAGTGGTTTATCCATGAAAGCGGGGAGTTTTGAACTAGCATTATTGACGCGTATAAATAAGAGTCAGTTTTATTGTTAATACGAAACTGTTACCTCCCTTTATTTTGTGAAGCTAGGTTTACCCTTTCCTTATTGTTAAATTTAAGTTCCTACTTAATTTGAAAGAGATAATTGTTTCTTGACCAAGGAAAACATTTAAGTATTGCTAATTAATTAATGGCATTTATGGGCAGCTGGGAACGCACTTTGGCATGCATGTAGCTATGTAGCTCTCGTTGGAGGTTATAAAGGAAATGAAAGTGTAATTCCTTCTTCAAATTTATTATATCCTTTCAAATGATGGAGTAATTTCCAACGTTTTTCTAGTTCGCCTCCGCCGACGCGAGGCAGCGGCAGCTGCAGTTCGCTCCGATGCAATCGAAGCCGGCTTCGAGCCGGCCGGAGAAGGAGGGGGCAGAGGAGGAGAGAGAGATCCTCCCGCAGTCACTCGCAGCCACTCCACGCACTCCGTCTCCTTTGCCAAGTCGCAGTTCACGCCCTCCCTCGATCTCAATGGTTATTATCATTTTTCTTTCTTTCTTCGTTTAAAGAGTTTTCTGACATTTTTCCAACGTTACTGTAACACCTTTTGTCGTCGTGGGGGTAGCAAACTGAGATGTCTAAAATTGAAATCTAAAAAAAAAAATTAATCAAAAAGAAGATCATAGCTAGAATTTTCATCGGCAGTCTCATTATTGTTTATGGCTTTTGTATTTTTTTTACAGATGTGGTTATGCAAAAAATAATTATACGGTTCATTTCATGGCGCAATGAATTGTGGAGGAATAAAATTAAATAAGAAATTATTTCGATAGTTCTTTTTATCCCATTATTTGTCCCGCTCTATGACCTTTTATCAACTTCTTTTTGCGTTGTCTTCAGCAGGCATTTGGGATGATTGAAATATTAGGAGGGGATCTTATTTATTGTAAATAAATTTAGTCGGGTTAACTTGACAATTGCAGACAGCCTCCGTAATGTTGGAATCGACTATACGCCTGCTGCTCGTCCCATGCCAATGCACCATCGTTCATCTCGTTGTAACCGCGACGCAGCACATGACGCGTCGCCGCATTCGGCAACCGCGGCAACTCCAGTTCAGCGTCGTCTGAACTATCGAGAAGCAACGAGCGTATCCCCCCTCGCTTTCACAGCCGTCAATCGCCGTTCCCTTCAGACTCTCAACAGTGAGTTCATGGTTGTTTTCCATTCTTCTTTTTTAAATGAATATGATATTTCGATGGGAAGAGAAAAGGAGTTTTTTAAGGATTATATGCGGGACAATATGTAGTTCAGATGGTTTTTTTTGTAATAGTCATTTCTATGCATCGATGGCTCTTTTGGCTTTGATTCTTTCTCCTTCGAAAGCTGACTAGTCGAGCCATCTTGGAAAAAGGAATCGACGGCAAATTGTTTTTGATGAAGACGGACATGCACGGCCGGCTGTCTCTTCTTCCTTTTTCAATGCAAATTCCGCCCGACGCTGATAGCAGAATAGTGGCTCTCTCTTTCTCCCCTTCTCTCTCTCTCTCTCTCTCTCTCCCAGTTCCTATATCTCTTCATTTCTCTCTCCCTCCTCATTTCCTCTCTCTGTAACTCAGTCTTTCGTTTCCCGCCACTTTCGCCACTCTGAACCTCTCCTGTTCCTCCGCTCTCTCTCCTCGGGCATATCCGTGCGTCCTAATGAATGAATGAGAGCGCCTTCTGCAGACTGCTTCTCACGGCTATCTTCCTCTTCTCCATTCCGTCTTTTGGACAAGTCTACTTCCATGGCTTTCATAGGTCACTCTTGTAATCTCTCTCTCTCTCTCTCTCTCTCTCTCTCTCTCTCTGTCTGTCTGTCTGTCTCTCTACCTCTGACTCTCTAATATGTTTTGGTATTTCCACAGCCAATCCTAGATGGAAGGCCGGTCGCTATTCGAACTGCCTTTCTCATTGACATCCGGCATCCTCTCCATTCGACATCGATTAGGCTCTAGCGGTTCCCTGGAAAGTCGTATAATACCACTATCCTGTTCGTCGTGTTTTCACGAATTCACCTGAAATGAAGAGACGCCAATATTTTGAGCGATCGCCATTACTCCTTTCGACAACAGGACTGTTAATTGATATCGTTCTAGGCAACTTATTTCGAATGATATTTTGCTCTTTTAGAGATGAACCTTCGTTGACGCACCCAAGACATCCTTTCACTTTTCTTATTTTTTCTCTCTCTCTCTCTCTGCCTCTTTGCGCCGTTTGTTGTCTGGATAATCCATCATTCTTGACCTCGTCTACATTCTCCCGAGTCAGAGTGAACCTCGGACGAGTGCTCATTGCGTCAGAGAGATGTTGGTACTCATTCGATTCTTTTGGATTTGCCGCCCAAAATGTTGGTGACAGTGATATCCTAGCTCTGCTGTCGTTAGATGTGACAGAGAAGTGCATCGGAGAGATCTACTGCCAAAAGGATGGAGAAGAGCCTTCCTTGCCAATGGTCATCTCCTATTAGCTGCCGTGAGAGAGAGAGGCAGAAAAACGAATTTGCGCCTCGACTCTGTCGGTTGCAGAAAGGAAGACGCGAGATTGATTGTTGGAGAAGGAAGGGCGAAAGAGGAGAGACGCTGCTTCTTCTTCTTCTTCTTCTTGCTGCAGCTGCTTGAGTTGTACCCCAGCCACCCCAGCCACTCCCTCACTCTAACTCTCGTCATGCGAGATTATCTCTTGAGAGAGAGAGAAAGCATATCTATCACCATTCTCTCATTCTTTCTCTTTCTCTCTCTCTCTATCGGCCGCTCTCTCTCTCAACTATGTTTTCTCACTTTCTGTCCTTCCCGTTCTCTAGCCATCTCTGATAATGTACTCTCGACATTACTCTGTTTTTCCTCTCATGCTTTTCCTAGATCTCTATCACGTGATCGCTTCTTTTTTCGTTGCTGCGATTTTCGTTAGCTCCTTCACCCAGAGGCCTTGTTTTAGCTTGAAATTGGTGAAGTAGAAATTCCCTTTCAAAACCTTGTTTGAATTTTTCTCAACCGCCCAAGCTTTTTTTTCTGTTTGAGTGCTTTAGAACTCCTGTTTTATCTTGGGTGTTTGTCGTGCTTCCTTCAGTGCTATTTCAGCCATCTGCTTTCTGGTCGTTTCACTTAGAGGCGGGAAAAGCTCTCTTAGGGTATTATGGAAAATGTCTGAGTAGCGAGCGGCCGTGAGACAACTTTTGTGGCCTATCCGGAGGCGGGGAAGGCTAACTCGCGACCTTCATTTTAAGAAAATACTCCAGAAGTTGTCTCCGCTCTCAAAATTCAACTTTTACCTTTTATCAGTTTTTCGTACCTATTGCTCTCCCTCTCTCTCTCTCCCCCCCCCTCTCTCTCTCCCTCTCTCTCTCTCTATCTCTCTCTCTCTCTATCTCTCTCTCTCGCACTCTCTCTCCCCCCCCTCTCTCCCCCCTCTCTCTCTCTCGCGCTCTCTCCCCCCTCTCTCTCCCCCCCCCCCCTCCCTATCTCTCTGCTATCTTTATCTCTGTCATACCTAATTATCACTACGTGTTCCTACTTATATAATCCTACCTAAGTCCTTTGATTGATACTTGCGACGAACTCCTGTCCCCATGTGATTCATATAAGTACTTGCCTGTCTAACCTCAATTCGGATTCAGCAATCGCGTTGACTTCCTGCGTGTGACGCTGTCGACAGGCAGAGCAGCCGGCACTTTTTTACGCAATCTCTCTCTCTCACTCTCTCACACTCTCTCTCTCTCTCACTCACTCTCTCCTGGTCGAATGTCATACGAAATCCGATCCGACTACTACTGGACGGCCCCAGTAGAAGAGGGCGCAGTGCCCTCCACCAGTTTCGTCCATCTTCCATCCCAATCCATGCAGCAACAGCCGTCTCATCCTCTCCATCACTCTACCAATTGCCTCTTTCGGCAACAGTTCATTCCATCCTTGCTCTGGACGCGTAAGTTGCGCGAGATGTGGGCATTAGATCTTAATCAGTGGAATGTTTACATATGTGAAATCGGGACCGTGTCAAAACAGCAACGACATTTGCGCTAAAAGTGTCGTAACTTTTTTCATTGTTATCGCAGACGGATAAAATTAGCACCAATCAATTTCTCTTTACAAGATCTATCCAACGATAGCACTTTTGTGACTGAAGCTTAAAAATTTCAAATTTTCAACTTTTTTGCCTGCTGTTCAAGAACTGCGAAACCTATATGGTTCAATTCATCTCAATGAGAGCAATCACGCGGAATATTGGTTGAACCGGTACGATCACCCTGAACAAAGTTATGGGATCTTTGCGCAAACGTCGTTGCTGTTTTGATACTGTCCCGTGAAATCAAACCATCACTTCGATTACTTAGGCTAGATATGTGTGGATATCAGGGTGAAAATATTATTTTTTTACTGAATTAAATTTTGCTTGAAAAAGTATATATATATGACGCGATTTGCGAGAGTTTCAAAATGGCAGGTGACCCGGCCAAAATCGATCGGCTTGGATTTCGTTCAAAAGTTACTTACAGGTATTTTCTGGTATAAGGAATCGATTGGAAGTGGTCTTGTCATCAGAAAATGTCTCTTTCGCTTGCTATGAGGGCTTGAATTATTAGGCTCGCCGCGCAGTGAGGCGAGTTGGATGCATGTCTGAGGCCACTGCGCCGCACGTTTTTGAGATATCGAAATGAAAATTTGCATTTTATTAGCCAAGATGTTGCTCTAAACAATCAAAAAAGAAAAACGTGAAAATCTTCAACTTTGAATTTTTTATAGACTTTCAAGTTTGATGGGGCGCAGACATCGCGTTCCTCATTTTCTACCAACCAAACCTATACAGTTGTATAGAGCATGAAAAGAGCTTTCGAATGAACTATTGGGTTTTAGAAACTTAGGATGCGCTGGAGTTTCCCAATCGATTAACTAGGTGCGGCAATGCAAAACCGCACGTCCGAGGTCGCATCGGCCGCGCAGTCTCGCATGCAGACGCGAGGAGGCTACTTTTAGACTTCTTGTATTGTTTTCTTGTATATAAATCATGATTCTGATTTAAACTGAACGTTTTCGGCATTAAAAGTTATTACAATAATATTACACAGAAGTGATGATTTGATTTTTCCACATTCTCTTAATATTCTGATCGAATTGATTTTAGGGATCATTCGTGTTCTCTCATCTCTTACTCTTTTCGTGAGTGCTAGATTTGCATTATTGTTATGATTAGAATATTAGCCTAAGTACGTGAGACTATAAACGCTATTCTTTTTCAAACCGGCAAGCTCACTTCATTTCGTCCCTTCTTCTGCTTCTCATGCGGCTGCCTTCCATCGCGCTCTAATAACTCTGCCCTCAGGAAGGATACATCACGGATAACAGTTATGGGGGTGGAAGTGGAACAGTTGGAACGTGGATTTGCCCTGAAGTCCGGCAACCGTCCGGCGATTGACCCCGAAGCAAAGACCTATATCATGGTACTTGCTTTTAATTATTCGTGTCATCACTAATTAGTATTTGTGAAATTAATAATTATCGTCTATATTTTTAATAATTAAGAAATCCGCAATCAGCTTGGAATTAAATATGGTTAACAAAGGTGGAATCTTTAGGCAGAGACCGAGCAATGTTGGAAGGCGCACACGAGAGCTGACGCTGCAAGAATTGTGAAACAGATGACGGCTTCCACAGTAAACCATCGGCCCAAATTCCGCCCGGGACAAATCCCGACAACGCAACAAGCACACGGAGTCGTTGTCCGCCATCTGCGACTCCTACAGGATCAGCCAGATCAAAAAAGGAGCTGCAGCCTGACAACTGTTGAAGAATCTGATTCGAAGAACGAAGATGCTGCTATGGCACAAGAAGAGGAGATCTTCGAGAAGATTGATCAGATGAAACATGACTTGTTCGTAGACGATAATGAGTCAGATGTTCCCGTCAAAAAGATTCGTAGATAAATGTTATTACCATTCATTTGTGTTTGATATCATACACATTTATGTCTTTTAACTAATGGTTACTTATTGTTATTAAATTAATGCTGAAAACGTTCAGTATCAGTATGCCAATTAAAATCAGAATCATGATTTATATACAAGAAAACAATACAAGAAGTCTAAAAGTAGCCTCCTCGCGTCTGCATGCGAGACTGCGCGGCCAGAATGGCCGATGCGACCTCGGACATGCGGTTTTGCATTGCCGCACCTAGTTAATCGATTGGGAAACTCCAGCGCATCCTAAGTTTCTAAAACCCAATAGTTCATTCGAAAGCTCTTTTCATGCTCTATACAGCTGTATAGGTTTGGTTGGTAGAAAATGAGGAACGCGATGTCTGCGCCCCATCAAACTTGAAAGTCTATAAAAAATTCAAAGTTGAAGATTTTCACGTTTTTCTTTTTTGATTGTTTAGAGCAACATCTTGGCTAATAAAATGCAAATTTTCATTTCGATATCTCAAAAACGTGCGGCGCAGTGACCTCAGACATGCATCCAACTCGCCTCACTTCGCGGCGAGCCTAATAATTCAAGCCCTCATAGCAAGCGAAAGAGACATTTTCTGATGACAAGACCACTCCCAATCGATTCCTTATACCAGAAAATACCTATAAGGAACTTTTGAACGAAATCCAAGCCGGTCGATTTTGGCCGGGTCCCCGGGTAGTTTGATTCTATATGATTCTCTCGCAAATCGCGTCATATATATATAATCCAAGAAATTCTTAATTTCAGCAAGCGGAGGATATGCTAACTTGGGCCCGCAGTATCGCGAGGAGCAGCATGACCCGGGAATGTACTACAACAACGCGGGGCACTCCTCTACGCCTCACAGGTATTTTCACGAAAAAGTTTAAATTTCTTTGCAATTTTTCGCTTGTGATTAAGCAATTAAAATTACTCATGTATATATTATACTCCTACTCATCACAATTAAGATTTATTTCATCAGCAAAGAGTTGCAAACGGAATTCAAACTGCTCGAACTGAATCCTTAAATTGATTATTGCAAAAATAGTTTGAAAGTCGACAAGTTGTATGAAATGTTGAAAGAAAGTGTTGTTCTTAAAAAAATGGTTGATTGGAAGAAAAGTTCTTGTCCACTTGATCTAGTGCTGGCTGTTTCCTCTCTTTTTTTGCCATTTGTTGGCGTCAGGATGTTGGCATGTAAGATGGATGAGATGCTGGTTTGGAGGCATTGGGATGAATACAGCGTCATGCAGCCCCCTCCGACCCGTCCCCCCTCAGGGCTCATCCCCAACCGTCTGTCGGTTCCCCCCGTCCCTCCCTCCCTCTCCATAAGCCAGGCCCAGAAGGCTTACAATTAGTAGACGTTCTGTTCCCAGTGTACAATCATGCTCGTGAAAATTCATTTCATTACTACTTGCAATCGTAGCTATTTTTTTTTAATTTTAGAGATCTCAATTCTTTTGTATTTCATATGCATTTTCGGTTACTGTTTTACTTCCATATCCAATATTTTGTAATGCCTGTCTTACTTATTACTGAATGTGAAATCTGCCCAACCCCCGAATCACATGGTGATATATTCAATTCTGCGGGCTGCCCCGATCTCTTTCTTATTATCTCTCTCTCTCTCTTTCTTTCTCTCTCTCTCTCACTCTCTTGCTCTCTCTCTTTCCACTTCTCTTTCGTTCCCTTGCTCTCACTACCACATTTGCTCTCTGCTTCTCTTCCGTTTCTCACCATCACTCCCTTAACCATCTCTCGCGCCTTCTCCATATCTCAAGTTTTGCATCGTCAGAAGCGCGAGCCAGCAGCTGGCAGACCGGCCCTCTCTGTCTATGATGGATCAAAGTATTCCTCCCCTCCCACCAGTCGGGAAGACAGGCAATCGTGTGGACAGAGAGAGAGAGAGAGAGAGAGAGAGAGAGAGAGAGGGAGCACCAAGTCAACAGACCCCAGGCTATAAGCTAACTAAGGCCAATAAGGCTAATCTCCTACTGACCATCGTCTTCTTCACAACAACATGCAACCTCAATTGCGAACTCAGATATTGCTTTGTGAGTTTTAGATATTCTCTCAATTCGTCTTCACTTTGCCACTCTCTCTTGTCGACACCATCAGCTTCTTTCTTGCTCGCTCTCCCCTCTCTTCATTTCCACTGTTATTTCTCACTCGTTCACTTTCTTCCTCTCTCTTGCTCTTGCATGTACATCTGCTCGCAGTTAACTGTCACCTGCTTCTGTCTCTTTTACTGCCTCATTACATAGTCTCGTAGTCACTCAAACATCTTGACAAGTACTACCACACCTATCGCTTCGGCCACTGCCACTATAACAACAAGAAGACAGCGGAAGAGGAGTGAAAGGAAGAGAGAGAGAGGGCATGAGAAAGAAGAGAATGATGATCAGAAAGCGAGAGAGAGAGAGAGAGCATAAGAAAGAAAGAGAGTGGTGATCAGAAAGCGAGAGAGAGAGAGTGAACTTTTGTTTGTGTCTCTTGCCTCTCCCATCGTTGTCTGTCCACTCTTTCATTCTCCAAGAAGCTTCTCATATTTGAGCGTCGAAGATGTATACGATATTGTTGTCACCTTCCAGAGAGATCCCATGTCTCATGACTTCTTTCAGTCTCCTGCCAGATTGCTTCCATCCGTTGCTAAAACCCAATTCTCACTCTAAGAAGTGCCTATGAATGATGATGTCCTCCTGGAGATTCTCCCACTTGTTCCCATGTCTAGTAGGCCCGAGCATATAGCATTAGTTCGAATGCGCTCACATTTTGTCAAGGTTTACACGAAGTAAGGGCAAAGGAGAAGCCGCCCTAAGAATCGTCTTCTTCTTTGCCACTGCCCTCGTGTCAGTCCTATGGGAAACTTGTTCGCCTTTCTAGACTTGCTTAGTGTTGAAATTGAGGATGTATGCTACTTGCAATTTCATTTCAAATATGGCAAATGTGTAATTCTTCGGATTTTAAGTAGGCCTTGGTAATTCGGGAAAAAATTGAAGGCAAGCGCTCTTTCTTTTGTTTGCGAGGAAAGTTTTGTATGTGCAAGTGTCAAAACAACCTTCTACATGTGATTGAATTCCCTGCATCTCTTGTCTGCATTTCCAAGCACAGCTGGCGGGATGATAAAGAGACGAAAGTGAGTGGTGCTTGATTCTGATTGTTTTCTGGCATCGCAGGTTCCATCCCTTCACTCCCCCTTGATCTTTTCCCCTTTCGCATGCATCCTCTGCTTTCTGCCACAGCTGGGCCCTTCTTGCAGTTACTCGAGGTGTATTTTGGCGACTTTTTCTTCATCTCCAGCTGCATCACTCAAAGAGTTCCCCAGATACCATTTCTCTCTCTCTCTCTCTCTCTCCTCTCTCTAGACTCACACTTTCTCTCTCTCTCACTCTCTCTCTGTCTCTCTCTCACTCTCTCTCTCTAGACTCACACTTTCTCTCATTCTCTCTCTCTCTCTTTCTCTTTCTCTTTCTCTCTCTCACTCTCTCTCAATTTCTGCTTCGTTTTATCATTCTCCCTACCCTCTCCACTCTCGCCACTCAATGAAGGCCTAGCTCATGGATGATGCCCACCCTCCTTCTTATTCACTGCGGCTTGTCTGCCTGGACATCCGCTGTTCCCGCTGTCGACCAATTAGCTTAGTCGCGTGCTTCCTCGCTTGGTTGTCTCATCATTTCATTCTCTCTCTCTCTCCCTCTCTCTCTCTCTCTCTCTCTCTCTCTCTCTCTCTCTGCTCTCTCCTTTATTCCTTTTCCCTCTCCGATCTCGAATCAGCCACCCGCTGTCTTCCTGCCTTGTGCCATCCTCTCCCTTCTGCCACTTCCTCACAAGATCATCCCAAACCAAGCTCCTCTTGACACGTTGGCCCATGCTATATCAACTGTGAGGCTAACAATACATTTGTACTCTTTCCTTGACCCACTGCGCTCTTTTGAAGCGGCAGACAACATCCCACCATTAGACAATTTGTCTGGAGTTGCATATAAAAATATCTTGGCTCCCCAATCCGTTTGAATTTGCCATTCGCGTCCCTTCCACAGTTTATGCCCCTAGTTTTTTTTATAGTCTTTGGCGTGAACGCTTTCCTCCCTCTGTATCCTATTCCTTTCAGTCTCACTCCTATCTCACGTTGCCGCGTGCCTCTCCTCTATTCTCTCATAACATTTCTGTCTCTCTCTCTCTCTCTCTCCTGCAAATGCTAGCCTTTCTCTTGATTAATCGGCATGATGACTTTGTGAGGTTTTCTGTAAAAAAAATATTCCTGGTTGTCATTCCTCCCATCCCGTTCACTCTTATTGCTTTTTCATCAAAACAATCTTGCGTTTGAAATTTAAATCTGCATTGAAAGGCACTCCAATTTGTCAGACTGCAACAGGCTTTCACTGCAAGAAGTAGAATTGCCCTGACTGCACGGGCCATTAATCGTGTCGCCCTGGCAGAGAGATAACCCGTGAATGTGAGATATGGCGACGTCCCCTCCCCATTCCAGATCCTTCATCCTGGAGCATACAAATCCACAACTATTCCTGCCTGACCAAATGTCACAACCAGTGGACATGTGTTTCCGTTTCTCTATGATCGGCAGAGTTAGATTTGCAACTGTGACCGGCTAGTGGGATGTTGAGGTGACGGAGAGAGAGAGAGAGAGAGAGAGAGAGAGAGAGAGAATAGGAGGAGGACGAGGAGGAGGAGGAAGTGAAAGAGAGAGAGAGTGAGAGGAGAGAAAGTGAGAGGAGAGAATGAGGGAGAGAGGATATACCAAGACTTAGGGCAAGAAATAAAAGGTCAGTGAGTGGCTCCCGTCTTCCCTCAGAATCCATACCCCAATCTACTCGCTCACTACTTCTATGCCATCTCCATCAATTTATCTTCTTACTTCACTCTTCTGCTATTCATCTTTCTATCTCTCTCCTATTTCCATTTCTCTAGTCTATCTCTCTTTCTTTCTTTCTCTCCTCTCTCCCTTTGTCTGCTCATCTCTTGCTGCCCTTCGCATTCGCCGTCCACCAATTTGTCATGCATTGAAGGTTCCAGCAGGAGTAGGCTGCATTTTCGTAATTTGCATACTATCGACAAGGCCGCGTGAAGTAGAAGACATCCACGGATCCTTGCGAAATGTTCTCTGTTGTTGTCATTTTCAGCTGCTGATACTTACGATTGCATTTGTCAGATATGCCTTTAGAAATCCCGTATATGTTTCTTTACGTGAGCCTTAAACGTGCCGACACTGATTCTGTCTTTATCTTTTTATCCTTGTAGTTTGAGTCTAACCCTGAGTCAACACGGAGCTGAGCATCCGCATAAAAGGGATGCGCTGCCGCCACCCCCTCGGCGACGACCTCTTCACGGTCTCAGACACTGAGAATGAACCAAGCAGACCACACGGAGTACCCTCCACTTCCTCTCCAACCCTAGTCTACGATGAAAGGGGGCTGCAGAGCCCTCCTGTAGAAGACCCCATGTCGCATCATCACCACAGGAGACGAAGCAAGCCAGAACATCGCCAGCACCAAGGGCCCCTCTCACCACCCCCTGTGGTCTACAATCAGAAGTCCCACCACCCCCATGATCTCCCGCCCCCATTACCTCATCCCCTCTGCTGCGAGGCTTTTGAGCAGGGCGTGAAAATGAGAAGAGCCAAACACGACAGGCCGTGTAATGTGGACAAGATGAGGGAGTTCGTGCAAAAGAGTTTTCAACCATAATTCTTTGTGTCAGAAAATGAAAACTGAAGTCAACATTAATAATAGACGCTGTGAAGTTGTCAAAGCTGCGTTTAAAAAAATGTACATTAGAGATGATATCGTCACTTGTGTTAAAAAATAATCTATTGAAAGTATAACACCTTAATAAGAATGATATGTTTATACAATCCTGTTCTTTCAGCCATCGCCATCACACTTCTCACACAGCGACTCGACTCGCAGTCGCGAACACGCCCAGCCACAACAGCTACGGAGACCATCCGGCTCATGTCAGTCTTCAGAGAGAGAGAGGGGGGGAGAAGAGAGAGAGAGGGGAGAGAGAGACAGAGAAAGAGAGAGAAAAGAGGAGGAGGGAGAGAAAGTACATGACAAGAAAGGGGAAGGAGACAAGCGTATGCGTGCAATGTTTACGACAAGTCGTTCGTGTGGAGCCGAGAACGACCGGGCGCAGCTCGGGATTTGAATGGGCAATAGCCATGAATAAGAAAGCGAGATCTCTGTCTAAGACGGCCCGGCCCGTTTCTCTCCGGTGTTTCAGCGAATTTGAGCAGCATATGAATGAGTGCCCGATTCTGTCTCCTAACGGCTAATATTTTATGCAGAGAATGAATCAACGGACTCTATTGACGCCGATTTAATTCAACGGACTCCTTGCAATGTGGTATTGCGATTTATGGAGACGAGAGAAAGAGTACAAATAGTGGAGAGATCGAAATGCTGAAATGTCTTATTTTACGGCAATTTGGCGGGAAGAATTTGGTAGCGGATAGCCGAGATTCGATTAGCCAGCAAGTTGCGCATGTGCTCAAGGAGATAAGAAAAGTCATCATTGCTATCGCTCTCTCACTTTCTCTCTCTCTCATTTTCTCATTTTCTCTTTATCTCTCTCAATCTCTACCTCTCTCTCGTTTTCTCTTTATCTTTATCTCTAATCTTTTTACTCTCTCCATCCGCAACAACAAACGGAGGCTAATAAGCCAGAGCGAAGTCTTCTCCTGTGTCGCGCTCGCTCTCGCGCAGCTCCTAACACTTCACCTCGAAGCTTCACACCCTTGGATGTTTATCTCTGTTTTTTTTTTTTGCTTTCTTAAATATTCCTCTTTTTCTTCATCTGTTTACACAATGCTCTGAAAAAGTGAAATATTGTGCTGGATGGTTGATGCTCTCCTTTCGTGTCACATTTGTGTCCAAAAGGAATACTGTTGTATAATTTGTCTAGATTAGAATACCACACCCTTCACTCCCATTTCTTGCACGCTATTTCAAAGGACGATATCGAGGATATCCTTTCAAGTTGAAGAGAAAAAAAGGAGAAACATGATTCTGATCCGGCGTGTTGTTTACTTGTAATCAATTCACCACGGGGAGCCTTAGGCTCGAGTTGCTTCCAATCTATTCCTTACTTGCCATCCTGCTCATCACTCTTTGCTTCTTTCTGTCGTACTGTTTTAAATCACTTCCTTTCTTTCTGATTTCTCTGCTCTCTCTCTCTCCTTTTCTCGCTCTATCCTTCTCTCTCCCTCTCACTCCTTCTCTCACTCCTTTCACTCTCTCCCTGTCTCTCTCTCCCTCTCTCTCTCCTTCTCTCACTCCCTTCACTCACTCTCTCTCTCTCTCCCTCTCTCTCTCTCTCTCTCTCTCTCTCTCTCTCTCTTCCGTCTCGTGCTCTCGTGCTTTTTCCAGATACTCCCAGTCAGCAGTCATATGCATTCAGTTTCTATAATCCGGTCCAACAGTCGCCGCGAAACTTGACCATTGTACCCGCTGTGGCTAGATCTTCTGTCTCTCCATTTCATATCCCGGGAGCCTGTGAGGGAGGGAGGGAGAGAGAGAGAGAGAGAGAGAGAGAGAGAGAGAGAGGGGAGACTGAGCTTCACTTTGCCATCCCGTGAAGCGGATATCGCCTTCAATATTTCATGCTTCGTGGTTGAATCGGAGAATCAGACGCAGTCCACTGAATCCCAGAGTCCATTGAATGAATGAAAAGGGCAGGACATGCAGACCTTTGGAGGAGTATCTCTCGCCCGCTCCACCGGGAGAGATGTGGAACAAAGGGAGTGGAAGAGAAGTCGAGGGCGCTCAGGTTTGCCCTCCCTTTCCGAGACCTTCGAAGAGACTCTTCATATCACAGATGCGAGAAGTATCCGAATACACTGGCATGGACTTATTTCCCTAATTCTTTTGAAGCCCTGCTATCTTTATTGCTTCCCTTTCCAGCCATAACAAGTTTATCTCTAGTTTAGTGGTTCTCTTTGTTGTAGTCTTGGCCATCACTGCAACATTCTTTTTGATCGTCTGCTTTACGCAGTGGAAACCGTCTTCTGTTTACATGCTTACTAATTCAGGCTTAAAGTGGCAGTTGCAGTGTTTTGGAAGAGACAGCCAGGTTGAAACTGTTTCTCTCGAGAGTGGGACACTTGGAAGAGCAATTTGTGCACTTTGGTTGTGAGAGAGCTGCCCAGGAAGAGAGACAACTCAGAAGTATACCTAGGTAAATAGCGCGTGGCTGCATTCTCAGGAAATATTTTACTCCGCCAGAGAAGCAACTGCCCAAACCCGTATCCATTTATGCAGTGGTGGAGATCGCTTTTCGTCTAGCAGAGTGGCTAATTTGGCTAATGGACTTGCTGTATTCTTTTTTTCCTGAAACGTCTTCTGTGTATTCATAATTCACTGCGGTGTATTCGACGTAAGGAGACATTTTACTCGGCTAATGCCGGCTAAGCGGCTGTAGCAATAGGGCGGCTTTCTTATGATTTGTATGAAGAGGGCTGGCTTGCTCGTGGATTTAATGAAAATCGGAGAGGGAGTGAGAGTGAAGAGAGAGAGAGAGAGAGAGAAAGAAAAATGGTGATTAGAGAGACACACAAAGTGGGAGAGAGAGAGAGCGCGAGCGAGCGAGAGAGTAAGAACATCAGTTTCATTTCTCATGCGCAGCTGTCCGCAGACGACTAGCAAAGCTGCAGTTTCCTGAGTATCCAAAAATTGCCTGGGACCGTGGTTCCCTGTTATTTAATAGAGGCTTCCTCCTTCTAGTGATCTTTTAGAGAATGAAAGATTCAGAGAGAAGCGAGAGATCAGTGGAATTGAGAGATATCGCCGGTGAAAAAGAAAGGTAAACAATGACCGGGAACGCGACTGGTTCTAGAGGCTCTGTCCGAATTATGATGGGCCTTGACAAAGGAAGTGACTGTGGAACTGCCGAGCAGCATTCTCTTCGATTGTCTCTTCTCTCTCTCACACACTCTATCTCTCACGCTATCTTTCTCCCTCACTATTTTTCCTACCTCGCAATCCTTCAATGGAAACCCAAAGAGACAACAGCAACACTTCTGCGACCGATTCACTATCCCTTCTATGACTCTTTGCCATTCTGTTTCTTCGTTCGTTTTATCTCTAATTTTGTTTCTCACATTCTCTAGCACTAATTCTCTCTCTTTCTCTCTATCTCTTTCATTCACTCTATTTCTCTCTCTTTATCTTCCATCAATCTCTATTTCTCACCCACACTGTAGTGCTTTGATGTCACATCAGCTGCGAAAAGAGACCCGATGCAGCTTCTGCTGGCCACATGCCTATTCTCATCAAAATCGCCCGCCGCCAGCTCTGGCTGAGAATTCTTCGGACTACTAGCCTTTCCTTGCATCCTGAATCTTTCATATCTCTCTTTCTATATCCCTCTCGCTCTCTCTGTGTCTCTCTCTCTCTCTTTTCTAACTTCCTTTTCCGCCAACTTTATCCCTTCCATCTGCTCTTACCATTTCATTCACACTCTTCTTTCCGTTTCTATTGTCCTCCACTTCGCATCTCTCCTCTGGCTTAAAATAAAATTGACTCAGCGCAACTCCATCAATTTCCTTTGATCCTTCCGCTCTTTGAAAGACCCATTTTCTTCTTTTAGGCATATATTTTGCAAGAATACAGTTTTGAGTATTTATTGCATTCTAGTTCTTGCTAAAGTGTATTATATGAAAAGACTTGAGAAGAAGGAAAGAGAGAGGTTGAATAAGAGAACAAGAGAGAGAGAGAGAGAGACAGTCAGAGAGAAGCGAGAATAATGGATGCGAGAGAGGTAGAGATAATGAGAGAGAAGGAACATGTGCTCACAATTTCGTGTGGCACTGTGCTTTGATCAACTAGGCGATAAGGCATGTTTGTCTCGTGTGATACTTGAAAAGACTTCAACTTCTATTAGCTCTACCAATTTGTTAGCTGGCAAGAGAAGTCAACATTGTTCATATGACAGTCACTTTGTGCATATCCGAGGAATCCGGTTCTGGCTTCCTCCCCGGAAGAGAGCAGATAATAGTAGCCCCTCCTTTTCCTTCACCGCCCGCTGCTACCGCCATTCCTAGTTTCATTCATATTTCTCATGCCTATGATTCCTAGAGGCGATTCTACACGAAAGAGGTGAGAGAGAGAGAGAGAGGGAAAGGGCGTGACTCTCCCATTCTGTATATTGAAGGCGTACTAGCAGCCTTGTACAGTCCTGATTCGGCTACTCCTCCCTCTGCTGTCTCTTCCTTTGCACTCTCCCTCCGCTTATTAGCATCTCTTCACAATTTCCTATTCAGCACTCCCGTCCCTCAGTCTATGGCCCTTCCTCCCTTCCGCACAAATCTAATTCAAATCACATCATGCTCACCTGCTGGCAGTTGATGCCCATCGGATGGTCTTACCATTCTAGTGCGAGAAGTTGGCGGAAGAGAGAATGAGAGGGAGAGAAGAGATGCTAATGGTATTCTCCGCCCATGTGCGAATGGTCTCTCTCTCCCTCTCTCTCTCCCTCTCTCTCTCTCTCTCTCTCTTTCTCTTTCTCTATCTGTCTCTCTCCCTCTTTCCCTATCCCTGCTTCCAATCCACCTCCTCGCTTGATTGTCTACGCCCTGGCATCGAAGGTCGCCCGGTCAGTCTTCCGTAATGATGGTCCGAAGAAGGCGGCCAAGAGGATGCGCACCAAGTGCTTCTAGCATGATTCTTCGGCTATTCTCTCTCTCTCTTTCTCCCTCTCTCTATCTCTGTCTGTCTCTCTATCTTTCTCGTCAGTCTCTCTCTCTTTCTCCTCTCTCTATCTATCTCTTTCCTCTATCTCTCACTCTTTTCACTCTCCTTGAGACTCTAATTCACCCTCCATGCAGAGAGCTTGTTCTACTGACGGTGGTCCACAACCGCATCTCATAGTGTCTCTTTTCTCTCTCTATCTCTGTTTCTGTTTCCTTCTCTCTTCATTATGCTTGACTTCCATTTCTTCCTCATTTTCCTTTTCCGCGGTATCTGTTCTTCCTTACTTCTCTCTTGTGCTCTTCCCTCTCTCTCTCTCTCTCTCTCTCTCTCTCTCTCTCTTGTACTCCTTCCCTCTCGCTGTCTCTCCTCTCTTCCTCTCGACATAACACTGTTGACTTTTTCATCCCTCAGTCTTTCTCTCCATGATGCTGAGAGCCTCTCTTCTTCTTGTATCCTATTTGACATTATCCTTTTTTCCCTCCTCTGGCCCTCTTCTCAGGTCTCCTGCACTTCGTTGACCGATGCCTTCTTTCTCACCAATAAGACTTCATTGTCTCTGCTCCCGGCCTTTCCACTTCTTGTCTCACCGCCCCTGGGCCCTTCACCTCTATTCCCTCTTCTCTTACCTTTTTGGCTTTCTTCTTTTCGTTCTTTCTTCATTTTCTTATGTTCTACCTCCATCTCTCCCGCTTGTTCGCTTTCTCTCCGACTCTCTCTCTCTCTCTCTCTCTCTCTCTCTCTCTCTTTCTCTTTCTCTCTCTCGTCTTCTTTCTCTCCCTCCTTCAAATTCCTTCTCTCTTCACCTCGTCAACTCAAGAGTACCGCGTGGCCCCACTTTGTGTAGCAGAGCACGCGTATACACACACGTGTTTCATTTACTTCTCGTTATGTTCTCTCTTTCTCTCTCTCCCTCTTTCTCTCTCTCTTTCTCTCTCTCTCTCGCTTCCTTCTTTTCACTCTCACTTTCCTTTTGTTCGATTGATGTCTCAATCCGCTCACTTCGTCTCTTTCTGCCTCTCTCACTATCTCTGTTATTATCGCATCCTTATCTTCTTGACATCAAGCTTAAAAGCTCCCAATCTATTCAGTCAGATTTTCCCGATCACCACTCCATGGCTCCTTTATGTTAAAGTAATTTAGCATCCTTCGTTTCTCTCATTCCCGCTCATACAATGAGCCAAAACGTTATATATATATATATATATATATATATATATATATATATATATTAATTTGAAGATTTACAAAGTAGACGGTTTGTAATGGGTTTTTTCCCTTTCGTGGCTTTTATCTGATTGATTGATACTCACTGACACGAATAATCCGCTTCTCCCTGACAAGAGCGTTACAAATGGGCAGCACTGATGCTGTCAAGTGCCTCTGCCGCTTTCCATTTACGAGGCTCTTACTGCTCCGTTGAGCCCCCTTTTGTATTTGTAACTCTCCCTCTCTCTCTCTCTCTCTCTCTCTCTCTCTCTTTCCATATTTGCCACTTAGTCGCTGGCAGTAAACAGTCTTATTCCATCTTTTGCCCTTCTCCCTGCCTTTTCCTACTCGTAAGTGCCTACAAACAATGATATCAGGGGTGATCTTGTCTTTGATTGCCTCGCGATGTATAAGTGAATCACAATGTACATATTTAGTCTCACCATTTCTGCTTATCTCCATCG
The DNA here is from genome assembly GCA_945643635.1 of Allodiplogaster sudhausi. Taxonomy (NCBI): domain Eukaryota; kingdom Metazoa; phylum Nematoda; class Chromadorea; order Rhabditida; family Diplogasteridae; genus Allodiplogaster; species Allodiplogaster sudhausi. The sequence continues at coordinate 2,658,647 of CALZFC010000031.1, read as the reverse complement.
TTTGTCTTGCCAATTTTGATCTGAACCATCACTATTTATAGATAGATAGAGAGAAGAGAATCACTTCCTGTCGTCTGTAGCTTTATGTTTTATGAATTTTCTCTTTCTTTCTCTCTCTCTCTCTCTCTCTCTCTCTCTCTCTCTCGCTTTCTATCGATGCAATTGAATGTGAATGCATCTATTGCCCGAGGGCTCTGCGCACTCCCCCCTCCAGGCAAATGTTTGCACGTTCGATTCGTCGTCACTGGAGGAAAGGCGAGGTGCGCGTGCTGACTGGGAGAGCTAAGCGATGACAAGGGAGAGAGAGAGAGGGAGGAAGACAGAGAGAGATAGAGACATTATGAAATGATGAGGAGAGAGTGAAGGGGAGAGAGAGAGAGAGCAGAGTGCGAAAGGAAGGAGAAGAAATGGAAAGGCGAAGAAGCATCGTCTCCGAGGGAGGCGATAGCTCGCCCTTTTTGATCAACAATATTTCTTCTCCTTCTCGCTCCTCCCCTGTCACTGTTTTTGCTTGCGTGCAGCTCATTTTCAACACACAGACACTTGTCTCATCTCTCGCTTGTAGATACAGGGATATTATTTACCTGTTGCTTTTCTCTCCTCTCTCTCTCTCTTTCTCCGTCTCTCTCATCTCTCTCCTTCTCTCTCTCTCCTTCTTTCTCTCCTTCTCTCTCTCCTTCTCTCTCTCCTTCTCTCTCTCTCTCTCTGTCTCTGCATCTCGCACTCTCTTTCTGAACTCTCTCACCTAGTTGCTTTCCTATCGACCCTCTTTATCTCGTCCGATCTCTTCGTCTGCCTCTGTTCTGCCTCCTAATGCGCACACTTTCCTCTATCCATCTTATTCCCTGTCACATGGCATGGATGTTCCGTTTTCTCTCTCTCGTTCTCTCTTCCTTTCTCTCTCTTCAAATAATTTTAGTGATGTTGTGCCTTGACACCTCCCACGACTAACATCTTATGACTTTTGGACGGATTACTTTTCTTCCGTCATGTGCGTCCCTTGTCTTATGTCAACTTTTTCCCTTAATTCTGGCTGTTCTCCGGTACTCATGATTTCTCTTTCTATTTCTTGTAACCTCTTTCTCTCTCTCTCTCTCTCTCTCTCTCTTTCTTTCTCTCGCTCGCTCTCTCTCTCTCTCCATCTCTCTTTCTCTGGTTCGGCTGGTTATTAGCAGCACGCGCATTCATTCCCGCCTTCTCCTCCTCCCTCATGCACACTCAGTCCCCCCCCCCTCCTCAATCGTGTTCACACGCTCTCCAGTTATCGATTCGCTTCTTGTACGAAGTAAAAGTCAGACTGGTAGAGCGGGGATGGGTGAGTCGTCATTTCTAACAGTCCATCCCCCTCCCCCCACCGTCTCTCCCTCTCCTTTCCCTTTTCCTCCCTTTCTTGAAGCTCCTTGCCCCTATCCTAAGCTCTTTACCTTATTATCTTTTCTTTTGTTCTCTTCATGTCCCTTTCGTCTCCAAGACCCTACCATTTGGCCTGTTCCTGCCTGTTCTCTCTTTGGAACCAACGAAAGTTTCACGAGAGCGAGGAAAGAAGAGACCTCAACATTCACGAGGTCACTACTGCGGGCAGTGTTCTTTCCCTACCAGCAACACCATAGGAACACCTTTTTTCTCTCTCTCTTTCTCTTTCTCCAACTCTCTCGTTCCATTCTTTTCTTTCTCGCTTTCTCTCTCATTCTCGTGCTCTCTATCCCCTTTTCTCTTGTCGAACTCTCTCAATACCTATTCCCTGTCATTCTATTAGCATTTGTTTGGGCGATATGTTCCCCGCTGAACAGGACAACACCATCCATTACTGTTCCCTGTCACCAGTCACGCATTTGTCCCAGCCCCCTTCCATACCAATCCTCGTCCTCTCCCTCCAGGATACACCAAGATATATGTGTTCCCTCCACCCCTTTATTACAGGAGTATAAGACTTCTTCGAAATAATTAGCCCCCATATAACTCTTCCTTCAATGAGTCTTAATGCCCTTCCCTTTCGTCTCACCACTCTACTGATCATTAATTGACGGTGCATTTGTCTGCTCTTCTCTCTTCTTTTTATACCTTTTCTCACCATCTCGTTGATCTCTCAATTCTCTTCTCACCAGACTCCTCGCAACTGTGCCTCTTTTAGCTTAAGCCGCTGGATATCTTGCACAGAAATCTCTCCTTTTTCCAACTGGCACTGCGGTCTTGCTAATTAGGCAGAAAAAGGCGAGCAAAAAGCTAATTTGCTTAAGTGTCTCTTCGATTTGTTTTATTCGCTCATCACTTCTGCATTTTCTCGATGTGTTTTCACTCTTTCTGCCTTTCACTCTATTGTGCTCCCCCAGTCTCTCTTGCCTTTCCTCTCTTTCTCTTTCTCTTTCTCTTTCTCTCTCACTCTCTCCCTCTCCCTCTCCCCTCTCTCTCTAATCTTTTATCTCCCCCGAAGCGACTCTCCCGTGGATAATCCCCCCCCCTCCGCTGGAATTCATTGCACACCTGCTTGATGACTCTTCCCATCAGCTTAGCTGCTTTTCATCTTATCGGCATCTTTCTCTTTGAGCCCCAAATTTGGTTGCAGATGGTGAGAGAACGAAGGAGGGAATATCATGGAGAGTGAGAGAGAGAGCAAGAGAGAGAGAGAGAGAGTGACAGAGAGAGGAAATGAAAGAGAGAAGCATAGAGGGATATGGTGAAGAGAGAGAGAGAGAGAGAATGTATCCTGATGACAAGGGAGATAAACGATATGTATCCCCAGCTATTGTATATCCCTGGCTATTCGACTCGGGAACTTCCTCGATGACAAAATCAGGGATGCCGCGAATGTTTGCTCTGGATTGACGGCATTCAATTTGAGAGATGCAGGAAGAAAGAGAAGAGAGCAGACTAGAGAGAGAGAGAGAGAGAAAAGAGAGAGAGAGAGAAAGAGAGAGAGAGAGAAAGAGAGAGAGAGGGAGAGAGAGCGAGTCAAAGGGAGAAGAGGCTGAAAAGACAGAGAAAAAAAGAAGTTTTGGAAGAGCTAGAGCAAGACAAGAAATGCATCCTGGTGTCTGGATACGATTTTGTTGTGGTTGATCTTCTCTTTCACTTCCCATCATCATTTCTTAATTCACTTGGAATCCTTTGATCTAACTTCTCTCTCTCTCTCTCTCTCCGTCTCTCTCTCTCTCTTTCTCTCATTTCTCTCTCTCCGTCTATCTCTCTCTCTTTCTCTCTCTCTCCGTAACCCACTGTTTTTCTGTCTCTCGGTGACGAGTTCGGGAGGCACTCATTTGTTATTACCCCCAACTGCGCCTTGCCTAACCACAGATGTGTTCTGCCCATCTTCCCTTCTCGTGCTTCTTAGTATCTGCCAGCTCATACAATTCCCTTTCAACTTTTCTTGTTCTTTGTGTTTTTGTCGTTGCTCTCTTTCATTTTCTCTATCTTTACCGCACCTGTTATACTTGCAAAGTAATTCAATTTGGCGTCGTAAAGTTGATGGTGGCAGACTGTACGCGTTGAATGCGCGGCGTATTCGCATTCGCGCGAACTCACGGTATTTTCTCGTTTTCGCCCCTCGTAATGGGCACTGACGATGAATCTCTCTCTCTCTCTCTCTCTCTCTCTCACTCTCTCTCTCTCTCTCTCTCTCTCTCTCTCTCTCTCTCTCTCTGCAGAACGATCGAGTGCGCGTACGCCTAGCGTGTGCAGCAGCGGCGGCCCGCTGCATAGCAGCCACAGCCAAATAAGAAGACTCAGCCTCCCTCCTCATCCTCTTCTGATACCTCCACCCCCTCGGCGGATACCAAGTAGACCCCCCAGTCTTTCCCAGCCGCCTCCCTCCAAAGCCACAAAATGGCTTGCTGCTGCGTCAGTATATTCGACCGGCTCTTCCGTGCGGGACCGAGCACGTCCAAATCGGTAGGGAGCACATTAATAATCCCTGCTGGAACCTATTAGGCTCCAGACTGCCGTCCTTCTCCGCCCTGCCACCTGAATGTAATTTCAACGTGATTGATATCTCTGGAACGAGTAAATAGATGGGCTTCAACATGTTTCATAAGATAGATTGTCAAATGGCTTGGATACTGTAATCGGGCATTAATTTTTTCCAAAGGAAAGTATCTGATTTCTGATCGCCGCTGTGGTTGTCGCGGGGAATACAAAAATCAAGACGAGTACTGATGGTTGAAAAAGGTGCTTAAGTGGTTCCTTGGAGTGTTGTGAAAAACGTGAGATAATTGCTTTGTGAACCGTGAAATTGAAAAGTTATGTTAAGAGAGCCTCTCTGTAAGGATCAAGGAGTGTCTGCCCCGGGGAATTTTTGCTTTCTTTTACTTTGAAAACTTTATGAGGGATGTATCTGCAATTCATAACAAGGTTTAGGTGGTCAAAAAGTTTTGAAAAAAAATTTTTCTCTTAGATATAAGTCGAAATGTTCAAATATTTTGATTGACCATATTTACCGTTAAACTTAATATTTCTGGAAAATCTTTTCAGTGTTCGATTCCTTGTTCAAAACTACACAAAAAAAGTCCGTGGTGACCATTTCCGAACATTTTTATTTTTATGAGTTTTATCCAATTTAAGTTTTTCAAATCTGGTTTTCGGGCAATAACTTTTTTTTACCATTACGTCCAGAAAACCGAATCATCCATAAGAAAGAGGAGGAAAAACTACACATAACATGTGTCTACGAGGAAAAATCTCAGATACACTTTTTGGGTATCTGCTTTTGAATACGGGTTTCTGAGCAAATTTCGGCCTTGGCTGCAAACCATAATTTCTTTCAAACTTCATCAATCGTAAAACGGAATGTTCCATTCGATGTAATTTTTTATGCTCTTTCAAATGGTGTATACTTTGTTCGCAAAAGAAATTAGTCTAAAGGCCTAAAATTGACTTTTTCTGTTTTTGGCCAATTTCTGGTGTTGAAATACTCATTCTTTGGACCATTAATGGGTCATATAGGCAGACTTTCCACATAAACTTTACTCTACAAGAAAGAGCAGTTAAAACTGAGTCGGATACAGCTTTTTAATCAAAATCTGATTATACCTTTTTTAGGAATACGTATTTGAATGCTGACTGTTGAAGGCGATATTGCTGAATATTTTTTTGCAAATATTTCAAATTAGTTCTTTTGAAACATCTAGCACCCAATAACGGGTATTCCAGGATTCTTTGAAGTTCTTTCATGATATACCACTCAAAAGTACTCAAAAAGTCAAGAAATTTTATTTTTACAAGCCTAGATGGCGAAAAAACCAAAAACAGAAAAAGTCAATTTTAGGCCTTTAGACTAATTTCTTTTGCGAATAAAGTATACAACATTTGAAAGAGCATAAAAAATTACATCGAATGGAACATTCCGTTTTACGATTGATGAAGTTTGAAAGAAATTATGGTTTGCAGCCAAGGCCGAAATTTGCTCAGAAACCCGTATTCAAAAGCAGATACCCAAAAAGTGTATCTGAGATTTTTCCTCGTAGACACATATTATGTGTAGTTTTTCCTCCTCTTTCTTATGGATGATTCGGTTTTCTGGACGTAATGGTAAAAAAAAGTTATTGCCCGAAAACCAGATTTGAAAAACTTAAATTGGATAAAACTCATAAAAATAAAAATGTTCGGAAATGGTCACCACGGACTTTTTTGTGTAGTTTTGAACAAGGAATCGAACAGTGAAAAGATTTTCCAGAAATATTAAGTTTAACGGTAAATATGGTCAATCAAAATATTTGAACATTTCGACTTATATCTAAGAGAAAAATTTTTTTCAAAACTTTTTGACCACCTAAACCTTGTTATGAATTGCAGATACATCCCTCATAAAGTTTTCAAAGTAAAAGAAAACAAAAATTCCCCGGGGCAGGCGTCCATAGCGGCCTCCTTGAGTCTTACAGAGAGGCTCTCTTAAAGTGGTGGCTGGCCGCTAACATGTTCTAAATTGATGCAGAAAAAGTTGTCTACAATCAGCTGGAGAAGAGTGAAGAACCAAGTCAAGACGAATTAGCTTGCAAGGGATAAGAGAGAAATAGACAGAACGAGATCTGTTACTTTGATTACTATATGAATTCTCATGAGCTTGTCCGCAGTCATTAGCCTACATGCTCATTGAAGAAGTCCTTTCTTGTGCTAAAATGTAATTGTAGAAATGAGAGAAGTGCACTTTAGGCACATTTGCGCATTCCAGTGTGTTCATGGCCCTGAAAAGTCAAGGTTATTTTCGTTTGCCTCTACAATCCGTTGCTTTTAAGAAATTATGCTTCCCTGTAAGTTTAGCGACGACGATGAATTTAGCAAACAAGATCAATATATGCATTAGCTTTTGTGCTCCCTTTTTTCCTACATGTTTGAGCAAGATGCTAAAAACATAATGTTTGCAAAAAATTCACGAAAGGAAATATCTTATGGGCACATATCAAAGAGGGATTATTGCATTGTTCGGTATTCCTCTTGCACTCCTATGTCCATTTTCCATTTCCATTCACTGCCAGAGTCCTTTATGGTCGAATAAGTATAGCGCCGAATTTTTACAATAAACCTTTCACGCCTCGCCGCTTAGCCAATAGAGAGGGAAGAAGAGAGTGCTGTGCTTGGGGGAGCCCGGAGACTGTTTACGATATGACCGAGCCCGTACGGAGCGGCACTTTTTGATTTATGCGTCAGAGACACTGATTATGGCCTGCAGGCAATCGGGTTTTGCCCCTTCCTTCTACAGACACCGGATTACTTCTCTTCCCGGCACACCTTTAATAGAACCAGAGCTTTGCTTGTACATGTTCTGGAATGGGATCTAATGACTACAGTATTCTATAGATTGCTCTTATGACGACTACGGTAGTTGTCTTCTTGTCCATGCAGCACGAAGGAAAGCGTTGGTCTTGGAATGATTGTGGAAGGGTTGAGTGCGCGATCAAGGCAGACTTGCAAGAAAGGGAAGGCAATGAAAAAGACGATTTGAAGTCAGGAATGGGAAGGGAAAGGAAAGTGGACAAACACTCGAGTAGAAGGGAGAAGTAGACGAGAGCGGGGCAGAACACATAGGACTGGTTGGAGAGGCGAAGAGGGCAATATCATTCCATTCAATGGGGAAGAGAGATGAGAGAGAGATTGAGAGGGGGAGAGAGAGGAATAAATGAAATGATATTGAAGAAGGAAGAGAGGACGAAGTGGGCAATAGTATGAATTTCTCTTGATTAATTTCATTTTCCAGGTTGTCTCCTCCTCAAGTGCCGGAAACTATCGCAATGGCCGCCATCGGCATGACAGGTTATTATTAGTATTTTATTATTATGTTTTTAATTTAATTCAAAAATCTAAAATTCCTAGTGAAATATATGTGTCTCTTCTATTTCGAACTATGTCTGCTTTTGGCAGAAACTCTGGGAATCCTGCAGTTGTCGATGAATCTATGCTTTTCCTTTCCCCTATTAGTCATACAGCTCTTATTTGGTTTTCTTGTCTCTTTCCGTCATTCTCCGTTCTTTTCTTCACTGCCAGTCCGTACTTCTCCACATTTCATTCGCTTACAATCGATTCAATGCGTCCGAAAATTTTGCGTAAAATGCGGTGAGATCATTGGAAAATATATTTAATGTTTTCAGTTGTTGTCATAATTTCTGTTTATTTTATTTAACATAATTCTTTAACAAACTGATTAAACATATGATTTCTTCGTTAAGTTCGATGCTTGATCGTCGCGGAAGCATGAATGGAGGAGGAATCGTAGCGACCTCTGCGAGTGGCCACCACCCCTCCCTCGCCTCCTCTTCATCCCACCACGCTTATCTCGGCACCACCGGATACCGTAACACTGGATATGATGTCGACGATAACTACGGTATTTAGCAGGGTCATCTAGGTCATTGACTAAGCGAAGCGATAGTCGGTGTAAGTGCTAGAATTCTCGAGAAAGTGCGATATCCTGAAGTGGGGAGTAGTTTAAGAGTGTGAAATAATAACTGAAGTTATTCTATGTTCTTCCTTTCAATACCACTTCCATTGACAGGAAGGCAGTCTCCAGGTGGTGGTGGAGGAGGCTCTTCCATGACTGCTCTGGAGCAGCGAGTGAGAGAACTCGAGGCAGCCCTTCTCCTTCAGCAGAGAGGAGGCGAGCAAGGCGGTGGAGAGATCTACAACAACACTCCACGAAACGGACACAGGAACAGTCAGTGGAGGATTCTTATTGGCTGTTTGCCAGGAATGTTACGAAGAGAGTAAATGGCTCTGTTAATAATGGAAAGTGTTAGCATGTCAATTACTGTTTAGAATGAGACCAATAATGTAGTTTGTCTGCAGCTCCCCGCTTGCCCGGCACGACTCATGTCACCATCTCCAATGGCGCCCTCACCCCCTCCGTCATCTCGCAACTCGAGAAGAAGGATCACGAGATTCTGGCACTCCAGGTTTATTCATGCGCGTTTTTCCATATTAATTTGATGTTTTTTTTTCATATATCAGTGAATTATCAATTATAATAACATAATTAATGATTGATATCATGTCAGTGAAGGAAGTTGAATGTTGCATCCTTGAGGAACGCCTGGAGAAGCAGCAGCAGAGATACGAGGATGAGATTCGACTTGTCCTGGCAGACAAGGACAATGCGATGGGAGAGCACGTGCAGTTGAAGAACAGGTCAGTCCCCCTTACTCACTCTGACACTATATTTACTTTCTTTATTTCGTAGAGTATGATTTATTATTTAAGATTGTAGACGACGTTTTCTTTTTATCGATTTCTTTAACTTATTTGCTGATTATGTATGCATTTCCTTATGTAGACTCGACAAACTTCTTCGGGAGCTGGATGAATACAAGGAGAAAGTTGCCAGCGCCTCCAGTGGAACCAGCCAACGAATCTTGGAAAAGGTTTGGTTTTTTCATAAATATTTTATTTCTTCTCTATGCACTTTGCAATGTATACAGTCGCATGATGATTGTTGAGAAAGTCGTTCTGTTCGTTGTTTGGGGACAAATTTGTTTATCAAAATTTTTTGAAGTTTTTATTTGTGGGCTTTAGGAAATAATAACAACAATGCTTTGTATTTAGGACGAAGAAGTTCGCCGTCTGCATGAAGAGAAGGAGAGACTCGAAAAGGAGAAGGAAGAGATGAAGAGAGAGAAAGAGGAGAAGATCCTCGTGCTCCAGCAACAGAAGGAGGCTCTTCTGGAGAGATGCGAGAAGGTGGAGGAAGAGGCGAAGAGACTCGAAGAGACACTCATGGTCAGCCTATCTTTTCTTCCTTTTCTTCTTTTCTTCATTCGAACTCATCGCATGTTCAACATGTTTATTGCCTCTATTCGCTCTCACTCTTTCTGTCTCTCCCTCTTTCTCTCTCTCCCTCCCCCCCTCCCTCTCTCCCTCTCTCTCTCTCTCCCTCTTTCCCCCCTCTCTCTCCCACTCTCTCCCTCTCTCTCTCTCTCCATCTCAATCTCTTTCCCCCTGCAGACCCTCCGAATGGAGCAGTCGATGTACCAGCAGTCGTGCTCGTCTGGCTCGACTCCCCTGGCTGACGAAGTGCAGTCTTCCTTCTCAGAAGTCCGCACTCCAATTGCGGGTGGCAGCACGGGCGGGGATGGCCAGACCGCCTTCCAACCCACTCCTCAGCAAGGAGGCAGATCGGTAAGCCATCAAGGGTTGCAGGCTTATTTCATTGTACAAAGAGTACTGTAGAACACACTCAGTCCTCTTACTTATAGCTTCGTGAACCAATGGAAAATTTTTGAACCGTTATCGTGCGCCATATTTTCATGATTTCCATGTTATTCCGCTATTTTGATCGGTAGAAGATAACGTTTTTGAGATGCGCTACACGAAGGCGCACTCCACTTTGGGCGCTTCGGGAATCACAATCACTCCCTCCTCTTCTTCTGCCTCTCCTTCCACTGCTGGTATTCTTTTTTTATTATTGTTTCTATTAATTACAAACTGTTATAGAATAACTGTTAACAAAGTGAACCAGTGTATCTTGCTGTCCTTCTTCCCAGGTGGCACTCCCAAGACAGGCGGTGGCCTTCTGTCGAAATCTCTCTCCAATTACAACATGGACGGAGCTGGCATTGGACGCGCCAAGGAACTCCCTCCCAATCTCAGTCTCCTAATTAGGTCAGTCTAAGGAGAGTTTTGTTTGCGAAGGTAGGTCTTTGCCATGTTTTCTGGCACCGATTACACATGTTCTGCAGAACAAAAGTTGACGGAATTGTATTTGTTTTTTTATTAGCCTTCCAGGGTAATTATGATTAATTTCTCATCGCTTTTATCTTCATTATTTGCTTCAAAAAAGTTGTTGAACTATTTCACTATTGATCTCACTCGCTCTTTAATGCTTTTAAAGCAATTTTAATAGTTACAATGGTCAATTCAGAAAGCAGCAGAAGCAGGCGGTGAAGTGCCGTCTCCTCGTGCACAATCTCCGCGATGTCTGCCAGGAGACACTGAAGGGAAAGACACCCGATGCGAGGAAGCTCGTCGGAGTCCCTGGTTGGTAACGTTTCTATTCTTTTTTTATTTGTTTTTACTTTAATCTGTATTTAGTTGCTGTTATTGAGCCCTATCTATACTTCGGAATTTATTCCCTATTTCGAATAGTTGAAACCTACGAGGTATACAAGTGTTTCTTGCCTTGAAGATTCACGTGTATCCCTTGCAGGCTTCCAACTAGAGAAACGTTTTAAACGCATCGTTTTTATGTGCATGATAGACAAAGAAAAAGAACATTAGCAGGTATATAAAATGTAAGTTTTTTTCTCTCTACAAGGTGTTACCTTCCTTTAGCTGCTGGCGACGATTCTAACTCGGAGTCAGAGCCAGAAGTGGCGCAAGTCGATGGGGCTGCCATGCCTTTTGACACCACCGAGAGCTATGTCAGTCGGCACTTTAATATTGGAGCTCAACTATTGATTGATTGATTGATTAAGAAAGTTAATTAATCGATGGGAAATTTAATAAAAAAAATCAGCATTTACATAACTAATTAGGAGCATGCTTTAGCTGAAACGCCACGAGGCTGACCTGGAGCGCGTGGAGGCGGGGCTGGAGGAGATGCGAAGGGGTCTCATCGGCTACCACGGGGCGCACGTCAAGCGAGACATCGACAACGAGGCCTGCCGCGTCCAGTAGAGGGAGGGGTGCAGAAGGACCCCCTCAGAAACCTCCCTCAACACCCCACCCTTTCCATTCCCTCAGATATACATTCCCTTTGCTTTCCCTTGTAGAGGCCACACGCTTCTAGGCCCCGTTTTCCTAGTTCCGCAATCACTGCTATTATATCTATTATATTTGTATCCTTCCTACTTAGGATGGACTTTCTAACAAGCTCATATTGTGCTACAGAGCGCCATATCTGCATAGGCTAGTATAGCCCCTGTTTTCCTCTTCAATTTCCTTAACATTTCTAATGGTGAGACCCATTTATGATCTGCACCTTTTTATATAAGTCTGTAAAGTCCAATTTAACACTTCGAAAGTGCTCTATGCGAGCATGGCCCTCGCCCCATTGTTCTTTCTTCTCTCCCCTCGTTGTCTTCCTTTCCTTGCTAGTGCTGTCTCTCATGTACAAAGTAACGCACAGCTAATATTGAGAGGACTTGAACGCTCTTCGAACTCTCCCCACTTTTCATCGCTCAAGAATGATGCATTTTGGCTTTGGCCACTGAGCGATTGGGTCCACAGATCAAAAGTGCCGAAGAGACTGAACTACCTCTCATTGTTGAAGCTTTCCCGAGTCCCGTCTCTTATCTGCTCTAGACTCTAAGGGAGTAAGTCTGTGACTATTACCATCTGATTCCCTTTTCTTACCCTTCCTGCTCCTCCTATGCTACACAGTCGTTGCCCTCCTTCCCGCCTTCTTATCATAACCATACGGTTTTCCTCTATATGAATGAATATATAAATATATTTGACCCTGCGCGGTTCTTTGTGTGATCGATTCAGCTATAGCAGCTAATTGCTTCCCACTCACATTCTGTTTTTCTTTCTAAATTACTTGTTGGACGCCTTTTAAATGATCAGGATCGCACATGTAACGATGTTTCGTGCAAAGAATGGATAAAAGATCTTTTTTTTCAGTTTGAGTAATTTTATATTCTACATAATATGGAATACCAATTGTCGCGAACAAAAGAAGCTGATTCAAAAAGCTGTACAACAAATGAAAAAAGCTTTGAGCTAATTGTACATTGATATTAATATTGTATACTGTTTGCTTGACCATTCACGTTCGCAAAATCTTGCACCTTTTAATTCTTTCATTTTGCTATATACAAGCTTTTTCTTCGATTCTGCCATGTCGCGTCCACGAACTGTAAAACAACACAAGACAAATCGGCACTTCCTTTATTCCTTTAACGGGAATGGGGAAGTCCTTCTTTCTTCTTCTTCCTTTCTTCTCCTTCCTTCTCACTTCTCCGCCTGCTCCAGCTCGATGAGTTTCTTGACTCCTACGTACATCTGCTTGACTGCCTCGTACTCCGACAGGCCGAGGCGCGCCTGAATTGAATCTTTAACTTACTACACTTTAGTTACAAGACAAACCGGATTTAAAAATAACCCAACCTTGTTGGAGATGTCGAAGACGCCTCCCTCCGACTCGGAGTCCTCGCCGTGGATGCCGCGGACCTGGAGCTTCAGCCCGTTCGTGATGTCCTGAAATCAATCAATATTTTGGTTACTATGTCTCAAGTATAAAATAGTTAAAGAAGGAGAAACAGACGAGGAAGTCCTTGCGAGCGGCGAGCTTGGGCAGCTTGATGTGGACGGAGGCGCGGACGGTAGAGCCGAGATTCGTGGGGCAGAAGGTCAGCCAGCCGAGGCGATCGTCGCGCGAGAATTTGACCTTCGCCTCGATCGACTGGAAATGATATTAAATTACAATATCTGGGAATGAATAAATATGCATTTCCTTAATCTATGAATACCTTGACTCCACGGATGAGTCGGTCGAGGATCTTGCCGACATCCGAGCCCTGCTCCATGGAGATGATCCGGATGTGATCCTCCTCGTTCACCCACACCAGGAAAGTCTTGTTGTCGTTGTGGAAGATACCACAGCCCTGAATATCTTTGTTTACGAACAATTACAATATTGTAATCCTTTTACATCCCAGAAAGGAACCATTGCAATAAAATGCCATTGAAAAAGAGCTTCGCCTTGGGCCAGAAGCGGCAGGCGTTAGCCTCCTGGAGATGGCGGTCGCCCTCCTTGAAGAGGAAGTGATCGGCGATCAGCTTCGTCTGGTCCTCCTTCGTCATGAAGTCGAGGCTGTAGAACTTGCCCTGAGAGATTCAGAATAAATCGATGGCAGCCGAATTGAGATCCGACTTTGAGCTCGTTGTCGGAGATGCCGTCGAAGGCCTTCGTGAGTTTCTTCTCGAGCGACAGGTAGTGCGGCTGCTGGAGCATCGGGTTGAAGGGGTAGCCGAGGACGGAGCGGCCGCAGCGGATGCGGGTCGACACGATGAATTTGCCCTCGGGGTCGAGAGGCGGAAACTCCTGGAGATGAGTGAGCACTGAGTGAGAATGGTGGGGACACTCACCCCAGTCTTGCCCTCGCCCAGGTCCATGGCCGGCTGCTTCTGGTCGGGCTTGAATCCGTGGTAGTCCTCAATGATCTTGTCCAGGAACGGAGCGAAGAGCTTGTAGGACTCGGCGTCCGGCGCGTAGACTCCGACGCCCGCGTCCAGGTTCGCCACTCCTCAAATGGAAAAGGGCAAGTGACTCCTCTTAAGTTCAAGATTTCAGACTTATTCCTAATTTTCACTTTCCTGCCGCAATATCATTGCAAGCGGTCGACTTGTGAGAAAATATGCAAAGATTCACCAGACTGGATGACGTCGAGGAGCGAAGCTCCCAACTTGGTCTTCTTCTTCTTCAGCTGATCCACCAGCTCCTGAAGGCCATATTTTCCATAGACACCGTCAGTCTCGTTTACGAAATTTGTATCGAAATTAGTCTCGTTTACGAAACCACTCAATTACAATGTATCTTCTACTTTATCCTTCGATAAATCTATCTGCTTCATTCTGATCCATCTTCTTATCCAATTTCCTTCCACCTTCGTGAGGTGTTTCTTGAGCAGCGACTTGGAGTCCGCCTGCGCCAGCTTGGCGAAGGCCTCGTCGATCTTCGCGATTGTTGCAGCGTCAGCCATCTTTCCGATTTCTGCAGTAAAAGGAGAATAAAATTAGATCCACGATATTGGCAAGGGAAAGAAGCCATTGTTGTCGCCTTTCTTGCTCTTGTTCTGCTCCCGCCAGTTGGCCTTCTTGTCACCAGTTGCCCCGAAGTTCTTCTCCTAAACAAATCATGTCTCTCTCTCTCTCTCTCTCTCTCTCTCTCTCTCTTTCTCTCTTTTGCTAACTTCAAGAACCGCCTGGAAGTCGGCCCATATGCCGGTCTGAGGGGTCTCCCTCTTCCGAACGCAGTACGCGAGTTGGTATATTTCATTATATACATGCTGCGGGGCTGCGTTGTTGACGAAGGAGTGCTTCTGGCTAAGGGTGCTCATTATCTGAAAATGTGTGAAGATCATTGCCCCAGTCTCTCAAACAAATGAGAGATGATGAAATGTGGCAAGATCTAATGAAGACACTGACATCAATCCAAGTATCGCGGAGGACAGGGTCCTTGGCAGATGAATTGCAGAGGACGTCAGGGTTTCTGAGAACCTCCTTGATGAGCATCACTTTATCTTTAGGGTCCTTGAGATCCAGCTGAGAATCATTTCTAGAGAGTTGAGCAAGTGAGAAGCAAAAAATGAAGAAAAATAGTTTGAAGTGAGAATAATTTTCATGCTTAACCACAAAAATGTTTAAGCCTTTAAAAGCCTACCCGTTTGTTGGTCACAACGCTCGTTTAATTGAGCGCGCTCGCAGGGCGAGAATCATAAGAAGACAAGCCACATCCACCAACGGCCGCCTTCTCCCCACATCCAACGTCCGGCTTCTCGCCACTTCCAACGTCCGGCTTCTCGCCACTTCCAACGTCCGGCTTCTCGTCACTTCCAACGTCCGGCTTCTCGCCACTTCCAACGTCCGTCTTCTCGCCACTTCCAACGTCCGGCTTCTCGCCATTTCCAACGTCCGGCTTCTCGCCACTTCCAACGTCCGGCTTCTCGCCACTTCCAACGTCCGCCTTCTCGCCACTTCCAACGTCCGGCTTCTCGCCACTTCCAACGTCCGCCTTCTCGCCACCGGTAGCTGTAAGATCATTTCATATTAGATATAATAGCTACATTTGTATATCTATTACATGTACTATCTCTATAAGAAAACCAAAAAAGGTATTTAATTGATTTTTGTATTATCTTATCCACCCGCACTGTCCCTGCTGCCCGCTCCCTCGCCTTCGTGCTCTCTCGCCTACCACTCCGCTCGTCGATCAGGCGCCTGGCGCCGAGAGCACCCTCCAAGTTCTTGTCGCTGGCCTCTGCGATGGCAGCGAACGCTGTGTCCGCGTCCGTGAACACAAAGACGCGACTTCGCGTCTCTCCTGTTCGTTTCTGTAATGACTCAAAGTAAAAATTAATTCAAAAAGACCATCTCTCCCAATCTCGCTCTCTTTCTCTCTCTCTCTCTCTCTCTCATTCTTGAAAAGAAATACCTCATACACCGTACAGGTCACCTCAACACCGTCATCCACTATTGCGCTGAGATCTAAGTCTAAATTAAATACTTTCATACAATATTACATTATTAATTTAAAATACTTCAAAAGGGATAAAGCAGCTTTATTTCAGTACTATTGCGTGGCCATAACGGCAAATGATGATAGAACTGACTCCATGCTGGAAGCTCTTCCCGTTTGGGCGACGAGGAGAAGAACTAAAACAAAACTGATTTGCAATTGGAAATTGTCTAAATTACTCAATATCCATAATACAAGGCTATCTATGCACAGCAAAGTGTAATCATGCGGAGAGACGGGGGAGCTGATGGTGAGAGAGGAAGAGGAGAGAGAGGATAGAGAATGGAGAGGCTAGAGAAAGGAGAAGCAAGAGAGAGGAAGAGAAAGGAGAAGTGAGAGAGAGAAGGGAAAGGAGAGGCGAGAGTGAGGAGAAAATGGGTATGCGAGAGAGCCCTTACAGGCATTCTGGAAGACTTCGAAGCAGGAAGAGACGACCGACCAGAATCCTTGAGGAACAGAATAGTGTCCTGAATTGCAGGTTGGAAGCATTTTGGGATGTGTGAAGCTCACGTAGGCTAGTATCCTAATTATGTAATAGAGTACAATGTAATTCATGCAAATACTAAGTATAGTTCTTATTTTAGGTTTCATGCATATTTTTAATCAAAATAAAAGAAGGGAAAGGGACGAGAGAGAAAGTAAAGAAAAGAGGGAAAAGGGAAGGGATAATGAGAGGGAGGAGAGACGAGAGGGCAGAGGAGTGAGAATGAACTAGGAATTATGCGATTGAGAAGAGGTGAAGAGAAAACAAATGAAGGATGGGGGGAAGGGAAAGTGAAAAAGTGCAGATGAGAGGGGAAAGAGAGAGGGAGGAGAGGAGAGAAGGGAAACTGCGAGGAGGAGAGAGGGGAAGGTAACCTCAGGCTGGAGATTCGAGAAGAAGTTGATGAGTAAATGGACAAATCTGCCGCTTTTATATTGCCCAGTATGCACTTTCAGCTCTTCTGGTTTTACGCATAATGAGTTTCTAACACCGAGTTTCTAACAAGTTCAATGTTTCATTAGCTAAAAAATAAGGTCACAACTTCCAGTTTACCACCAATCTTCCCAGAAACCACGTAGTGACTGTATTATTTTGCAAAGTGGAAATCGCACATTTTCGTCATTCTTCCACGGCGAACTCGGTCGGCGTCTTCCCACTTTTTTTTACTGTCAATTGATCTGAGGAGGAATAAAATTGAACATAGTAAATAACTCTTGTTCGTAGTTCTTGTATCATATGATTTTTAGTTGAACCAGAAAATTTATATTGAAAATTTTAAGATTTCATTTGCAAAAAAAGTTTTGGTTTTCTTTTCTTGTGCCAACTTTTCTTCTTCTTATGGGATATTACCGTTTTCTTATTGCAAAATTTATATATTGATGTCAGAATGTTATTATAGTTATTATTTTCAGAATGTTATTATAACTTCAAGAAACCGTTTTAGCATGAAACGTTTCGAATGTTCGTGGAATATTCATTGAAAGCAAAAATTATTTTCGAGCACTAATTTCAATGTTTTGCTGGTTTTACAGCTACAAATGGGGTTAAAACTCAGTGTCAGCATTCCTCCCGAAAACCACATCTTTAAATTTTGCAAATTTATTGATCTTTCGAAATTCCGCGGGATAGTTATCCTCTTGGAAACATTTTCACCATTCTTCTACGGAAAACTCGGTCGGCAGTCATCTTTTAAAAATTAAATATATGGGAATAAATTGATCGAATATGAATTTTGCTCTGAATGTTCCTATACATTTTTGTACTTTTGGCATATTTTATCTACCGCTTCATTTTGGTTAAACCGAAGGCCAGTATTTGACATTAAAACTGCCAATCGGGTGCCAAATCCTGTAGCCGAAAAAGACAAAGCGCTTCAGACTAGGAATTTGTACTATTTTTAAAATTAAAAATTCTTCCAGAAATCATCTGAATTGTTTCGTACACTTAGAATTTGGCAGATAATTTTTCCATTACGATTCTGAATATCATTCAGGTAAACTACATAGAAATAAATAGAAATCCATCCTCCAATTTTCTGCGAACAATTGTGTAAGTGTATTCGGAAAATTAAAGCAAATATTTTTATAATTTATGATTTAAGAGGAGGATAATTCAGTCATTGAATGAATATTAAAATATTAAAAATTTCATATAATCGAACATGCAATTCTCTTTTCGAATATAACCTTCCGTTCTTCATAGAATCCACGTAGTGGACACTTTATATTGTTAATTTTATTAATATTTTGTGATTAAAGGAACTATCCATGGAGTTTAGAACCTGCTTGTGGAGAGTTAACGTTTGAATTCGCGCATGATATTGCAAAAAGTCTTGGCGGTATGCTAGCACAGTATCCATCACTACAAACTAGACTTTGTGAGTCTTTTTCTCTCTGCCTCTCTTCTCTTCCCTCGAATCTCAAGCGTGGCTTGCCGCTTCGCACCTAGTTTTCACCTTCTTTCTGGTTGAGAGAGTGAGAGATAGTCAGACAAGCAGAGCGAACAATGCTGACGTCATCTACTAAATCGTACAGTATGAACTATAGGTCAAAGGCGTTTTCTCAGCATCAAAGAAATTTCATGTGTTGTAAATTTGCACAGCTATGTTTTAAGCTAGCCTGGTTCTCTCAGGCTCAAAATTATATGATATTGTAATCTCCATGTACAGCTCCTTTAATGTCTGATGAGATCTCAACTTAATATTTCAAATCGCGGAAGTTCATTTTTTCATGGGCTTCGCATGTGGACGAGAATGTCTGGGTAGAATCACACATTCTCGTCATTCTTCCATTGTGAATTCGGTCGGCTTCCTTCCCAACTGTTTTCTAACCGTCCATTGGTATTTCTTCAAGGGTGAATGCATATTTTATTTACATTTTCAAAACATTTCATTGAATTGCATCTTTTCAGATTTATGATTTTCGTTTATTATAATAAATTTTCTGCGTCGGACGCTTAGAACATGAAATGGGCAAAAAACTTTTACTTAAATATACATTTTCGGACTTGAGTATCTTCAGCCTGGTAAAGGCACCAACAAAATATATTTGTTGAAATATATCTTTATCGTCAAAAGGAAGTATTCAGGTCTGCACAGTTCTTGAAAAGTACCGCTCAAGGATAAAGCCGTCTTCTAAAAAAACAACTTCTAATAATCTGTCTTATAATCCATTACAATAATACCATAGGAGAAGAACAAACCGTATAAAGTGGTGTCTTGTTCATGGTAAAGAGAGGAGATGGAACGACGGAAAGGCAGAAGAAGAAGAGAGAGTTTATACGGGGTGGACAAGAACTCTCATTGCATCCAAGTCATCGATCCGTACCGCCTCAACAACTTTTCATTCCTCCCTGATCCTTTCACTCCTTTCCAAAGTCTTCAATCGTTCCCTCTCCCTCCCTCTTTCTTTGCTACCTTGAGTGCGGATTTGGCTGTCTGGAGTGGCGGCATCGGACGGTTTTTGCTTGCGCTGCAGGTGACTGGCAAGGGATGAAGATGCAGACCCCCCCCCATTTATGGTTGTCCGACATGCGAAATAACACTCGAGAGTGAGAGAAAGAGAACCTGCTCCCGTAAGCAGCAGCAGAGATACGAGGATGAGATCAGACTTGTCCTGGCAGACAAGGACAATGCGATGGGAGAGCACGTGCAGTTGAAGAACAGGTCAGTCCCCCTTACTCACTCTGACACTATATTTACTTTCTTTATTTCGTTGAGTATGATTTATTATTTAAGATTGTAGACGACGTTTTCTTTTTATCGATTTCTTTAACTTATTTGCTGATTATGTATGCATTTCCTTATGTAGACTCGACAAACTTCTTCGGGAGCTGGATGAATACAAGGAGAAAGTTGCCAGCGCCTCCAGTGGAACCAGCCAACGAATCTTGGAAAAGGTTTGGTTTTTTCATAAATATTTTATTTCTTCTCTATGCACTTTGCAATGTATACAGTCGCATGATGATTGTTGAGAAAGTCGTTCTGTTCGTTGTTTGGGGACAAATTTGTTTATCAAAATTTTTTGAAGTTTTTATTTGTGGGCTTTAGGAAATAATAATACAACAATGCTTTGTATTTAGGACGAAGAAGTTCGCCGTCTGCATGAAGAGAAGGAGAGACTCGAAAAGGAGAAGGAAGAGATGAAGAGAGAGAAAGAGGAGAAGATCCTCGTGCTCCAGCAACAGAAGGAGGCTCTTCTGGAGAGATGCGAGAAGGTGGAGGAAGAGGCGAAGAGACTCGAAGAGACACTCATGGTCAGCCTATCTTTTCTTCCTTTTCTTCTTTTCTTCATTCGAACTCATCGCATGTTCAACATGTTTATTGCCTCTATTCGCTCTCACTCTTTCTGTCTCTCCCTCTTTCTCTCTCTCCCTCCCCCCCTCCCTCTCTCCCTCTCTCTCTCTCTCTCTCTCTCCCTCTTTCCCCCCTCTCTCTCCCACTCTCTCCCTCTCTCTCTCTCTCCATCTCAATCTCTTTCCCCCTGCAGACCCTCCGAATGGAGCAGTCGATGTACCAGCAGTCGTGCTCGTCTGGCTCGACTCCCCTGGCTGACGAAGTGCAGTCTTCCTTCTCAGAAGTCCGCACTCCAATTGCGGGTGGCAGCACGGGCGGGGATGGCCAGACCGCCTTCCAACCCACTCCACAGCAAGCAGGCAGATCGGTAAGCCATCAAGGGTTGCAGGCTTATTTCATTGTACAAAGAGTACTGTAGAACACACTCAGTCCTCTTACTTATAGCTTCGTGAATCAATGGAAAATTTTGGAACCGTTATCGTGCACCATATTTTCGTGATTTCCATGTTATTCCGCTATTTTGATCGGTAGAGGATAACGTTTTTGAGATGCGCTACACGAAGGCGCACTCCACTTTGGGCGCTTCGGGAATCACAATCACTCCCTCCTTCTTCTGCCTCTCCTTCCACTGCTGGTATTCTTTTTTATTATTATTGTTTCTATTAATTACAAACTGTTATAGAATAACTGTTAACAAAGTGAACCAGTGTACCTTGCTGTCCTTCTTCTCAGGTGGCACTCCCAAGACAGGCGGTGGCCTTCTGTCGAAATCTCTCTCCAATTACAACATGGACGGAGCTGGCATTGGACGCGCCAAGGAACTCCCTCCCAATCTCAGTCTCCTAATTAGGTCAGTCTAAGGAGAGTTTTCGTTTGCGAAGGTAGGTCTTTGCCATGTTTTCTGGCACCGATTACACATGTTCTGCAGAACAAAAGTTGACGGAATTGTATTTGTTTTTTTATTAGCCTTCCAGGGTAATTATGATTAATTTCTCATCGCTTTTATCTTCATTATTTGCTTCAAAAAAGTTGTTGAACTATTTCACTATTGGTCTCACTCGCTCTTTAATGCTTTTAAAGCAATTTTAATAGTTACAATGGTCAATTCAGAAAGCAGCAGAAGCAGGCGGTGAAGTGCCGTCTCCTCGTGCACAATCTCCGCGATGTCTGCCAGGAGACACTGAAGGGAAAGACACCCGATGCGTGGAAGCTCGTCGGTGTCCCTGGTTGGTAACGTTTCTATTCTGTTTTTATTTGTTTTTCTTTAATCTGTATTTATTTGATGTTATTGAGCTATATCTATACTTCGGAATTTATTCCCTATTTCGAATAGTTGAAACCTACGAGGTATACAAGTGATTCTTGCCTTGAAGATTCACGTGTATCCCTTGCAGGCTTCCAACTAGAGAACCTTTTTAAACGCATCGTTTTTATGTGCATGATAGATAAAGAAAAAGAACATTAGCAGGTATATACAATGTAAGTTTTTTCTCTCTCTACAAGATGTTACCTTCCTTTTGCTGCTGGCGACGATTCTAACTCGGAGTCAGAGCCAGAAGTGGCGCAAGTCGATGGGGCTGCCATGCCTTTTGACACCACCGAGAGCTATGTCAGTCGGCACTTTAATATTGGAGCTCAACTATTGATTGATTGGTTGATTAAGAAAGTTAATTAATCGATGGGAAATTTAATCGAAAAAAAAATCAGCATTTACATAACTAATTAGGATGATGCTTTAGCTGAAGCGCCAGGAGGCTGACCTTGAGCGCGTGGAGGCGGGGCTGGAGGAGATGCGAAGAGGTCTCATCGGCTACCACGGGGCGCACGTCAAGCGAGACATCGACAACGAGGCCTGCCGCGTCCAGTAGAGGGAGGGGTGCAGAAGGACCCCCTCAGAAACCTCCCTCAACACCCCACCCTTTCCATTCCCTCAGATATACATTCCCTTTGCTTTCCCTTGTAGAGGCCACACGCTTCTAGGCCCCGTTTTCCTAGTTCCGCAATCACTGCTATTATATCTATTATATTTGTATCCTTCCTACTTAGGATGGACTTTCTAACAAGCTCATATTGTGCTACAGAGCGCCATATCTGCATAGGCTAGCATAGCCCCTGTTTTCCTCTTCAATTTCCTTAACATTTCTAATGGTGAGACCCATTTATGATCCACACCTTTTTATATAAGTCTGTAAAGACCAATTTAACACTTCGAAAGTGCTCTATGCGAGCATGGCCCTCGCCCCATTGTTCTTTCTTCTCTCCCCTCGTTGTCTTCCTTTCCTTGCTAGTGCTGTCTCCCATGTACAAATAACGCACAGCTAATATTGAGAGGACTTGAACGCTCTTCGAACTCTCCCCACTTTTCATCGCTCAATAATGATGCATTTTGGCTTTGGCCACTGAGCGATTAGGTTCACAGATCAAAAGTGCCGAAGAGACTGAACTACCTCTCAGTGTTGAAGCTTTCCCGAGTCCCGTCTCTTATCTGCTCTAGATTCTAAGGGAGTAAGTCTGTGACTATTTCCATCTGATTCCCTTTTCTTACCCTTCCTGCTCCTCCTATGCTACACAGTCGTTGCCCTCCTTCCCGCCTTCTTATCATAACCATACGGTTTTCCTCTATATGAATGAATATATAAATATATTTGACCCTGCGCGGTTCTTTGTGTGATCGATTCAGCTATAGCAGCTAATTGCTTCCCACTCACATTCTGTTTTTCTTTCTAAATTACTTGTTGGACGCCTTTTAAATGATCAGGATCGCACATGTAACGATGTTTCGTGCAAAGAATGGATAAAAGAAATTTTTTTTTCAGTCGGAGTAATTTTATATTCTACATAATATCGAATACCAATTGTCGCGAACAACAGAAGCCGATTCGAAAAGGGTAAGATGATCTGAACTGTACAACAAATGAAAATTGATTGCAAAAAGTTCTGAGCTGATTGTATATTGTTATGCAAATTGCGTACTATTGGATTGACCATTCACATTCGCAAAATCTTCCCTCTTTTAATTCTTTCAGTTTCCTACATACATACTTTTCTTTGATTCGACCACGATCTGTAAAACAACAAAAACAAATGGGCTCTTTCTTTATTCCTTTAAGGGGAGTGGAGAAGATCTTCTTCTTTTTTCTCCTTCCTTCCTTCTCCCTTTCTTCTCACTTCTCCGCCTGCTCCAGCTCGATGAGTTTCTTGACTCCTTCGTACATCTGCTTGACTGCCTCGTACTCAGACAGGCCGAGGCGCGCCTGAATTGAATCTTAAATTGATACACTTTAGTTGCAAGACTAATCAGATTTAAGAGATTCCCCTAACCTTGTTGGAGATGTCGAAGACGCCTCCCTCCGACTCGGAGTGCTCGCCGTGGATGCCGCGGACCTGGAGCTTCAGCCCGTTCGTGATGTCCTGAAATCAATCAATATTTTGGTTACTATGTCTCAAGTATAAAATAGTTAAAGAAGGAGAAACAGACGAGGAAGTCCTTGCGAGCGGCGAGCTTGGGCAGCTTGATGTGGACGGAGGCGCGGACGGTAGAGCCGAGATTCGTGGGGCAGAAGGTCAGCCAGCCGAGGCGATCGTCGCGCAAAAATTTGGCCTTCGCCTCGATCGACTGGAAATGATATTAATTTACAATATCTGAGAATGAATAAATATCCATTTCCTTAATCTATTAATACCTTGACTCCAGGGATGAGTCGGTCGAGGATCTTGCCGACATCCGAGCCCTGCTCCATGGAGATGATTCGGATGTGGTCCTCCTCGTTCACCCACACCAGGAAAGTCTTGTTGTCGTTGTGGAAGATACCGCGTCCCTGAATATCTTTGTTTACGAACAATTACATTAATATCATCTTTTTACATCCTAGAGGGTAACAATAACAATAAAAGGGAATGAAAAATAGCCTCGCCTTATGCCAGAAGCGGCAGGCGTTAGCCTCCTGGAGATGGCGGTCGCCCTCCTTGAAGAGGAAGTGATCGGCGATCAGCTTCGTCTGGTCCTCCTTCGTCATGCCGTCGAGGCTGTAGAACTTGCCCTGAGAGATTCAGAATACATCCATGGCAGCCGAATTGAGATCCGACCTTGAGCTCGTTGTCGGAGATGCCATCGAAGACCTCCTTGAGTTTCTTCTCGAGCGACAGGTAGTGCGGCTGCTGGAGCATCGGGTTGAAGGGGTAGCCGAGGACGGAGCGGCCGCAGCGGTTGCGGGTCGACACGATGAATTTGCCCTCGGGGTCGAGGGGCGGAAACTATTGGAGATGAGTGAGCACTCAGTGAGAATGGAGGGGACACTCACCCCAGTCGTGCCCTCGCCCAGGTATATGGCCGGCTGCTTCTGGTCGGGCTTGAATCCGTGGTAGTCCTCAATGATCTTGTCCAGGAACGGAGCGAAGAGCTTGTAGGACTTGGCGTCTGGTGCTTAGACCAGGACGCCCGCGTCCTGGTCAGCCACGATTTCAGAAATATTTCTACTTTTCACTTTGCTACCGCAACATCATTGGAAGCGGTTGACTTGTGAGAAAACATGCAAAGATTCACCAGACTGGATGACGTCGAGGAGCGAAGCTCCCAGCTTGGTCTTCTTCTCCTTCAGCTGATCCACCAGCTCCTGAAGGCAATATTTTCCGTAGATACCGTCAGTCTCGTTTACGAAATTAGTCTTGCCAATTTGTGATTCCAGCCAATTACAATTCAACTTCTACATTATCCTTCGATAAGCCCATCTCCTTGATTTTCCTCCCACCTTCGTAAGGTGTTTCTTGAGCAGCGACTTAGAGTCCTGGCGAAGGCCTCGTCGATCTTCGCGATTGTTGCAGCATCAGCGATCTTTCCAATTTCTGAAGTAGGAAGAGGAGGATGAAATTAGATCCACAATATTGGCAAGGGAAAGAATAAGAGGGGGAATTTGTTGATTAACAATAGGATTGGGAAAACAGCGGTGGCCGAAGAGGAGAAGAATGAGGGGGCGGGGAAAATGAGGGTTGTTGATTAAGCAGCGGAATCGACCAACTGAGCTTTTAGATGAGCGATGAAATCGCAGTGGAGTCAATGGTTAACATATGTATACAACTTACAAAATATTATTTCAACAGTGCTTTTAAATCTCAATTTGTGGTCATTATTCATGTTCTTTCAACAACAAAAGAAAGTTCACGTGAGGTCAAAATGATTCGTGACAATCACATATTCGTGCACAATAATAAATTATTAACCAAATTTCCTATGACTATTTATATGTATTGATTCCACGCCAATTTAGCTTAAAAAAATTGATAATTTTATGATTTCTTCAACGATTAATGCATATTTTATTTACATTTTCAAAATATCTCCTCATTGAATTGCATCATTTTCAGATTTATGATTTTCGTTTATTATTATAAATTTTCTGCATCGGAGGCTTGGAACATAAAATGGTGCAAAAAACTTTATACATTTTCGGACTTGAGTATCTTCAGCCTGGTAAAGGCTCCAACAAAATATATTTGTTGAAATATATCTTTATCGTCAAAAGGAAGCATTCAGGTCGGCACAGTTCTTGTGTTAAAAGCACAAC
Organism: Allodiplogaster sudhausi; assembly: GCA_945643635.1. Classification (NCBI taxonomy): domain Eukaryota; kingdom Metazoa; phylum Nematoda; class Chromadorea; order Rhabditida; family Diplogasteridae; genus Allodiplogaster; species Allodiplogaster sudhausi. Next base: position 2,633,154 of record CALZFC010000031.1, on the reverse strand, counting down.
TCAAGGATAAAGCTGTCTTCTGAAAAACAACTTCTAATAGTCTGTCTTATAATCCATTACAATAATACCAGCGGAGAAGAACAAACCGTATAAAGTGGTAGACTTGTGTCAGGTAAAAAGGGTGAGGGAGTGATGGAAAGGCAGAAGAAGAAGAGAGAATCTAGACGTTGTGGACAAGAACTCTTATTGCATCCAAGTCATCGATTTGTACCGCCAGCCAGTCTAAGCTGCAATGGCAGCTTCGGCAGCTGATCAAAGAGGCTAGGGCCTCTTTGATCAACATGATGGCCTTATCATTCGCAGTTATGAGTGGAGCTTTCAGCTTAATCAGATGTTCCGCCGACATTTCCTTAGTGATTGCCTGAAAGCGAATGTGAAAGAGAGAGAAGACGAGGTCCATGAAGAGAAAGCATTGAGAACGAGAGAGAGAGAGAGAAGAGCGAAAATAAAAGAGTTTCAGGAAAATGAGAAAACGAAATAGTGATTTAAATGTCACTGAGGATGGCAGCTAATTAACGATAATTATGTGAAGATGAAAAAAGGTGTAGCAATCTTGCTTGAAAAAAGGCGTAGTCTTGCTAACTTTGATGAAGGCCTTCTTCAAAGCGCTCATTTCCTGCATTGCCTGTTTGGTGAGCTTGGAGTGCTCAATCGCTTCGTGAACTTGAGCATCCGCGGGTTCGAATCCTTCTTCACACACTTGCACAGAGTGGACAGATTCCAAGCCAATTAATCCTGCAATAATAGCAACTGTGCTGTATCGTAAGCGTCTAAAAGGTTTTTGGGTACTATTCAGCTATTCCCATCCCAGAGATCGAAAATTATTTTAGAAAATTATTTTTCGCTAAAATTCACCCCAAGCGGTTCTCCGGTACGGGGTACACGAATATCACGTTCATTTCTTATTACGACGTCGTCTTTTTCCGGTTTTGTCTTTTTCTGAAACAAGGGTTTCCTTGCATTTATAAGACATTGAAAAAGTCATGAAAAATTTGGCAGAATGAGTTCGCAATTTGCTAATTAGCGATTTTCTACCCTTAGTAGTTAGAAAAGTGGGCCATAGGGAGCACAAAAAGAAATTTGAAGGATCCATGGGGGCCATAAAGGGCACCAATGGGTCCCAAAATATATTTGGAATGCCCATATGGAACTGACATGAGCAACAACCATCTGGGGTCTCTAGGGCCTATTAGGGCCTAGGTGGTACTTCTCCCCTGGTAAGCCTTGACTTCGCGTGATTTAGATCACACAAAGGATTGTAACGTGTAACACTGCATCACGGTTCCTTGGGTACCGTACAGACCATAGCTATTTCGACTCAGCTCGAGATGGGAAAAGTTATATAGGAGACTACGATCGCAAAAGACCACGGCGCAAAAAGTTACGGTAGCCTGGGGGTAACAACTTACAATAACAGGGAAAAGCCATAAGAAGTGCCCAGAAATAGCGTCAGTTGATCGCTTCGCACTAACGCCAATAAAAAAACTAACGCACCAAATTCTCCTTTCGGCGCTCCATGAGCGAGATGGCAGATCTCGTGTGAAAAGCGACTGCGCCAGTCCATTTGGGGTGTCCTGCGTTCTTCCGCTGTTCGGGCCCCAGCTGCAGCAGCTTGTGATCTCTGGCTCTGCAAGGGGAAACAAAAAGTAGCTTATGGCGCAGTGGTATTACGTAAGCGTACGAGTCTTGATGTCTCGAGATCGGTGCATTACATTTTGCGGTGCAATATGATCCTATAATTTATTTTATGAAATCTGTCCCTGGCCAGTCCTCAAATTTCGAGGGGAATTTCAAATTTCAAATTAAGTTCGAACCGGAATGTATTCAGCAGTTAGTGGTTCCGTGGCTACTTCTCTCTCTCTGTCTCTCTATTTCTCTCTCTCAGTCCCTCGCACTCAACTAACGCGAGGAGGTCCTTGGAGAGCTGGTCAGCTTGAGTGGAAGCCAATTCCCGCTCAACATTCTGCACGCAGTCATCTTCTTGGGTCGCAGCCAAATCGTACTCGTCGCTCTGCTCATTCTGACGCAAGTCTGCAGAAGTGTCTGCATCTGCAAAGTAGTTATCAATCGAACTAATACTATATTATATCACTCCATTAGCTCTCTCTCTCACTCTAACAGTAACTCTACTTAAAATCTCTCTTTCTATTTCTCCCTGTCTGTCTGAACTTTTCTCCTCCTTTTATCATATCTGATAAACTTGAAGCAAGCACTAACGCCTTCCAGCGATCTCCAAGATCATCAGCCGGAGTTGTGGTTCCATCAGCTTTGTAATCCTGAGAGATAAAATAATTAGTTACAAGTGTGGCTAGTGGAAATGAAAGATTTCCTATGCGAGTAGTATGGAAGAGCAATAATTGACAGACCTGAAGAATTCGTTGCGCGCCAATTGAGACGCAGACGGACGATCAACTGGGTTCACGACGAAAGTGAAATCTGCAAATTGAGCGGACATCACGCTTTTGAATATTACTTGCTCCTTTGTTTCGTCGCCGACACATTCGTCATTTAAAGACTTACCGATGAAGCTACGGAATGTCTCAGAGTAGTCCTCTGGCAGATCACTTCTCTTTTCGAACAAAATAGACTTTTGCTGCAAACGTCATCTTTTTTAAGATAAAACAACAAAAAATATAAGCCAAATAAATAGAGAATTGTGCGTCAAAGAACTAAACTACGGTACGTGAAAAGAACTCACCAGTGACAACTCAATGGTGGTGCGCGCGACGGACCACACATCGACCTTCAAGCCGTACCCGACTGCCGCATCCGAGTTACGCGCAAGGGAGTGGTGATCTCACGCCAACTCGGGGGCTTGGCTGAACATTGGATTCGATGCGAATATTCTCTTTGTATGCCATAATACAATAAGCTTAGTTTCTACCAACCGGAGCAATGTAGAGAGAGAGAGAGAGTGAGAGAGAGAGAGAGAGAAAGAGAAGAGTAACTAACAAGCCCCATGTGCCGCAGAGCCGGAGAGGAAAGGCGGGCCGTCCCTCGGGCAGATCTGGGCTTGGCCAAAATCCACTAGTGTTCCCTTAACACTCCAAGCATTTGTCACGGTCTGGATGCTTTTTTTTGCTTCAGATCTCAAAAAGTTTCAGCAAAATCAATTTGTATGTGTACAATTTGTTGGGCGAACCTTTGACCTGGCCGGAAGCTGTGAGAACGACGTTCCGTGAGGTTTCGTTTGGTTTCACTTTTATTAAGAGATCTCCCTGTCCTCTCTTCACCTCTCTTCTCTCTCTCCATCTCTCTCTTTCTCTTTCTCTCTCTCTATTTCTCTCCCACACTTTCATTGCCCTTACCCTAACCTTAGCACACCTAAACCATTTTTTGCCTTCCCATATTCTCTGCTCCTCTCTCTATTTTCCAGCATTTTATATTTCCTTCCGCTGACGGAACATGTCTGTAGCTTTGCTCCTAATCTAGGAAGAAAACAGGGCGAAAGTTGTGCTTAAACTTTAAACGAAAATGTTTTAGGTTGAACACTGAATCTATAATAATTTCTGTAGTTGGTTTGTAGAATCTCGTTGGCAACGTCGTTCAAGAATAAACGAAAATCGGGCACAATCACCACACAGTAATCAAGTTACAGCACATAAAATTTATATACAAAAAAAATCCTATGCAACTTCATTTCTTCATTTTTTCCTTTCTCTCTCTCTTCCTCACAATCTTTCTCTCTCTCGCTGCCCTCTCTCTTATACAACATCGAACTGACGGCCACGATATCAGACACGATGAGGGCGATCTGTAGCTCGCTGAGAAGACCCTTCATACGATGCAAACTGCCCATCTCTCCCAGCTCCAAGGCAAGATGCACGTCTCCTATCCATTTGAAGGCTCCACGGAACTCGGCGACAAACTTGCAATGCATGACCTACAATGCAAAGTTAATTCCGCCTTCTGAACTTTCTTATAGATATCTGCAGTTTTAGAATGCTTTCTGCAGTATTTGTTTCATTCAGAAAGCACACATTGAGTAAAAAAAAAGAAAGATCGATAGTAGAAGAAGCATTCACAGCACAAACCAGTGAGAGAACTACAAGGTCAGAACAAGTGGTATGCACCGGCATATGGAAATGGAGTGTGAAATTATGCCAGTAAAAAGAAAGTTAATTATTAGGAGACAAGAAGAAAAAGAGAAGCTCATGCCACATGGAACATGTATAATCGAGAGAGTAATAAGAAATGAGAGGGACCCTCTGGCTGTAAAGCACCAGGGTATGCTAAATGAAGCGTGAAATTATGCCAGTAAAAATGAACGTTAATTATTAGGAGACAATAAGAAAAAAAGAAGCTCGTGTCACATGGAATATGTAAAACCTAGAGAGTAATAAGAAAGAGAGGATTTCTGCTCCTCGCCTATGTGACCGATTGAAAGGTTAGTTGTACTTCCTGCAGTCACATTCTCAAGTCGTACAACAAGCTCATCTCCCATGTCTACCTCCAACACTTCCCAGAACCTAACGGCCCTCTTCAGGGCCCCAGGCAATACGCCTCCCCAATCCTCCTCTTACACTTGATCTCCTCCTTCTTCTCCACCGCCAACACCCTCTTCTTCTTCTTCTTCATCATCTTCATCGCAGTCGTCACCGGCGGACCCTTCGCCGTGGAAAGGAACAGTGTGGCCGAGCCGGGTAAGAGCAAGCATATAGTTTGGATCTTATTTTAATTTCATCAATGCGTAGAGCGCCAAACACCCTGCGCTGGTCTACCGACTCCCGAATCCCGACGACGACTACTGTATGTCATTCATGTTTCGCCGGCAGAACAAGTCTGACTGCGTCTTCATCTGCACTGGATGTGCCACCGTCGCGAATCATGAGAGAGCCGCCAAAGCAGTGCCATCGGGATCACCAGCGACTGTGAAGGTAAATAATAGTGCTATTTATTACATAATAATTGTTCAAAATTCTAGGTTTTCGGTACTGCGCCACTGGTCACCGATCACTTCGTATTCTTCATTAGCGACCCGATGTGCTCTCCTCACATATGCAACGTTCTCATGTCTCGACAACTGTACAGCCACGTCTGTGAGCGCAGAATAACATGAGTAAATAATTTGAATACACCTTTTTAATTTGCAATCTTTAAGATCCGCTGAGAATCAAGCTCTCAGCGAGCGAACTGCATCTGGCCAACGGATTCAACCGCACAAGCATTACACCAACGTTATGAAGAAGATTGTCACTGGTCAGGATGATCGAATCGATGAAGACAAACATCAAGAAGCAGCTGCGGTCTACAGCAAGGGCGCCTACAAGAGCAAACGCAGTCAAATCTCACGCTCCAAGAACAAGTAAAGTTTTTTTTGACATATATTAGCATGTATGTATATACATACTAACATGTACATATATGTACATACATATATGCAGGTACTCATCCGACTCATTCCTCGACATCGAAATCATCGACGAAAAGTTCCGAAAGCCAATCGACGATCCTCACGAGTGCTTCATCTGGCAAGACGAGCAAAGTGATATGGCTGTCTTTGCATCGAAGCGGGTGCTCAAGCTTGTTCGGCACTACAATGCCGAGTCATTCATTGCAGACGGCAACTTCAAGTATCGGGGTTTGTACTTTGGTAGTGCACTTTAATCATAATGAAAATAATACATTTGAATATTGTAGCGTTGGAGCAGCAAGGAGTCAATCCACAATTCTACGTCGTCCTCGCAAGCATCAACGGTTGTACATTTCCCATTTTCATTGGGCTCTTGCCTTCAAAAAGCTCGCGTACATACACTCGAATGTTCAGGATTGTGCGTACTCTTCTTCTCGACTGCGACTTCGACCTGGACCAACAACAACTCGTGCTGGACTTCGAAGATGCAGCAATCGAGGCCTTCTCGGAAGTGCTTCCAGAACTTTCATCTCTCCATGGCCTTCAACAAACAATGGAAGGCAAAGCAGATGCACAAGTCAGTGCAAATGACTGAGTTTATAAACTTATCCATGGTGTTCTTTTAGGCACGAATCGGAGGGCGTCATCTCGCAGTGGAAGCTACGCCTGAGGGCTCTCTTCTTCCTTCCAAGCTCTCTCTACGACGCTTCTGAAGTGACTGTCATCCCGGTTGCGACGGACCATCCGGCGCATGCCTCGTGCTCTGTCTTCCTGGACTACTTCAGGGTCAGGATTTTGTACTATACGTTCGTGATAATATGCGATTTGTTTTCAGAAGCAGTGGTTGGCATATCCCGAGAACCTCACTAACAAGTTCGGCCAAATAACCAACCGGACCTCCAATGTCGCCGAGAGCTATTTCTCGTTAGATTTTTCGCATGTCAGCTTGAAATATAAAAAAAAGTAAGCTATTTAAGTGGTCTTGGCCGCAGTCTCAACCACGGCCGTCTCCCTCATCTTGTCGACTTGGTCGAATATATTCATGACAAGGAAATGGTGTCTTATCTTCAACTGAAAGGCGCACGTGATGACCCTTCCGCGCATGACCGGTGGATTTCCAAGCACGCTCGAGAGCAACGCGCAGCAGCATGGGCCCGAATGGACGCGTGCGTTTTATAGGCTAAAAATACACTATATTATTTGAACTTCTGTCACTGCAGCTTGAAGGACCGAATCAACACTGGCGTCCCCATCCGCAAGTACGAGATTCTTGCGTATCTTGACGAGATGGGCAAGAAGCATACGACTGGCAAGGACCACTGAAGATTCCCGCCGTCGCACTCAATTCCCGCTTTCCTGTGCCCTCTTTCTATGAATGTATTTTCTACTTTATCATTCGATAAATCTATCTGCTTCATTCTGATCCATCTTCTTATCCAATTTCCTCCCACCTTCGTGAGGTGTTTCTTGAGCAGCGACTTGGAGTCCGCCTGCGCCAGCTTGGCGAAGGCCTCGTCGATCTTCGCGATTGTTGCAGCGTCAGCCATCTTTCCGATTTCTGCAGTAGGAAAAGGAGAATAAAATTAGATCCACAATCTTGGCAGGGGAAAGAATAGGAGGGCGTATCTTTTTGATAAGCAATAGGATTGGGAAAACAGTGGTGACCGAAGCGGAGAAAAATGAGAGGGACGAGGAAAGTGAGGGTTGTGGAATAAGCAGCGGAGTCGACCAACTGTGCTTGGAGATGAGCGATGAAACCGCAGTGGAGTCAATGGCTTATCAGCTGTTTCGGCCCTCTTTTATACTTTCTTCAGTAACATGTGTACTTCTTAGTACAACTTCAAAAATATAATTTCAAAAGTGCTTTGAAATCTCATTATGTGGTCATTATTATTATTCATGTTCTTTCAACAACAACAAAAAAAAGAAAGTTCACGTGAGGTCAAAATGATTCGTGACAATCACATATTCGTGCACAATAATAAATTATTAACCAAATTTCCTATGACTATTCAAATGTATTGATTCTACGACAATTTATCTAAAAATTTTTTTTACTAATTTTGTCATTTCTTCAACGATTAATGCATATTTTATTTACATTTTCAAAATATCTCCTCATTGAATTGCATCATTTTCAGATTTATGATTTTCGTTTATTATTATAAATTTTCTGCGTCGGATGCTTGGAATATAATATGGGCAAAAAACTTTCTACTTAGAGCACCGCTCAAGAATAAAGGCGTCTTCTAAAAAAAGAACTTCTAATAGTCAGTCTTATAATCCATTACAATAATACCAGCGTAGAAGAACAAACCGTATAAAGTGGGAGACTTGTGTCAGTTAAAAAGGGAGAGGGAGGGATGGAAAGGCAGAAGAAGAAGAGAGAATCTAGACGGGGAATGGCTGCACTCCCTTCTACTTGCCTTGGAAGTCGAGAGCGACGATTCCCATGCTAAAGAGTAGCCTGAATAGTTGGCCGGAAAAATCCTGCCGCTCATATTTTTGCAAAAAAAAAAAATTAGGATGATATTAGAGGTCACAATTGTGAAACTTTTATAGAACACGAAATGGAGATATGTTTTTTTTCTGTTAAAGTATTATGATATTAAAAAATTGCATTCCTCTCATTGCTCTTCACTGCGAGCGGTCGATGCCATGGAAAGTTCTCTGTGGCAGGCGACTACTGCAACCGAAGTTGTCCAGTCAGACGACGGGAAGAAGGTCTATTTTATATTTTTTAAATTGTTTCCTAAACTTTTTGTAAATTTTACAAACTGGGATTAAAAAAAAAATATATATTTAACTAAATCAATTTGTAAATAGAAATGTTTCGTTTATCAGTTCACTGTGAATTCGTTCAACTTGTCCCAAGCGTCTCCCTTCTTCCGCGCCCTCTTCAACGGACCCATCTCGCTCAAGAAAAACGGCCTTTATCGGTATTTATTTCATAAATACTAACAAAGTCTCATCGCAAAGCTAAATGATAATGTTGAGTACTTTCAGAATGAGTTCCGTGTCTTCAGTTGGCTTGGAAACTTGTCAGAGAATGTTTGAGAATGAAAGCCTTGGCTAGGATGATATTCAACTCTCTTCTGCAATTATCGTTAGAGCAATCCATTATTCATTCTTCCTAATTATTATTTTTTCAAATTATGCCCAGCTTTTGTGTATATTAAACAGCGTTTATATCGTGTTATTTACTCCAGTTGAGATTACTTGTTTAACACATGCGCGTACCTGGGAATGGAGTGCCTGGAGAGGCGTATTCTAACTCTGCCGTTTCCATATACGAGGCAATCGAGAAAAGGAGTCTGCATGTTCATAATGAAGACTTCTCAGCTGCTGGCAAACAATTCGTTTCTAAAGTTGGAAGAGTCGGAAATGAAGGCGGCCCTCTCTGATTCTTCTCTCAACATTCTCATGCACAGCGAAGCGACACTTCTCAGTCACTTGGTGAGTTTGACCAATTCAAATCACCAATAATGTCATCCAATTGTAGAAGAGCTCACAAGCTGATAGGGATCTCTCTCTCTCTTACTTTCTCTCGCTCTCTTACTCTCTCGCACTCTCACACTCTCTCTCTTTCTCTTTCCCATTCTACTCATCATCTAAATACCTCTTCGTCAGCTTCGACGGGACTCTCCGTCTGCCGACAACGGAAATGCTCGATTTGTCCATGGAGCGCCCCTCCTGGAGACCACTCCCAACCATGGGATCCACGCGGTTTCTTTTTAGTTGCAGTAATTCATGGAAACTAAGAAGATTCCAATGTTCACGAATCGTTGAGCTCCGATGGATCGGCAGTTTGTGTTGGCGGTCGCGTCTACGCGATTGGTGGCTTCGACGGAAGCGAGTGTCACTCGACAGTGGAGTTCTTCGATCCGGCCGAGCAGCTCTGGTTCCCCTTCCCTTGGATGGAGTACCTCCATCCCCTGTCTTCTGCTCAGGCGCACTCTTCCCTCTCGAATGCGAAGTGCCCGGACGGGCGTCTCTGCAGTCGCCCTCAACGACAACGTTTTCTTCGCGGCCGGCGGATTCAATGGCAGTCGTCGTCTCCGGTCTGCGGCCCCCTCTCTCTTTCCATTTTTTCTGGTTGAATACTTATTTACTGGATGTTCCAAATACTTCTAGAACAAGCGAGATGTTCGACTGCCGAGAGGGTATCTGGCATCGGTTGGACAGCATGAACAACGCGAGGTGACAATCTCATGGAGCTGTTTGGGGGTGCAGCTCTTCTTTCCTAGATCCAACTTCGCCCTCGCTCTCTTCGACGAGCACTCCATCGTCGCCTTGGGCGGTTTCGACGGCTCCCGGCCGACTGAACTTGTTGAAGCTCGTCTCTTTCTTCTTTCCTCTCTCCACTTTGCTGATAACTCATTGATTACAACAATCTTCAGGCCTTTGACATTCGCGCCGATTGCTGACGTCCGATTCCGCTACTCCAGACAACCAAATCCGCACTCAAGGTAGCAAAGAAAGAGGGAGGGAGAGCGAAAGATTGAAGACATTGAAAAGGAGTGAAAGGATCAGGGAGGAATGAAAAGTTGTTGAGGCGGTACGAATCGATGACTTGGATGCGATGAGAGTTCTTGTCCACCCCGTCTAGACTCTCTCTCCTTCTTCTGCCTTTCCTTCACTCCCTCTCCCTTTTTACCTGACACAAGTCACCCACTTTATACGGTTTGTTCTTCTCCGCTTGTATTATTGTAATGGATTATAAGACTGACTATTAGAAGTTGTTTTTTAGAAGACGGCTTTATCCTTGAGCAGTGCTTTTAACACAAGAACTGCGCAGACCTGAATGCTTCCTTTTGACGATAAAGATATATTTCAACAAATATATTTTGTTGGAGCCTTTACCAGGCTGAAGATACTCAAGTCCGAAAATGTATAAAGTTTTTTGCACCATTTTATGTTCCAAGCCTCCGATGCAGAAAATTTATAATAATAAACGAAAATCATAAATCTGAAAATGATGCAATTCAATGTGGAAATATTTTGAAAATGTAAATAAAATATGCATTCATCCTTGAATAAATGACAAAATTAACAAAAAAATTTTTTTAGCTAAATTAACGTGGAATCAATACATTTAAATAGTCATAGAAAATTTACTTAATTATTTTTTATTGTGTAGGAATATGTGATTGTCACGAATCATTTTGACCTTTTGAAATTATATTTTTGAAGTTGTACTAATAAGTACATATGTTAATGAAGAAAGAACCGTATAAAAGAGGGCCGAAACAGCTGATAAGCCACTGACTCCACTGCGGTTTCATCGCTCATCTCCAAGCTCAGTTATTCTAACGCCTGCCGCTTCTGGCCCAAGGCGAGGCTATTTTTCATTCCCTTTTATTGTTATTGTTACCCTCTAGGATGTAAAAAGATGATATAAATGTAATTGTTCGTAAACAAAGATATTCAGGGACGCGGTATCTTCCACAACGACAACAAGACTTTCCTGGTGTGGGTAAACGAGGAGGACCACATCCGGATCATCTCCATGGAGCAGGGCTCGGATGTCGGCAAGATCCTCGACCGACTCATCCGTGGAGTCAAGGTATTACTAGGAAATGCGTATTTATTCATTGCCAGATATTGTAATTTAATATCATTTCCAGTCGATCGAGGCGAAGGTCAAATTCTCGCGCGACGATCGCCTCGGCTGGCTGACCTTCTGCCCCACGAATCTCGGCTCGACCGTCCGCGCCTCCGTCCACATCAAGCTGCCCAAGCTCGCCGCTCGCAAGGACTTCCTCGTCTGTTTCTCCTTCTTTACCTATTTCATACTTAAGAAATAGTAAACAAAATATTGATTTCAGGACATCACAAACGGGCTGAAGCTCCAGGTCCGCGGCATCCACGGCGAGCACTCCGAGTCGGAAGGAGGCGTCTTCGACATCTCCAACAAGGTTGGGTTATTTTTAAATCTGATTAGTCTTGTAACGAGTTAGTACTAAATGAAGGATTCATTTCAGGCACGCCTCGGCCTGTCGGAGTACGAGGCAGTCAAGCAGATGTACGAAGGAGTCAAGAAACTCATCGAGCTGGAGCAGGCGGAGAAGTGAGAAAGAAGGGAGAAGAAAGGAAGAAGAAGAAAGAAGGACTTCCTCATTCCACCTATGGAATAAAGGAAGTGCCCATTTGTTTTGTGTTGTTTCACAGTTCGTGGACGGGACATGAAGAAGAAGAAGAAAAAGTATGGAGCAAACTGAAAGAATTTGATTTTGCGAACATTAAGCCAACAGGAAAAAAGGCTGAGTAATTTCTCAAATTTTCGCTGAAATTAAAAATCGTCAGATCATCTTACCTTTTTCGAATAAGCTTCGTTTGTCCACGACAATTTGTATTCGATATTATGTAGAATTATTCAACTGAAAAAAATCTTTTATTCATTCTTTGCAGGAAACATCGTTAAATGTGCGATCCTGATCATTTAAAAGGCGTCCAACTAGAAATTTTGGAAAACAAAACAGAACGTGAGTGGGAAGCAATTAGCTGTTATAACTGAATCGATCACACAAAGAACCGCGCTGGGCCAAATATATTTATACTGTGATGTTCCTCCAAAATGGCCGAAATGTTCCAATCAGCGCGCATTAAATAACTCATGCTCTGTTACAGCAAATTTAATACATACAGTGCCGCACGCGAGCCAGGGGAAACGGATCTTGCGGCTCCGAGCGGCTCGAGCTGTACGAGCCAAGATAAACTAAAGATCGAAGAAAATAGTTCGTTTTAGTTAAAGAATATTTTTTTTGTGTATGTAGTAACTTCAATATTATTTGACTTCTGCCGAGTATATATATGCATGTAGAGAGTGTGGTTGAATGCTTTTATTTCAAAAAGCTATTTTATATGTAATACATAAATTTGCTCTTAAAGCAAAAGAGGAATCTTTTATACATAACGGTAATCCTATATTCTGACATCTAATCTGACCCAAGTTGAAATTGACGAAATGGTCATCTCCACTTTGTGGGTTGTTGATGCTCTTACTACCTGCTATCACCTCCTGGATTCCCTTCGAAAAAGGACATGCAAAATACCCTGCTTCAGACTATAAAAGGAATTGGGAATGAGATCATCCATCACTTCTCACTCACTCGTCCTCTCTCCCCGCTCATCCTTCTCTCATCATCGCCTTCTCTCTCTTCCCTTCTCCCCATATTTTCATGGCTCGTCAGTTAATGGATTTCCAGCTATTTCGGCCCTCTTTTATACGGTTGTTTCCTCATTAACATATGTCGTTCTTCGCAAAACTTCTATAAAACTAATTACAAAAGTGCTTTGAAATGTCAGTTTGAGGTCATAGTTCACGCTCTTTCAACAATAAAATGATAAAAGCTCCTGCGAGGTAAAAATGATTCGTGACAATCATATATTCGAACACTACATATAATAAATTAATAACTAACTTTTCTATGACCATTTTAATGTATTGCTTCCACGTTAATTTAGCTAAAACATTGTTTGCTAATTTAGTCACATCTTCAATGATGAATGCATGTTTTAGATAGATTGGCTAAATTTTTAAATCTCCACATTGAATTTTATCATTTTCAGATCTTGATGATGAGAGGGTTATGAAAAGACACCTGGGCCGGGGCAAAACTCACCCATTTTCGTAACATTTTGTACTTTTCCTGCTATCGGTTGAAGATGGAGTGCCTTTCCTGAAAGTTATAGAAGTCGTGCATTCCAGATTTTCGAAGGGAGAAGTCGGATAATTCCGGAATCTTCTGGAAAATTCCAGGATACGGGAACGGAATATACCGCCCGGGAGCAGACGTTGTTCCTTTCGAAATGTTGCTCTGAGATCTTTCCGAATGATTTGGAAAATTACACGTTCCAGAGCATAACTCGGCCTCTTTCAGAACCGTCTTGAATGTTCCTTGGACAGAGGGTAGACGTTGGCTCCTTCCGGAATGCGTTGGAAAATTCCACTTCCCCTGGCCAAACTCAGCCCCTTCTGGAACCATCTTTAATGTTTGAAGTATCGGGGGCAAACGTTAGCCCCTTTCGGAATGTTCTGGAAAACTCCATGTCCCGGGGACCAATTCGGTCCCTTCTAGAATCTTCTAGAATGTTCAAAGGTATGGGCAGAACTCAGCCTCAGGTGCAAAAGTCAACAGTGGTAGAAATTTCGCAACGTACGAAGTAGTACAATTTGGATACCTCAAACTTGGGTGAATAAACCGGGATGAGCATGGAAGGTTCCAGAAGAAATCTGCTGCATGCCGACTCTTAGCGCTTTATTAAAATTCACATCAACACCTCCACAAAAAAATTGATGTTTAATATGAATCCTTGATATCAAATCGGGCTGAATTAGTTTTCATTTATTTCTTCCAAGTTTCATCCCGCTTATTGTTTACAAGGAGAAACACATCGGATTTTGCGACTTGGGAATGATTAGCCAACTAAGCTCGACTGAGATATAAATTGAAGACTACTTGGCGAATTCCTCCGAATACAAGTCTCTATTTATACGCTGCCTTTATTGCAGAGCTACTTGCGATCGGCTTGATTGTGTGCGGGCGCTGGCGCGTCCTTCGAAAACTCGGAGAAGGCTGTCAATCTAGCAAGTTGCCAAAGATCTTTTCATAACAAACAAAGATAACAATATTTTTGCTAATTTGTTTTATAAAAATTTGCATATATATTTTTTTATTTACAAAATATACTATTTACAATCTTTTGAGTCTTGAACAATATTTGATGTTAGTGAAAATACAGTACCGTGCAAAATTCTTTTTACTTTTGATTTTTTGGGAATATCTCGAACAAATGAAATCCGAAGATAAATATGTTTTGACATGTCATATCAGGACACAATTAGAGTGCGTACCGCAATTTGGACGCCTTTTAATTATTTTCTGAATTTTTAAGATTTACTTTTTTTGAAATCTTTAAAGCGCGCCAATTTTAATTATTCGATTGTGTTGTCTAATTTGTATATTTGTATTTTTTAGCAATGGGCCGCCCTATGGGCTGCCAAAATTTACCCTTATAGTCTATAATAGCCATAGTACGAGGACGCAAAAGAGGTATGAAGCTGGCTGAGTTGGCGAGACAATTCAACACATCAGTTATGGCAATATCAAGTGTCGTCAAGCGCTCCTCCAAAGGACCAAAACTGCAAGGAAGAAGTCAGGAAGACCTCGTAAGACATCCCGCAACATCGACACTCTGATATCCAAGACATCCCGTCCCAATCCGAGGTTCACCGCGGCCGACATTCTGCGAGAGCTCAAACAACACCAAGCCCTCGAGGTTGCTTTTTCAAAGAAAATCGTTGCCAAAACAAAATTTATTCTTATCCAGATTTCTGGAGGCACTGTCAAGCGCCGCCTACGTGCTTCTGGGCTGTTCGGAAGACGTCTCGTCAAGAAGCCACTGATTAGCGAGAAGAACCGCAAGGCACGAGTGGCCTGGGCTAAGGCACACGTCGGCTGGACTCCTCGGCAGTCTGGAGAAGATATTTGGTCGGACGAAAGCAAGTTCTTGATGTTCGGCACAGATTTTCGTCGCCCGAAGGTCAGCAGGTTCCTCCCGAACTACCAGACCCCTACTGTGAAGCATGGTGGTGGTAGTGTTATCGTTTGGGATGCTTCCATGCGAATGGAGTGGGTCCCCTTTTCAGCATTCAGGGTATCATGAACAAAGATGTGTATATCGACATTCTCCAAGATATGATGCTTCTATATGCTTGAAATGTCATGCGTAGGGACTTCCTATTTCAACAGGACAACGATCCTAAGCATGCTTCTCGAGCAGTGCAGGACTGGTTCCACCGGCGCAAGGTCATGAAGATGGACTGGAATAGCCAGTCTCCTGATCTGAATCCTATTGAGCCATTGGGGGGTGAGTTATCGAAGGCTCTGAAGGGCAACACTGCCAAGAATGCAACTGAAAAGTTCGCGCAACTTGAGCCGGCCTGGAAGGGCCTCCCAGTCTCAGTTCTCACAAACTTGGTAGAGTCCATGCCTCGCCGATGCCAGGCAGTCATTGATGCCAAGGGTTCGCGACCAAGAATTAAGATTGCACAAACTTGTAAAGCTTGTTATAATTAATTTTAGATTGTTATTTCTTTAAAAAGAATGGTTGGCTATTTGTGCATAATAGGTATATTTCGAAATTTCCTTTTTATTTTGGCTGTGAGTTATAAACGGTGATCTAACTTCGCAGCTAATTTGGAAAAGCAGCAAAAAAGTCGTGTGAAAATTGCATTTCATTTTGGTCTCATTTGTTCGAGATATTTCCAAAAAAGCAAAAGTAAATAGAATTTTGCACGGTACTGTACGTATGTTGTATTTCTTTGAGGTCGACGACCTTAGGTCGACGGGTGCGAGGCAGGCTGCGTTGAAGTCAGAGAAAAACCCCGCAGAGGGTGGAAGCCTCCTCAAGATGGACCGAGGTCACTTGCATTTTGAATTATCTCGATTTAATGGACCATTAGTAATGTCAGTGGTATGCGTTTTCACTGATTTCATCAGGTGCTGCGGCGTCTGCATGGGAAGACGCACTTCGCCGAGTTGCTCTTCTCCATCAAGCAGCTCCATGACGTCAGCCAGTCTGCATGAAATATCTGTGTTATTCAACAGAGATTGAAGGGCAATTGTTTGCAGTCCGGCTTCCTTCATCGCGACGTGAAGCCGGCGAATATGGCGCTGGGGCTCAATTCCCTGGGAAAGATGGCTGACGCTGCAACCGCGAAGATCGACGAGATCTTCGCCAAGCTGGCACAGGCGACTCCAAGTCGCTGCTCAAGAAACACCTCACGAAGGTGGGAGGAAGATGGATAAAAATCGAGGAGATAGACTTATCGAAGCATAAAGAAGAAGTTATATTGTAATTGGCTGGAATCACAAATTGGCAAGGCTAATTTCGTAAACGAGATATCTCGATGTATCAGAATGAAAGAGATATCGAAGGATAAGGAAAAAGATATCTTGAAATTCGCCGCTCAAGAAACACCCCATGAAGGTGGGAGGAACATGGATATCGCAATGGATCAGAATCAAGGAGATGGGCTTATCGAAGGATAAGGAAGAAGATACCTTGAAATTGGCTGGAAATAGCACAATTTTCAAAACGAATTCCGTAAACGAGATGGACAGTATGTACGAAACAAAGTAGTCAAGAAACTCATCGAGCTGGAGCAGGCGGAGAAGTGATAAGGAATGGAGAAGAAAGGAAGAAGAAGAAAAAAAGAAGGAATTCCCCATTTCCCCTAAAGGAATAAAGGTAGTGCCAATTTACTTTTGTATTGTTTTTCAGTTCGTGGACAGGACATTGCCTAAGCGAAGGAAAAGTATGTTGCAGGCAGAAAGTATTAAAAGGGGAAAGATTTTGTGTATGTGAATGTTTAAGCTGACTTGAAAAAGGCTGAATAAAAATTTTGTTAGAAAATGAAGGAAAGTTAGTGTAAGTAAGTTCGTTTGCAATTATGTTACGCTGGCTACTTGCTAATACTGAAACAATCGACTATTCCCCGCTGGGGACAGCGGAGAGCTTCGTTTTGATAGAGATAAAAAAAACAAGAATGTTTGCTGCCGAACGATCTTTTCTCGTAGAACTGACAATGAACGAATGAAAATATCATCTACATACACATATGTACATATGTATTTAGCTTCTGCCCCGGGTACTGTAGGCCGAGACACCGTCTGCTTGAAGACGAACTCGAATAAAAGTAAGTGAATCATAAGTAGTACTCAACATTTTTGTTGGCTTTGTTTGACTCTTAATACTACTTGTTACTCCTTACTTTTATCCGAGTTCGTGTACTGAAAGACGGTAATGTGTCCTCGCATTTTTGTTCAACCCAGATAGGAAGCTAAATAGACAGATTTTTGTTATCAGTTGTGATAAGAAAACACCACTTCAGATCCCCGCAAAGCTACGAAGCTGTTTTAGCAGACCACATGCATTACTTGCATCACCTAAAAATAGAAAAGAAAACTTTCTGCTCCAGTAATTCGTCCATACAATACAAAATATTTTTTAAAATTAAATTTCGCATAAGATTATAAAGATTAAGGAAGAAACTGAACAACGCAAGCGGATCTATGATAGGTTTGCCTTCGCATAAAACTCATTCTTATGAATTTCTCACTAATCAAGAAGGCGCGAGGAGAATCACATGTAATCTACACGTTCCCTCAAGGAATTATCTGCGGTGAGCTGCTCTCGCCGTCTTTTCCTTTCTTTCTCTATCTCTTTACCTATCTTTCTCTCTCACTACTTGTCTCGCATTCGTTCTCTCCCCCTACACCAAACGAATATTTAGACTTTGTGTAGTTTTCGTTGATAAGCAGTATCCTTTGCAACGACTAGGAACGATTTATCACTTTCAGCGATCGAAGGGCGATGAGAAATTCATGTGCGAGAGAGAGAGAGAGAGAAGAGTTAGAGAAAGAGAGTGAGAAAGAGAGAAAACGGCGAGAGAGAGAGAGTGAGAGAAAGAGAGTGAGAAAGAGAGAAAACGGCGAGAGAGAGAGAGAGTGAGAAAGAGAGAAAACGGCGAGAGAGAGAGAGAGAGAGTGAGAGAGAGAGATGGACGCTGGCACCAATTGCACCAAATGATCAGATAATAGCCAGAAAGAGCCCCGCGGGCGCATGCACTGGATGGTTGGCACGTGATTCCCATGATTATGATCGGTCTCCCTCCTCCCCTCAGTCGCCATTCTCTGTCTCTCTCTCTCTCTTCCTCTCTCTCTCGCGTGCTCTCTCTATCTCTCTCACTCTCTTCCCCTTTCCCACCCTCTTCTACCCTTCCCTCTTATTGATCGACGAATGAAATTGATCTTCCATTTGTTATTGGCGACGACTAGAAAGCCCAGCCAAGTCTGGTATTATCTTCTTAAGAGAGCCTGTCAGTATCGTTCGATCAAGGCCTGCCATAGGAATTTTTTTTCGAATTTCTTCACCAAAATTGAATACAGTATACAACTCGACGTGGTGAACAAAATAGGCTATATTTCAATGTTGAAAAAATTTTCCGCGCGAGACCCAGTACAGTAATCTTTTAAATTACATTGGTCATAAGTCGCTTCAAACTTATTATTAGACAACCATCGAGCTATCATTGGATATCTGATTGAACGGGCTTTAATTTTCATGTTGATGATGTTTTCATAAAATTTGAATCTGGCTCTAAAAGACGGCCCTAAACGTTTTCGAAAGTGGTTTTTGGCCAAATTATGCATTTTACATTCATTTCCACAAAACCGCTCTTGCATATTCTTAAACTACGTGAAATTTGCTACAACATATGTCTCTTTCAAAAGAATTAAAGGTCTCTCTTAGTTTCCCAAACGCTTGAACATGATCCGGTGTTAACTGTTCACCGTGCAAGCGCATTCTTCGATCCATACCTGCGCTCAATATCAATATTACAAAATCGTAAGTATATCATCGAAGAGCTCTCACGGAGATCTTCAAATGTTACATACATTATTTTATTGAAAAGTTTCAATTTATATGGGAAATTTCGTTATTAAGAGAGCATGTCCGTAAGCTTCGAGCGCAGCCTGCCCCGGGAAAATTGTTTTCGAATTCATTAACAAAAATCATTTTCCTTATGCAACTCGACACGCTCTATTTAATGAGACTAATTTCATCATCATCCGATTTTTTCCCTTCAGGATACACTACCGTAACCCCGAAAATTCATTGTACCATAAATTCGTCCAAAACCTGTTTTGTGAAACCATGAACATATCATTCGATAGCATTTCGAAAGCGCTTCAAATTTCATCTAGGAACATGTTTTACTAAAATTTTATTTTGGCCGAGAAAATTGGGTCCAAATTATTTGAGGGGTCAGCATGCCACTTTATGATCATTTCCCCACCCTGACACCTAGCTAGAAAGAAAGAGCGTGAAATTTTCCAAATAAGCACCATTCAAGAAAAATCTGAGGGTACCAATTTTTGCTATGACGCGAGCAATGCGCGCGAGTCGGTCAAAAAGGCGCGTTTACGGCGGCCGAGGCACCCTGCAAGCGCATTCAGCGATCCATAACTTTGCTCAATCTTAACATCAGAAAATCGTAAGTATATCATCTAAGAGCTCTCACAGAGATCTTCAAATGCTACATACATACTTTTATTGAAATATTTAATTTCTATGGAAAATTTCGTTCTGAACTTTTAGAAGGCTTAAAAAACTATTTTACAAACATTTCCGCATTTCAAAACATACATCGTAAGAAAGAGCGTGAAATTTTCTACAAGATGGACCCCTTTCAATAAACTTTCAAGTCTATATTGTTCTGTTATAAGTCATAAGAATAGGGCATCAGCATAGCACAATTCTTCAACGTAAAAAAATTATTGGAATATTCTAATTCGAATAACCTAAACAATGAAATTCTCGGGCTAAAGGATATACCTATTCTTATGACTTATAACAGAACAATATAGACTTGAAAGTTTATTTAAAGGGGTTCATCTTGTAGAAACTTTCACGCTCTTTCTTACGATGTATGTTTTAAAATGCGGAAATGTTTGTAAAATAGTTTTTTAAGCCTTCTAAAAGTTCAGAACGAAATTTTCCATAGAAATTAAATATTTCAATGAAAGTATGTATGTAGCATTTGAAGATCTCTGTGAGAGCTCTTAGATGATATACTTACGATTTTCTGATGTTAAGATTGAGCAAAGTTATGGATCGCTGAATGCGCTTGCAGGGTGCCTCGGCCGCCGTAAACGCGCCTTTTTGACCGACTCGCGCGCATTGCTCGCGTCGTAGCAAAAATTGGTACCCTCAGATTTTTCTTGATTGGTGCTTATTTGGAAGCAAATTTCACGCTCTTTCTTTCTAGATAGGTGTCAGGGTGGGGAAATGATCATAAAGTGGCATGCTGACCCCTCAAATAATTTAGACCCAATTTTCTCCCCCAAAATAAAATTTTAGTAAAACATGTTCCTAGATGAAATTTGAAGCGCTTTCGAAATGCTATCGAATGATATGTTCACGGTTTCACAAAACAGGTTTTTTTTTACGAATTTATGGTACAATGAATTTTCGGGGTTACGGTAGTGTATCCCGAAGGGAAAAAATCGGATGATGATGAAATTAGTCTCATTAAATAGAGCGGGTCGAGTTGTATAAGAAAAATGATTTTTGTTAATGAATTCGAAAACAATTTTCCCGGGGCAGGCTGCCTTAAGGGCATGCTCGACTCTTACAGAGAAACTCTCTTAACAATTAGAAGGTTTAAAAAACTACTTTAAAAACATTTTCGCCTGTCAAAACATACATCATAAGAAAGAGGATGAAATTTATTACAAGATGAACTCCTTTCAATGGTATTCCATGCATACGATCTTTTGTTATAAATCATAAACCTAGTGCCAGTAGCGTCGCTGTCATTTTGCCCAAGAATTTACATTGTAGGTTATTCGAATTAGAATATTCCAATTCCTTTTTTCTAAAGTTTTTCCATAAGGCCTTGTTATCCTACTCTTATGGCTTATAACAAAAGATCGTATGCATGGAATTCAACTGAAAGGGGTTCATCTTGTAGCAAATTTCATCCTCTTTCTTATGATGTATGTTTCGACAGGCGAAAATGTTTTTAAAGTAGTTTTTTAAACCTTCTAATTGTACATAACGAAATTTCCCATATAAATTGAAACTTTTCAATAAAATAATGTATGTAGCATTTGAAGATCTCCGTGAGAGCTCTTAGATGATATACTTACGATTTTGTAATATTGACATTGAGCGCAGTTATGGATCGAAGAATGCGCTTGCACGGTATTACAGCTAACACCGGATCATGTTCAAGCGTTTGGGAAACTAAGAGAGAGACCTTTAATTCTTTTGAAAGAGACATATATTGTAGCAAATTTCACGTAGTTTAAGAATATGCAAGAGCGGTTTTGTGGAAATGAATGTAAAATGCATAATTTGGCTAAAAACCACTTTCGAAAATGTTTAGGGCCGTCTTTTAGGGCCAAATTCAAATTTTATGAAAACATCATCAACATAAAACTTAAAGCACCTTCAATCAGCTATCCAATGATAGCTCGATGGTTGTCTAATAATAAGTTTGAAGCGACTTATGACCAATGTAATTTAAAAGATTACTGTACTGGGTCTCGCGCGGAAAATTTTTTCAACATTGAAATATAGCCTATTTTGTTCACCACGTCGAGTTGTATACTGTATTCAATTTTGGTGAAGAAATTCGAAAAAAATCATCCTCTCTTAAGGGAAATCGTTAGTAGTATTGAACTCACAAACAGAATCAACATATAGTATATATCTATAAACGAAATATTTAAATACCCATTTTGCACCGATACAAATGTGATTACAAGATTTACAACACACAAAGGCACAATGTTGACGTGTTAGTTTGATCCCATCAACACAACCGGTTTCTTCTCGATGAGAAGTAACACGAATTCGAACTTCTTCCATTTCAAGAATTAGAGTTGACACTGTCAAATTTGGCACTCTGCAAAGTCGTTGCTGGCAAGAAAAGTACTTCCCCTTCTTTTCCCCTTTTTCTCTCCCTCTCTCTCTCTCTACCATGCACTCTCATCGCTTTCTCTCTATTCCTGAGCTGTCAACCACTCGTCTGACATCCAAGAAAAAAATATAATGATTGACGGCCCTCACAAAAAGGTGAAATTGTTTACTAGTTCGAGCATCGACTTTGGGAGAGGCAAAGTGCACAAGGAAGGTTACTTCAAGCAAATGATAGGTGAAATTGTAGAAGGAACAGAGGAAGTATGTAGTTGAGAGAGTAAGAGAGAAAGAGAAGGAGAGAAAGAGAAAGAGTGAGAGAGAGAGAGAGAGAGAGTAGGAAGTAGGCGTGTACTTTGAGCCATGTGCATTTGCTCGTTCCCATCCATTTCTCTGCTGCCCCCGTTCGGATGCTCTCGGCCTGCCTCCTCCCTTTCACTTATCCACGTCGGCTCCACGTGAACACGGGAGTTCAAGTGCCAGATGGTCACCTTGGCTTTTGTTCCTTATCGTTTTCTCTCCTTCTCTAGCACTCCTTCCTCTCTCTCTCTCTCTGTTTCTCTCTCTCTCTCTCTCTCTCTCTCTCTCTCTCTCTCTCTCTCTCTGTTTCTCTCTCTCTGTTTCTCTCTCTCTCTCTCTCTCTCTCTCTCTCTCTCTCTCTGTTTCTCTCTCTCTGTTTCTCTCTCTCTGTTTCTCTCTCTCTCTCTCTCTCTCTCTCTCTCTCTCTCTCTCTCTCTCTCTCTCTCTGCTTCTCTCTCTCTGTTTCTCTCTCTCTGTTTCTCTCTCTCTATTTCTCTCTCTCTCTTCTCTCTCTCTCTCTCTCTCTCTCTCTCTCTCTCTCTCTGTTTCTCTAACCCTTTATCTTTCTTGCCTTCCTTCCCTTCGTCCTTTCTCTCTGTCCATTTAGTGCCTTTGTCCTGCTTACCGTACTCGCATACATTGTATTTCTTCTGCATACGCGATTTGTACTCTCAACTGAGCTTGCCTTGATTAAGACAGCCTATCTGTAAGGCTCGATCTGCCCTCTGCAATGGGAAAATTTTGATTTTTAAAATCGATGAAAACTTTATCATTTGTGCTATTCGACATGCTCTTTAAAATGGTGAAATCGTGATTTCGAAAAAAAAAAATTTTCTTTCGAGATAATAGGGATTTACGCTTAAAATTGCCATGCCCATAACTCAGTTAATACTTCATATTTTTGAAATTTCTTTTTTTTAATCGCTAGCTCTTTGCATTATCTATAAAAAAGATCTCGGTGACATTTTCGTGAAAACAACATTTAAGCTTTAAAAATCGCAAAAATATATTTGAGAAGAGGGTTTTTCGGTCTTTTCAGTACCAAACACCCCCGCGGGGAAGGTAAGCTGTACATAGAAAGAAAGCCCGTAAAATTTACTACAAAATAGCCAAGTTTAAAAAAATCGAAGGGTATGTGTTTTGGGTATTTGCACTTAAGTGAAGATATTCAACCTCAAAACTACCATGCAAGAGGTCCGGGTTCGAACCCCGCTTGGAGCAACATTTTTGCAAGGTTTGCAAACTAGTAAAAAACATATTTTTGGTCGGAAATTGATGGCTATTCATCTATTACTTCCATAGCCTTGCTCAATCTTTCCATTTTTCATTCTGTTTTCACGAACTGAAAGAATCTTCATTGTGAACCGCGCTCAGTTAAAGGAAGTATCCGAGGAAAAAATAACTTCTTCTTTTCTGTTCCCATATGATCAAGTCTTGCCTAAAAGATCGATTAGAGGTGGTCCCGCTTTACGAAAGTCAGTATTTAGCGAGAAATTTGCATTTGTTTTATGGAATACGGTAGAAAACGTCTCTGTCGATGC
This sequence comes from Allodiplogaster sudhausi, assembly GCA_945643635.1. Classification (NCBI taxonomy): domain Eukaryota; kingdom Metazoa; phylum Nematoda; class Chromadorea; order Rhabditida; family Diplogasteridae; genus Allodiplogaster; species Allodiplogaster sudhausi. The sequence continues at coordinate 2,609,466 of CALZFC010000031.1, read as the reverse complement.
ACGCGGTGTATGCTCAGATCCAAGCAAGGAGTGCCAATGGGTGGGAAGAAGAGGCAGTCTCTGACCGTCTTGCCCACTTAGCACCCCATTTTCACCAAGAGATGAGAGATACAGACATTAGAGAAAAGCGAGACAATGAAAGAAGTCGAGAGAGGTTAGAGACACATACGTTTCTAATTTGAAATTTTGTAGCGGGCGCTCAAAAAAGGCTCATCCAGTTGGGAGTTTAGCACAGTTTGAAACGTAATTTTATTAGATACGGTATTCTTTCGTTGGATACTTCCTTTAACATTTGTTTATTCCAAAAAAAGCTGCACATCTAAGTTATTTGGAAGAAATTGAATGAATGGCTCGGAATTATAAAATTATTATTGCTGGGTGATTCAAAAATTGAAAACATTCATCAAGTCTCTTACGTAGCTCATCAACGCACAAATATGAATTCCACCCGACTTCCACCCAGGTCCAAGGCTTATGTGGTCGAAGCGTTCAACGAAGGCCTTCGTACGGGCACTAAACATGATCCTCGACAACTGGAGAAGAAAATGCGCAAGGAAATCGCCGCAGATGGAAAATTACTCTTTTCCCCGCCAGAACTTCTCAACTACCAGCAGATAGCAAGTATTTTTGGAAATCTTGCCTCGAAGAAGAGACATGCAAACGTGCCCGAATTGGATCAATCAACAACTACCACGACACAGCAGCCAACATCTGACAAGGAAGGGGACGAGTTAGACGAATTGATCGATACGGAAGGTGATATCATTGAGGAGGCTCAATCGGAACCACTTTTTGGGACTGACTTCGACGAACTTAGACAACTGATAGAGAACGACGTTGAGTACCCATCTGAGAAGGCAGATCCAAAAAGAAATCCCACAGCCACTCAAACTGAATCACCCGAGGAAGTCTCTAATCAAGAAGTTTTTGAGCCTGTAAACATGAGCGGGTCTGCCCAATCTGCACCCAGACGCGTCCACGATGAACTATTCTGACCATAACTCATGATAATCCCTACAGCCTTGTTGGAATAAACAAATGTTAACTGAGCGCGGTTCACAATGAAGATACTTTTAGTTCGTGAAAACAGAATGAAAAATGAAAAGTTTGAGGAAAGTTATGAAGCTATGAGATAAATAGCCATCAATTACCGACCAAAAATATTTATTTTTGCTAGTTTGCAAAACATTGCAAAAATGTTGCTCCAAGCGGGGTTCGAACCCGGACCTCTTGCATGGTAGTTTTGAGGTTGAATATCTTCACTTAAGTGCAAATACCCAAAACTTTTTGTAGTAAATTTCACGGGCTTTCTTTCTATGCACAGCTTACCTTCCCCGCGGGGGTTTTTGGTACTGAAAAGACCGAAAAACCCTCTTCTCAAATCTATTTTTGCGATTTTTAAAGCTTAAATGTTGTTTTTACGAAAATGTCTCCGAGCTCTTTTTTAAAGATCATAAAAAGAGACAGCGATTAAAAAAAAAGAAATTTCAAAAATATGAAGTATTAACTGATTTATCTGCATGGGAATTTTTAAATTAAATCACTGTTATCTCGAAAGAAAATTTTTTTTTTGGAAATCGCGATTATACCATTTTAAAGAGCATTTCGAGTAGTACAAATGGTAAAGTTTTCATCGATTTTAAAAATCAAAATTTCCCATTGCAGCCCTGTATTGCGCCCTGCTCCACTCTTACAGATAGGCTGTCTTAAGCGAGAGTGGATAAGAGAGGCAGAGAAAAGGCATTCGAAGTAGGAAACGAGTGGGAATGTAATTTACGAGAAGTGCGTCAGTAGCATGTAAGTGAATAAAAGAGAGAGAGAGAGAGAGAGAGAGAGAGAGAGAGAGAGAAATAGATAGTGAGAAAGAGTGATAGAGAGAGAGGCGAGGGAAAGAGAGAAAAGATACTGGAATCCATCCCTGCCTGCTACCCTCTGTCTAACGGAACGCAACAAAGATCATTGTCCA